>JAUNZO010001151.1:0-231403 GCA_031894775.1 Chloris gayana | reverse complement strand
TTCACTCGTTGGCCTTCACAGATCGCGCAAGGTGGTTTTTTGCAGTGCCACTGCTGTTATTTCGCAACTTGGCTGAATATTGCATATGAAATCTGCTCCACCACATCAGATGAATACTATTAGTTACTAGAGATAACTGACAGTATTCAACTTATGGACTGACCTTGTTAAATGATAGAAATGGTTAAGCACATTGTTATCAGAAAAAAACTTAATTATGCTGAGCTTTATCATCCATGTAGTACATAACATTTAGTTGGCATGCAAATTATTCAAATGTATAGTCATTACTTAGGTTTAATCCCACATCGGATTTTGATGATAGGGGAACCCAACTTATAAGAGGAGGTACAAAGGGATTGTCTCAAAGGTGGCCATCCCATACTGCTGAATTTTAGCGTATGAGGTGGCTGCCTCGTGAAACAACCACCTCTTTCTATCACCTCCCTCTCTTGTGAGACTTTTGGCTGTCATCTTCCTGTTGCCTATATACCTGTTGCTAATATCTTTCATGGCACACGACACAGAGGCCATAACCTGAGAACTTCGAGCACTCGTGCCGTGTGCCAAAGTCATGGCACATGGCACAAATTGCAACTCTGTCGTGTGCTAGACTTGGGGCACATGACACAATGGGAAAATATTCTTTGTGTATAATATTCAAAGTAATTGTTTTTTTCACTTGCGCATTCAATAACATTAATAACTCAATGATATCAAAATTCTTAATATAATTAATAAATACCACAGAGTATGTTTTCCAATACCAATATTACATGAATATTTCACCTATTCTAGGCAAGAGATAGTGATGTGGCTATAGTGTCACGAAAAGTGTCCATAGTGTGAAAACTTGCTTCGGAAGTCGACTCATCGGACGCACTTTGTGGCACAACATACTTGTTATACCTATCCGGTATTGTAGCCACAAATTCCGGATCTCTATCACAATTAGCAAAATCCACATCACCACTAGAATGCTCACGAATGTAATTATGCATGACCATAGTGGCAGCAACAATCTTCTTTTGTGTGAGCATTGAATAACTAGGAATCTTGTAAAGGATTTGCCACTTATTTTTCCATACGACAAATGTCCTCTCAACAATTTTCGGGTGTTTGGCTGGCTCCAGGCAGCTCTTCCTTGGAGTTTTGGAGTGGAGCCATGCTAAACAGGTCCTTACGAAGTAGATATTGGTTGGAGGGGTAGTTTTATATATATTCCGTAAATTTAGTCTTAGGGAGTATTGATTGGGGATTGTTGGAGATACTCTGACCTATCAAACTAGTCTTTTAGATTCAGATGGCCTATGACCTTACTTGGGACTCTAGTTAGGTTTCTGGTTTGACATACCCATTAAGACTTGGGCTGGTTGTAGAGGCTTGTGAGCGAGATGAGTTGAGGTGTACTCTAACAAGTGATATCCAAGCCATGTTCGGAAACCTGAAACATCTTGGGGATCTCACACGGATGTCGGGCCATTAGATTAGACCTCCTGAGCCTCATGGTTATCGGACTTGTCGGAGGGGTGTCCACCCGGATATGAAGGGGGAAATGGAGACGGTGTTTTATGGGGGAGATTGTTTGGTTTAGTCGCACATCGGATATTGATGATGTGGGAGTCCAACTTATAAGGTGGAGAGATCCCCACTCATCATGCTAATCTTTTAGATTGAGGTAACCCAAGACCTTGATTGAGACTCTAGTTGGGCCTATAATTTGGTAGACCTGTTGTGACTCGGGCTGGCGGCGGGGGCTCGTGGGTGGCCTATGGTTTGGTAGGGCCGTTGTGACTTGGGGCTCGTAGCAGGGTCTCGTGGGTGGGACGATCCGGGTTGCACCAATTGCCTCCAAAACATCGATACGAAGGAATGACCATCGTGTATCGTAGATGTGGATACACTTCTCTATAAAACTAGATCAACTTCTCTGAGTTTGACATAAACTAACTCTAGAAAATAATTTATTTCAAAGATTAAGATCTGATTTAGTAAGTATATTTGCAAGCTCCATTTAGAGAGCGTTCTGAGTTAAGCAGACAAAAATTTTATAAACTCCCACCTGAAACAATAATTTTGGTAAGATTATTCATTTTTAACTGATTTCATTAGAAACTTCGGTGGCCTTAGTGCCGCAGAACTGGATGAGCTAGAGAGTTAATATATATACTGACAAGAAAAAAACAACAAATGCTCTACTTGTTGAAGATCTTGGTATTAGCTTAACCGCCTTGTGTCGGGCGGAGTTGGTTTGTGAACGTTCCTCTCCTAGTTACAAGATGGTGTTCTTATTGATTATTTTAGTAGTTAAGTACATGTACGTTCACTGATTTATATGCATGTCAGTATCATGTTTGAAGGAAAAAAAACACACTGACGACTTTTGTAACTTGTTGACTGAAATATAGATAAGGTGTGAGTGGCGTGTGGTCATCATAAAGCTTAGTACTCATGCATGTATGTACCATAATGTTGAGGGAATTTTAATTCCATTTTCGTGAATTTGAAATGTCATGAATTTAAATAATTGAATTTCAAATTTTAATATTAATTTCATGAATTTGAAATTTATGAAATTTAAAATTTGAATTTCATGAATTTCAAATTTCGAATTTCACAAATTTCAAACTTGAATTTCCTCAAATTTCAAATTTGGATTTAAATAACTTGAAATTTGCAATTTTCTTATTTCAAATTTGCAATTTTGAATTTAATTTCATAAATTTCATAAATTGTGAATTATAAGGAAACATAATTTTAATAAGGACTTGTACAATTACCAAAATACCCTAAACAGAACTACAAATACTTGTTGTAGTGTATACCATAAAATTGTTACTATTTTATATTTATCTTGATACTAATTAATTGTATTCATCCGATCTTGTGACCCTGAATAATACACATGCCCTTGACACCTTATTTCTTACATATGTATACAAGAAAGGCTTTAAACTGACAACATATGTCGGTGTGACATACTATTCCTGCTCATTTGCAGTGAGTCTTGCACGGATATTGGATATTTTTGAGATGAATTAAATTGTTGAGTCCATGTAGGACAGAGGAAAGTTTGCCGATACTTGATGCTTCAAGTACTGCAGATGAGTTCATCCAGTTCTGCAGGTGTATCGACACGAATGATCAGTTAATTGATAATAACGGTTACAATGAGAACAGAGAAGCACATTACTATCACAAACAACTTATTAATTGTATTGACGTGTATCATCCACATGTATTACATTATATTTAGTTGGCATGCATTTTATTCATATAGATATAGTTATATATAGTATATAGGACGGAAAAACATGCATGCGTAGTCGTAGCGTTGGTGAATCTCCATCTCCGTGATCTAGTAAGGTCGCTGTCCGCGGACGTTGCCCGGCGGGCTGTAGCTGCAGATGATGAAGACGCCGCGGTTGTTGTTGCAGGTGACACTGGCGCAGCCGATGCCAGTGGTGCCGCGCCACACCACCTGCGTGTAGTGTAAGCACATCTGCCCCCACGCGCAGGAGTTGGTTCTGTGCTGGTAGAACTGCTTCTCCTTCACCCAAGAGCCCACGGCGTTAGATGCTGACGCGGCAGAGCTTCCCCATGCCCGGTAGATGTAGATGTTCTCACCGTAGGGGCGTGGTTTGGGGAGTGAATGAGTGCGCAGTCGCCTCGCCGCTGCTGCGCGTACCACCGCGCGTAGGCGGCGGCGTTGTTGTCCCACCACACCGGGCCGACGCCGACCGCCGCGCGTGCCCTGTTGTGCAGCCTCACGAAGTCCTGCGGCGTGTTCTGCGCGGCGCACTGCTGGACGACGATGACGGCCGTAAGAATAAGGAGGGCAAGGCAAAGCGCTCTCTTCGGTGTGTAGGCCATTACTGATGATGATTACCTTTCCAGGCTCAGTGAATTTTAGCTATTGTTCTATTCTATGTGCTGCTGATTGTGCTGTTGTCGTGTGTGATGCATGAGTTTGTAGCGAAATGGCAGGTATTTATAGTGCCAGCAAAGAGATCGGCGTCGGCCGACTACTTCCAGAATATTATTAGAAAATTATCATGGCTACACTTTGGCAGCAACGTACGGTGGACAACATGATTATTCAATAGGGAGAAATGATACTGTGGACGTGACCGCCCATGGAAACAACAGGATTGTAAGTCAAACCATTTTAAAAATATAAATCCACATAAGTCTAAAGATGGTCTAAGTAAAACCATTTTAATCTTGGTTAAACATATACAAAACAAAATACAAATACTTAGGATACGTTAATTGGGATCCATCATACCTTCATAATATACAGTACTAATATATATAATAAACTAGTGTCGTTATAGATGTATCATGAATTATATTTTCAAAGTGTGTTCTTAACTATTCCGTGTAGTGTATATGATGATACTCTTCTTTATAAAATTGGATGAACTTATATATTTACTTTACAACAATCTCTCGAAACACATTTGTCTTGATCCTATTTGTTAATTGTATTTGCACACACCATTAGAGAGCCCTTGAGTTAACTAGAGAAAGATCCTACAAATTCCACCGTACCATGAAGCATTCAAGAAGATTATTTCATTTTTAGCTGAGTTTACTTGAAACTTCGGTGGCATTAGTGTCATGGAAGCTGCTGTCAAGTCAATATTTGTGCTGATGAAACAAAACAACTACTCTACATGTCGTAGATCTAGGTATTAGTTTAACCATCTTGTGTTCGGGTGGTCTTGGTTTGTGAAAGTTCCTCCCTAGTTACAAGATAAAGTTGCTCTAGCTTTTCATTGTGACGAGTAGTCCAGTACATGCACATTTATTGCTTTACATGCATGTCAATATCATGTTTGAATAACGTAAAACCAAGAGAAGAAATACAACTGGCAACTTTGCTAGTATGTTATACAATTCGATAGATGGTTTGAGATCTTTGTTGGACCAAGATGCATGGGCCGGAAGTGCAACCCTCCATATAATTTAAGAAACCATGGGGATATATGTCATCATTGATCAATTAATAGTGATGAGCTGATTGATATGTCCTTTGGAACTTTGACCTGAATCATCGGGCATCACAGATCGTGCAAGATGTATAATAATCCGACCTCAACAAAACATATATAGCCTCCATATTATCACAATTATTCAGCCTTAATCCCTGATCACACAAGGGAACAAAATAATGGTATAGATATAAGTCAACCTATTATTATGATTCCATTAGTGATTGATGTGATCCAAGACAATGACCTCCAATGCTATGTTCGCGTTTACAATAACATCATTTGTTTTTGCGACCAGAAGTGTAACAATATACTCCCCTTAAAATAGCCTATATAATTGATAACATACTTGGTTATGGAGCTATCACAGTACGAAGAAGCAAATCAGTTAGGAAAGAACTGACATATGTGTGATAAAATGGCGCATTGTTATGTATTGAAGGATGACTTCAGGCCAGCGTTTGCACAAACCTAACAGAAGTCACTGCATTGGTGACCTGAACAGAGTTCAGCAGTATAATTTGAATAGCATGCTTCCTATCTCATCAAAACACAAATATACGGTTTGAAGGTGTGCCTATGCATTGCATATATTGTTGAAATTCAACGATTCTTGTTTCTAATTTTTTTGTAAAATTCCAATCTATCCATTTGCATTTTGTTTTGTCAGAATCTCAAACTTATTTTCTTGAATTATCTATAAATATACTGTCACACCCAGTCTTAAGGCCAAGACCGAATGCATAGCTTATATGTGTGCCAGGATCAATTTATCACACATATAGAGTCAATAGTGAAATAACAGTATAACCAATGCCATAGTATAACTTATTACATCGTCTCAATCGTATCTTTATTACATAACTGGAATAAATGTCTCAAAGACTAAACTAAACTCAGCGGAAGACTCCATACGCCACAGATAAACAACCGGGGAAACGCACGTCTAGTAGTAGTCTTCATCAATGTAGTTCCTCTCGGCTTCTGAGCAGCAGTAGTGTATAGTAACAGGAAATAGCAAAAGTGAGTACATGAAGAACTCAGCAAGTGTGGGAAATAAATGACATGCAAGCTAAACAAAAGGAAAGCCGACACATGGTTTGTAATAGAAGCACCTACACTAATCAAGTTAATTGAAACAACCTATTTACTATGTGAATAAGAACCAACAGGCTACCCTACCTGTTGACCACTGCAAGCTACCCCACTTGCGACCACAACACAAGCTACCCCACTTGTGACAACCTACAGGTTACTCCACTCAAACCATCCCTCTAGTTCTCGTGAGGATCCAGGCCGCTTGTGACCGTGAGCCCAGCTGTTAATAACAGATTTACACTCTACAGAGGTTGCACAACTTTACCCATAGGTCGGTGATTCCATCACTATTCAGTGACTAAAACCTCCACTATACCAGCACACTTCTTTAGGTGTGAGGCCAAGAGATCACCGTAAGGTCTTTCGAAGGACTTCCCAGCTTGCAAAACGTCCAATGGGTGCCGCCGCTCGTCGGCGTTAGCCACCCAGCTTTCAAGGTGACTCCAGTGATGATCCAAAATGGTAGAAAGTGACAGGAAAATAACACCTCTGATTTGACGATAAAATTCTACATGAGGGACTATGTCTAGTTGGTGACTAGAATTTGATCGACAAGTACATGCCCATAACCATTGTATTGGAAATCACAAACCAGATATTTGAATAAATATTTTGAAAAAGACGAATAATCAAATGTAACGAAAAAGTGAATGGCGACCGTAATTAATTTAGGAACGGAGTTAACACTCGTGGTGAGGACACCGCTGGTGGTGTTGTATAATCCATCGGCAGCATTAAGTTGGGTGGCAGCAATGGTGTCCAGTTAAGAGATAAAGTTTGTCAAGCGAGATGTGCCAGGTCCTTACTATTATAAGGCGGCAACTAGGCTATACAGAAACATCCAATTATATGATAAAAATTGTCGACCACTTTGCAAGTTCATCACAAATATCATAATTTTATTGGCATGTATCGTACGTGTAGTACATATTTAGTAGGCATACAATTTATTCACATAGATGACGGAAACAAGCATGTATTAGGTGTAGCGTTTCTGTCCCTTGTTGATCTAGTAAGGCCACTGTCCAATGACGTTTCCTCGTGGGCTGTAGCTGCAAATGAGAAAGCCTCCACCGTTGTTGCAGCTGACACGAGCGCATCCGACGTCGGTGGTATCGCGCCACACCACCTGTGTGTAGTGCCCACACATCTGCCCCTGCACGCACGAGTTGCTGCTGTAGTCGTAATACTGATTCTCCGCCACCCACATGCGGACGGCGATCGATGCTGACAAGGCGGCACCGGGAGGGCCCACCGAGAGGTTCTCCCCATAGGGGCCTCCAGAGTGAATGCCCGCGCAGTCGCCTCTGCGCAGCTCCGCATAGGTCTGCGCCCAGGCAGCCAGAGTGTCATTCCACACAACTTTGCCGACGCCTACCTCGGCTCGTGCCGCGTTGTGCAGGTCCACGTACTCCTGTGGCGAGTCCTGCGCCGAGCTCGGTGCAACGAGGGCGGAGGCCACAAGAGCGAGGAAGGTTATGAACGCAAGCTTGGACGCCATTGCTGATCACCCTATGAAGCTTTTAGCTTAGTTTAGCTTGTGCGATCTAGGCCCGCAGCTTGTGATGAGCTTGTTGCCGCTGTTGTTGTGTGATGCGAGAGTTCATGGTGTGTGGCCAGGTATTTATACTGCCAGCAACGGAAGCGCGTAAGCTTAGTTGTTGATATAAAACTGGTGAAACTACCCTGACGAAGATGGAGATGTTGACCACCTGTAAGCTAAAATATTGTCCAAAAAAGAAAGTTCCTTCATGGACGCGAGAGAAACAGCAGGATTTGATTTTGATAAACCTCTGGATGATTATTTAAACCAGTAGCCGTACGTAGTAGCCCGTGTCAAATTGGCAGGGCCTTTTAGTCTTTTGTGGAAGGTTTACTTTGTTTTGTCCGGCTTCCGTATCTCCAAGTTGGTTGAAAACTACTGTTCCAGAAGATGATTTGTTTTAAATTGGGTTTAACCGGGAATTTCCGTGGCAGTTCGAAAGCTAGCACGTGCAACTTGTTAGTATATAGGCTGAGAGAAGACAACAAGTGTTCTACTTGCATTGTTGCAGATTTAGGTACTAGTTCAACCACCTCGTGCGCGGTGTGTGTTGTGTCTTGCCGCCGTCCCCTTGATTCAAGTTGTGAATTTCTTTTGAATGTTTGATCTGCTTGTGTGTGTCCATTACTTTTCTTGCAGATCAATATTATGCTCAACGATCAGTACCATGTTCAACACAACACGACAGAAATTAGCACAAGTGGTCAATTGTTAAGATCTTGTTATGAATAGTGAGGCACTTCAATCAAGGATAAAGTTCACTTTACTCCCTCCAAGTATGACCAAAGTCTAGATAACCCCTAAACTATTGTTTGGTTTGTTTTGCCCCTACAATTCGATAAAAGAGTTCATTTTACACCTTTTAGTGGTATTCTAATTCCACTTTACTGTTGTAGGCCGGGATTAAGCTAAAATTGTCGTGTCAACTGATACATGTGTTGTCGGATATGACTAGGTAACCAACGTGACATATAACATCATTTATAATTCGATAATAGGGTGTGCCCTCTCACCTTCTCCCTTCCCACATGTGTTTTCAAGACACTTGGCCACTAGGAGCTCGCGCTCACCGATGCATCCATATTGCTCTCCTTGAATCTTGATCATTGTGATGACATCAACCTTGCCCACCATTAACATTCTATAACTATGACCTAGTTGCACCTCTCATCATGTTGTTGTGTGAGTGATCCAAGAAAATAGGTTGCACAAAAAAAATATGTACAAGCATGTATTATATGACCCGTTCATGCTTTGTCACATCGTGCAATTTATGTGTGACATTGGGTGAGAAATCTCTGCTTAATTTCAATCCACATAAGTACCTTGGGATTAAAATACTGATAAAAGGTGTAAAATGAACTATTTTATCGAATTGGAGGGGTAAAACAAACCAAATGATAGTTTAAGGGGTTATCTGGACTTTGGTCATACTTGGAGGGAGTAAAACGAACTTTATCCTTCAATCAATGGCCACAACTTTAACTTAGTAAATAACGTTTCCAAACATGAATTTTTATCCATTTAGCATTACAAATGTACGTATGTAGCTAACCTAGGCCAAGGAACATTTATTCTGAATTTTTCTATTAATATGTACCTTACTTCGGTAGTGACCCGGTTCATGGGCCATTTGGCCACATGGTCGCTCCGCTGCTGAGACCTCCCGACCTGTCTCCTTGGGTCGCCAATACTCACTATCACAAAAGCTCACTATAGCCACGGTTCAAAGGGGTTGTAGCCGCGGGTATGGGAACCGCGGCTACGCCCCGAGGCTACACGTAAAGCACATTAGATACACAAAAGAGACCAACATTGACTATTGCACTAACTTAAAAATAAAAAAGGAGGGGCCACATGGGCCCGCACGTCACCCAAGCCGCCGGCGCCGCAGCGTGCCGCCATAACCGTCCGGATCCGGCCCCACGTGCGTCGCCGTCGCCACATGGAGGAAGCGGCCGGCAGGATCCGGTCCCTCGCTGCCGCCGCCGCGTGGAGGAAGCGGTCGGCCGGATCCGGTGCGCCGCCGCCGTCGCGTCCGGGGCCGGATCCATCGCGCCCGGGGCCGTCATCGGGAGGAGGGTGGAGGAAGCTGCCGGATCCGCACGCTCGGGACTCGGATCCGTCGTGCCCAAGGCCGGATCCGCCACGCCCGGGGCCACCGTCGAGAGGAGGGTGGAGGGGTGTGCCGGAGGAGGAGAGCAGGGGGCACACCGGAGAAGGAGGACGAAGCCGGACCGGGGCTAGATCTCCTCTTCGCTGGCGCCGCCATTGGGACGACGGAGGAGGGGCGCGCTCGAGGAGGAGAGGATGAGGCGTGACTGCTCGGTGTCGGGCGGTGACCGAGGGAGGAGAGGGCAGTGGTTGTGCGAGTTGGAGTGGGCGGCGGCTACGGAACGGGAGCTGGACGGCTTAGGGTTAGGTTCCTTTGTTTTATAACCGATGGGCTGTGTGGATGGGCCTTTGAGATGGACCGTAGCCACGGATAGGCCCCTGTCCGTAGCCACGATCCGTTTGTTTGTCGTCTCTACTATTTTTTTGCTTCCGTGTCTATAGTACATTTTTGTTATAGTGACTAGGCCATCCGGGGTCGACACCGGGTTATGATCCGGTGCTTAGGTTTCTTGGTAGGAGCGCCACCCGTCGGTGCAACCCACCCTACCTGTCTTCTTGGTTGGGTAGGTTACCTAGTGTTTAGAGCGGCTGGTAGGCCAGGCCATATGGCATGGGGACCACCCAACCATGGAGTTGCCCAGCTTGGTTGTCTTGCTTATGTTCCTAGTTTGAGAGGCAATTGGTAGTCGAAAATTGGTTCTTACGACAACCAACGGACCCCTTTTAAGGGCCCCCGATTCGGCTCCACCATTTGTGCCACACCGGCCACGCTGCCACATCCTCCTCCTGCCGGGGTCATGCCGGTCGTGTCACCACCTAGTTCTCATGGGCCACTTCAGCCATGCCACCTCTTCCTCTTCTGCCACACCGGCCACACCTCCTCCTCCTTGGCTACTTTGGCCATGCCATCGCCCCATGTTGGGCCGCACCGACCATGCTTCCTCTTCCACCATGGTCGCGCCACCTCCTCCTCCTCCTGGCCGCCTGGAGCTCCAAGATACACCTCCATGAGCTTGGTTTTTGATGAGGAGACATGGAGGAGTGTTTGCCAAGTCCTATGGCTGCTGCACTCGGGAAAGGCTCTAGGGTTCGTTAAGTGTTGGCATTTGGATTTGGCACTCGACAAACTCTTGACACTTTTCCGATTGCCGGCTGCGGGCACTTGGCTAACCATCTGTCAGCCCCTGTCGAGCCCCTTTTTTTGTTGTGTGTCATCTCGGCACTCAACAATATCGATTACCCGATAAAAAACACTCGGTAAAGAGATCTTAGGCGAGTCTTTTTTTTTAATATGAGCTGTTTGTAGAGTGTCGCGCTCGGCAAAGCCCTTGCCCAACGCTTTTGGGGCTTTGCCAAGTGTCCTAAGCATTTGGCAAAGAGCATCTTTCCCTTAGTGAAAGATCAGTATCACGTTCATCACAATATGACATAAATTAGGACAAGTGTTCAATAGCTAAGATATAGTCATGATTAGTTAGGCGCTTCAATCAATGGCCAGAAGTTTAACTTAAGAAATAGCGTTTTCAAACATACATTTTTATTATTTTGGATTTGAAATGTATGTAGCTCACCTGGGTCAGTGAACATTTATTCTGAATTTTTCTATTAATATGAACTATTTTAATCAGTGATGTATTTTTTTGGTTAACATGGTAATTTTCTGGCCACAACAGTGAGTGAACATTATGGTCATCTGTTCAAATATTAAGATGCTTGATACTTGATGATTTAGTTGCATCGAGTGAGTACGATACTACGAATCTCGTGGTAGAATTAATTGGCATGTCTCACTTTACAAATAAAGCTAATCGATTACAACGTCTCATCAGTAATAGCACTGCATGTTGATTTTTGAAAGCTACCACCACGACAATTGCGTGTAGCTGAATGATTGTTTGATCAACCATTTCCACAGAATTCAAGTAAATGGAGGCATGACTGATTCACTAGGATACCATGGGAGTTGAAATGGTAACCTTTTTAAATGGTGTACCTCTTGTTATTTTTCATTCTACATGCTCTACAGTGCACTAAAAAATAAATAATCTTCTTCTTATTTGGTTAACAGATATATCTTGATAGCTGACAAACATTTATTTAACAGAGACTGAAAAAGAAGTTTTCTACTAATTGCAGATTATACTCTAGTCGCTGAAAAAAGAGAGACTGAATAAGTATAATCTTCATGGTGTATTGTTTCTTGACACCGTTCCATAACTACAAGTGGTGAGTTGCTTGAAATTTTCATTTGTATGTACGAGTCCATTGTTTTTTTTTGTGTAGGTCAGGATCATGTTCAACATAATAAGAGACAAATCTATCAGAAATGTTCAATCATCTAATGACCCATCCATCGTGATTTGTTAAGTGCCCTAATAGATCATCTGGACTTTGGCTTAAAGCTACTTTTCAGCAGGGGTATTCTGTTTGTATTGAATATCTGTAATTTTACTGATTGTAGACCATTCAAGATTAAAGAAAAAAAATCAGTTGTGCATATTTTTGTCCATTTTTCTTGATTTCATAATAATGTTTTAGCTGTAAGAGAGAACAGATGTTTTTTTGCCAGCCATCAATTGTAATCAGCAGTGCATATTCGATTAAGGTTTAGTATCGGGTGATTATGAGTCTCAACATGGATGTGGTTGGCATGTGTCTTTAAATTGGAGCCATGCGTTGATTTTTGAAAAACATATGTGCCTCACGCAGTTAAGGCCTGAAAGTGGGTTCTTCAATGACTCATTAGGCCTATTATGTACCATGGAAATTAGAAAAGGTATTTTTTCAAAAATGTTATACTTATGATTTTCCACTATATATGTTGTGCTAACATTTGTTTCAGATAATGGGAATATTTTATTAATTCCAGCTTTGGCTCTCAAAAATGAGTTACGTTCAATTACAACACTGAGTAACTCGACCATCATTCAATGTTTAGAAAATATCTAAATGATTAGATATAGTTTATGTAACGCTCTACATCTTAATTATTGTCTTGCAATGCAAACCGACTCAATAAGACCGATCGGATGTATCTTCAAGGTGACTCCAGTGATCATCCAAAATGGTAGAAAGTAACAGGAAAATAACACCTCTGATTTGACGATAAAATTCTACATGAGGGACTATGTCCAGTTGGTGACTAGAATTTGATCGACAAGTACATGCCCATAACCATGTATTGGAGATCACAAACCAGATATTTGAATAAATATTTTTAAAAAGACGAATGGTCAAATGTAACGAAAAAAGTGAATGGCGACAGTAATTAATTTAGGAACGGAGTTAACACTCGTGATGAGGATACCGGTGACGGTCTTGTATAATCCATCGGTAGCATTAAGTTGGGTGGCAGCAATGGTGTCCAGTTAAGAGATAAAGTTTGTCAAGCGAGATGTGCCAGGTCCTTACTATTATAAGGCGGTAACTAGGCTATACAGAAACATCCAATTATATGATAAAAATTATCGACCACTTTGCAAGTTCATCACAAATATCATAATGTTATTGACATGTATCGGACCTGTAGTACATATTTAGTAGGCATACAATTTATTCACATAGATGACGGAAACAAGCATGTATTAGGTGTAGCGTTTCTGTCCCTTGTTGATCTAGTAAGGCCACTGTCCAATGACGTTTCCTCGTGGGCTGTAGCTGCAAATGAGAAAGCCTCCACCGTTGTTGCAGCTGACACGAGCGCATCCGACGTCGGTGGTATCGCGCCACACCACCTGTGTGTAGTGCCCACACATCTGCCCCTGCACGCACGAGTTGCTGCTGTAGTCGTAATACTGATTCTCCGCCACCCACATGCGGACGGCGATCGATGCTGACAAGGCGGCACCGGGAGGGCCCACCGAGAGGTTCTCCCCATAGGGGCCTCCAGAGTGAATGCCCGCGCAGTCGCCTCTGCGCAGCTCCGCATAGGTCTGCGCCCAGGCAGCCAGAGTGTCATTCCACACAACTTTGCCGACGCCTACCTCGGCTCGTGCCGCGTTGTGCAGGTCCACGTACTCCTGTGGCGAGTCCTGCGCCGAGCTCGGTGCAACGAGGGCGGAGGCCACAAGAGCGAGGAAGGTTATGAACGCAAGCTTGGACGCCATTGCTGATCACCCTATGAAGCTTTTAGCTTAGTTTAGCTTGTGCGATCTAGGCCCGCAGCTTGTGATGAGCTTGTTGCCGCTGTTGTTGTGTGATGCGAGAGTTCATGGTGTGTGGCCAGGTATTTATACTGCCAGCAACGGAAGCGCGTAAGCTTAGTTGTTGATATAAAACTGGTGAAACTACCCTGACGAAGATGGAGATGTTGACCACCTGTAAGCTAAAATATTGTCCAAAAAAGAAAGTTCCTTCATGGACGCGAGAGAAACAGCAGGATTTGATTTTGATAAACCTCTGGATGATTATTTAAACCAGTAGCCGTACGTAGTAGCCCGTGTCAAATTGGCAGGGCCTTTTAGTCTTTTGTGGAAGGTTTACTTTGTTTTGTCCGGCTTCCGTATCTCCAAGTTGGTTGAAAACTACTGTTCCAGAAGATGATTTGTTTTAAATTGGGTTTAACCGGGAATTTCCGTGGCAGTTCGAAAGCTAGCACGTGCAACTTGTTAGTATATAGGCTGAGAGAAGACAACAAGTGTTCTACTTGCATTGTTGCAGATTTAGGTACTAGTTCAACCACCTCGTGCGCGGTGTGTGTTGTGTCTTGCCGCCGTCCCCTTGATTCAAGTTGTGAATTTCTTTTGAATGTTTGATCTGCTTGTGTGTGTCCATTACTTTTCTTGCAGATCAATATTATGCTCAACGATCAGTACCATGTTCAACACAACACGACAGAAATTAGCACAAGTGGTCAATTGTTAAGATCTTGTTATGAATAGTGAGGCACTTCAATCAAGGATAAAGTTCACTTTACTCCCTCCAAGTATGACCAAAGTCTAGATAACCCCCTAAACTATTGTTTGGTTTGTTTTGCCCCTACAATTCGATAAAAGAGTTCATTTTACACCTTTTAGTGGTATTCTAATTCCACTTTACTGTTGTAGGCCGGGATTAAGCTAAAATTGTCGTGTCAACTGATACATGTGTTGTCGGATATGACTAGGTAACCAACGTGACATATAACATCATTTATAATTCGATAATAGGGTGTGCCCTCTCACCTTCTCCCTTCCCACATGTGTTTTCAAGACACTTGGCCACTAGGAGCTCGCGCTCACCGATGCATCCATATTGCTCTCCTTGAATCTTGATCATTGTGATGACATCAACCTTGCCCACCATTAACATTCTATAACTATGACCTAGTTGCACCTCTCATCATGTTGTTGTGTGAGTGATCCAAGAAAATAGGTTGCACAAAAAAAATATGTACAAGCATGTATTATATGACCCGTTCATGCTTTGTCACATCGTGCAATTTATGTGTGACATTGGGTGAGAAATCTCTGCTTAATTTCAATCCACATAAGTACCTTGGGATTAAAATACTGATAAAAGGTGTAAAATGAACTATTTTATCGAATTGGAGGGGTAAAACAAACCAAATGATAGTTTAAGGGGTTATCTGGACTTTGGTCATACTTGGAGGGAGTAAAACGAACTTTATCCTTCAATCAATGGCCACAACTTTAACTTAGTAAATAACGTTTCCAAACATGAATTTTTATCCATTTAGCATTACAAATGTACGTATGTAGCTAACCTAGGCCAAGGAACATTTATTCTGAATTTTTCTATTAATATGTACCTTACTTCGGTAGTGACCCGGTTCATGGGCCATTTGGCCACATGGTCGCTCCGCTGCTGAGACCTCCTGACCTGTCTCCTTGGGTCGCCAATACTCACTATCACAAAAGCTCACTATAGCCACGGTTCAAAAGGGGTTGTAGCCGCGGGTATGGGAACCGCGGCTACGCCCCGAGGCTACACGTAAAGCACATTAGATACACAAAAGAGACCAACACCGACTATTGCACTAACTTAAAAATAAAAAAGGAGGGGCCACATGGGCCCGCACGTCACCCAAGCCGCCGGCGCCGCAGCGTGCCGCCATAACCGTCTGGATCCGGCCCCACGTGCGTCGCCGTCGCCACATGGAGGAAGCGGCCGGCAGGATCCGGTCCCTCGCTGCCGCCGCCGCGTGGAGGAAGCGGTCGGCCGGATCCGGTGCGCCGCCGCCGTCGCGTCCGGGGCCGGATCCATCGCGCCCGGGGCCGTCATCGGGAGGAGGGTGGAGGAAGCTGCCAGATCCGCACGCACGGGACTCGGATCCGTCGTGCCCAAGGCCGGATCCGCCACGCCCGGGGCCACCGTCGAGAGGAGGGTGGAGGGGTGTGCCGGAGGAGGAGAGCAGGGGGCACACCGGAGAAGGAGGACGAAGCCGGACCGGGGCTAGATCTCCTCTTCGCTGGCGCCGCCATTGGGACGACGGAGGAGGGGCGCGCCCGAGGAGGAGAGGATGAGGCGTGACTGCTCGGTGTCGGGCGGTGACCGAGGGAGGAGAGGGCAGTGGTTGTGCGAGTTGGAGTGGGCGGCGGCTACGGAACGGGAGCTGGACGGCTTAGGGTTAGGTTCCTTTGTTTTATAACCGATGGGCTGTGTGGATGGGCCTTTGAGATGGACCGTAGCCACGGATAGGCCCCTGTCTCGTAGCCACGATCCGTTTGTTTGTCGTCTCTACTATTTTTTTTGCTTCCGTGTCTATAGTACATTTTTGTTATAGTGACTAGGCCATCCAGGGTCGACACCGGGTTATGATCCGGTGCTTAGGTTTCTTGGTAGGAGCGCCACCCGTCGGTGCAACCCACCCTACCTGTCTTCTTGGTTGGGTAGGTTACCTAGTGTTTAGAGCGGCTGGTAGGCCAGGCCATATGGCATGGGGACCACCCAACCATGGAGTTGCCCAGCTTGGTTGTCTTGCTTATGTTCCTAGTTTGAGAGGCAATTGGTAGTCGAAAATTGGTTCTTACGACAACCAACGGACCCCTTTTAAGGGCCCCCGATTCGGCTCCACCATTTGTGCCACACCGGCCACGCTGCCACATCCTCCTCCTGCCGGGGTCATGCCGGTCGTGTCACCACCTAGTTCTCATGGGCCACTTCAGCCATGCCACCTCTTCCTCTTCTGCCACACCGGCCACACCTCCTCCTCCTTGGCTACTTTGGCCATGCCATCGCCCCATGTTGGGCCGCACTGACCATGCTTCCTCTTCCACCATGGTCGCGCCACCTCCTCCTCCTCCTGGCCGCCTGGAGCTCCAAGATACACCTCCATGAGCTTGGTTTTTGATGAGGAGACATGGAGGAGTGTTTGCCAAGTCCTATGGCTGCTGCACTCGGGAAAGGCTCTAGGGTTCGTTAAGTGTTGGCATTTGGATTTGGCACTCGACAAACTCTTGACACTTTTCCGATTGCCGGCTGCGGGCACTTGGCTAACCATCTGTCAGCCCCTGTCGAGCCCCTTTTTTTGTTGTGTGTCATCTCGGCACTCAACAATATCGATTACCCGATAAAAAACACTCGGTAAAGAGATCTTAGGCGAGTCTTTTTTTTTAATATGAGCTGTTTGTAGAGTGTCGCGCTCGGCAAAGCCCTTGCCCAACGCTTTTGGGGCTTTGCCAAGTGTCCTAAGCATTTGGCAAAGAGCATCTTTCCCTTAGTGAAAGATCAGTATCACGTTCATCACAATATGACATAAATTAGGACAAGTGTTCAATAGCTAAGATATAGTCATGATTAGTTAGGCGCTTCAATCAATGGCCAGAAGTTTAACTTAAGAAATAGCGTTTTCAAACATACATTTTTATTATTTTGGATTTGAAATGTATGTAGCTCACCTGGGTCAGTGAACATTTATTCTGAATTTTTCTATTAATATGAACTATTTTAATCAGTGATGTATTTTTTTGGTTAACATGGTAATTTTCTGGCCACAACAGTGAGTGAACATTATGGTCATCTGTTCAAATATTAAGATGCTTGATACTTGATGATTTAGTTGCATCGAGTGAGTACGATACTACGAATCTCGTGGTAGAATTAATTGGCATGTCTCACTTTACAAATAAAGCTAATCGATTACAACGTCTCATCAGTAATAGCACTGCATGTTGATTTTTGAAAGCTACCACCACGACAATTGCGTGTAGCTGAATGATTGTTTGATCAACCATTTCCACAGAATTCAAGTAAATGGAGGCATGACTGATTCACTAGGATACCATGGGAGTTGAAATGGTAACCTTTTTAAATGGTGTACCTCTTGTTATTTTTCATTCTACATGCTCTACAGTGCACTAAAAAATAAATAATCTTCTTCTTATTTGGTTAACAGATATATCTTGATAGCTGACAAACATTTATTTAACAGAGACTGAAAAAAGAAGTTTTCTACTAATTGCAGATTATACTCTAGTCTCTGAAAAAAGAGAGACTGAATAAGTATAATCTTCATGGTGTATTGTTTCTTGACACCGTTCCATAACTACAAGTGGTGAGTTGCTTGAAATTTTCATTTGTATGTACGAGTCCATTGTTTTTTTTTGTGTAGGTCAGGATCATGTTCAACATAATAAGAGACAAATCTATCAGAAATGTTCAATCATCTAATGACCCATCCATCGTGATTTGTTAAGTGCCCTAATAGATCATCTGGACTTTGGCTTAAAGCTACTTTTCAGCAGGGGTATTCTGTTTGTATTGAATATCTGTAATTTTACTGATTGTAGACCATTCAAGATTAAAGAAAAAAAATCAGTTGTGCATATTTTTGTCCATTTTTCTTGATTTCATAATAATGTTTTAGCTGTAAGAGAGAACAGATGTTTTTTTGCCAGCCATCAATTGTAATCAGCAGTGCATATTCGATTAAGGTTTAGTATCGGGTGATTATGAGTCTCAACATGGATGTGGTTGGCATGTGTCTTTAAATTGGAGCCATGCGTTGATTTTTGAAAAACATATGTGCCTCACGCAGTTAAGGCCTGAAAGTGGGTTCTTCAATGACTCATTAGGCCTATTATGTACCATGGAAATTAGAAAAGGTATTTTTTCAAAAATGTTATACTTATGATTTTCCACTATATATGTTGTGCTAACATTTGTTTCAGATAATGGGAATATTTTATTAATTCCAGCTTTGGCTCTCAAAAATGAGTTACGTTCAATTACAACACTGAGTAACTCGACCATCATTCAATGTTTAGAAAATATCTAAATGATTAGATATAGTTTATGTAACGCTCTACATCTTAATTATTGTCTTGCAATGCAAACCGACTCAATAAGACCGATCGGATGTATCTTCAAGGTGACTCCAGTGATCATCCAAAATGGTAGAAAGTAACAGGAAAATAACACCTCTGATTTGACGATAAAATTCTACATGAGGGACTATGTCCAGTTGGTGACTAGAATTTGATCGACAAGTACATGCCCATAACCATGTATTGGAGATCACAAACCAGATATTTGAATAAATATTTTTAAAAAGACGAATGGTCAAATGTAACGAAAAAAGTGAATGGCGACAGTAATTAATTTAGGAACGGAGTTAACACTCGTGATGAGGATACCGGTGACGGTCTTGTATAATCCATCGGTAGCATTAAGTTGGGTGGCAGCAATGGTGTCCAGTTAAGAGATAAAGTTTGTCAAGCGAGATGTGCCAGGTCCTTACTATTATAAGGCGGTAACTAGGCTATACAGAAACATCCAATTATATGATAAAAATTATCGACCACTTTGCAAGTTCATCACAAATATCATAATGTTATTGACATGTATCGGACCTGTAGTACATATTTAGTAGGCATACAATTTATTCACATAGATGACGGAAACAAGCATGTATTAGGTGTAGCGTTTCTGTCCCTTGTTGATCTAGTAAGGCCACTGTCCAATGACGTTTCCTCGTGGGCTGTAGCTGCAAATGAGAAAGCCTCCACCGTTGTTGCAGCTGACACGAGCGCATCCGACGTCGGTGGTATCGCGCCACACCACCTGTGTGTAGTGCCCACACATCTGCCCCTGCACGCACGAGTTGCTGCTGTAGTCGTAATACTGATTCTCCGCCACCCACATGCGGACGGCGATCGATGCTGACAAGGCGGCACCGGGAGGGCCCACCGAGAGGTTCTCCCCATAGGGGCCTCCAGAGTGAATGCCCGCGCAGTCGCCTCTGCGCAGCTCCGCATAGGTCTGCGCCCAGGCAGCCAGAGTGTCATTCCACACAACTTTGCCGACGCCTACCTCGGCTCGTGCCGCGTTGTGCAGGTCCACGTACTCCTGTGGCGAGTCCTGCGCCGAGCTCGGTGCAACGAGGGCGGAGGCCACAAGAGCGAGGAAGGTTATGAACGCAAGCTTGGACGCCATTGCTGATCACCCTATGAAGCTTTTAGCTTAGTTTAGCTTGTGCGATCTAGGCCCGCAGCTTGTGATGAGCTTGTTGCCGCTGTTGTTGTGTGATGCGAGAGTTCATGGTGTGTGGCCAGGTATTTATACTGCCAGCAACGGAAGCGCGTAAGCTTAGTTGTTGATATAAAACTGGTGAAACTACCCTGACGAAGATGGAGATGTTGACCACCTGTAAGCTAAAATATTGTCCAAAAAAGAAAGTTCCTTCATGGACGCGAGAGAAACAGCAGGATTTGATTTTGATAAACCTCTGGATGATTATTTAAACCAGTAGCCGTACGTAGTAGCCCGTGTCAAATTGGCAGGGCCTTTTAGTCTTTTGTGGAAGGTTTACTTTGTTTTGTTCGGCTTCCGTATCTCAATAAGACAAATCGGAAGCATCTTCAAGGTGACTCCAGAGATCATCCAGAATGCTTGAAAGTGAAGGGAAAATAACACCTCTGATTTGATGATAAAATACATGAGGCACTATGTCTAGTTGGTGACTAGGATTTGACCGACAAGTACATACCCACAACCATGTCTTGGAAATACGAAATATTTTAATAAATATGCTGAAAAAGACGAATGGTAACAAAAAAAGTGAATGACGACAACAATTTAGGAATGAAGAGAGTACTCGTGGTGAGGATACCAGTGGTGGTGTTGTATAATCCGTCGGTGGCATTGAGGTGGGTGGCAGCGATGGTGTCCAGTTAAGTGATAAAGTTTGTCAAGAGAGATGTGCCAGGTCCTTACCATTATAAGGGCAACCAGGCTATACAAAAATGTCCACTTAAATGATAAAATTTATCCACCACTTTGCATGATCATCACAAATGACATAATTTTATTGACATGTATGATACGTGTAGTACATATTTAGTAGGCATGCAATTTATTTATATAGATATATAGCTACTAGGACGGAAACAAGCATGCATTAGGTGTAGCATCGTTGATCTAGTAAGGCCACTGTCCAATGACGTTTCCTCGTGGGCTGTAGCTGCAAATGAGGAAGGTTCCACCATTGTTGCAACTGACACGAGCGCATCCGATGGCGGTGGTATCGCGCCACACCACCTGCGTGTAGTGCCCACACATCTTCCCCTGCACGCACGAGTTGCTGCTGTAGTCGTAGAACTGCTTCTCCGCCACCCACATGTCGACGGCGACTGACGCTGTCAAGACGGCACCGGGAGGGCCTGCGGCGAGGTTCTCCCCATAGGGGCCTCCAGCAGGGGAGTGAATGAGCGCGCAGTCGCCTCTGCGCTGCTCTGCATAGCTCTGCGCCCAGGCGGCCACGGTGTCATCCCACACAACTTGTTCGCCGACGCCCACCTCGGCTCGTGCCGCATTGTGCAGGTCCACGTACTCCTGTGGCGAGTCCTGCGCCGCGCTCGGCGCGACGAGGACGGTGGCCACAAGGGCAAGGAAGGCTATGAACGCAATCTTGGACGCCATTGCTGATTAACTTATGAAGCTTAGCTTAGTTTGGCTTGTGCGATCTAAGCCTGCAGCTTGTGATGAGCGTGTTGCCGTTGTTGTTGTGTGATGGGTGAGTTCATGGTGTGTGGCTGGGTATTTATACTGCCAGCAAGGGAAGCGCGTGAGCTCATCTCCTGATGCATTCCAATACAGTTGTTGAAATAAAACTACCTTGGCCAATATCGAAATGGTGACCAAATGCATCTGGTCAGTCAATGCTGGCGCTTAAGAGCTAGAATATTGTCCAAGAGGGATGGCGCTTCGTGCATCGACGCAATCGAGCTAGCTACTAGACGATGAATGAATCGGTAAATGAAATGGTGTGAATTCGAGTTGAGATTCCACTTGGTCAGTCCAAGGTCGTGTCTAGATGCTAAAAGATTGCCCAAGAGGGAAAGAATTCCATGAATGGACGCAATCGCTGATAGGAACGGCTAGAAGGATTGATTTCGATAAGCATGAACTATCCAATTACAAAACTAGCACGGTGATATGGGCAGGGTCTTCTGGACTCGTGGAAGCTTGACTTGCTTTGTCTGGCCTCCGCGTCTACCTGTTCCATGGTGCATGGCATGGAGGCTTGGGTTCCAGAAGATAACTTTTTTAATTGGCTTTAGGTGGGAATTTTCATGGCAGTTCCACTTGATGCACATTTAGTTTTACTAGTTCAACCACCTTGTGCGTGGGTATGTGTTGGACGCCATCGCTGATAGGAACAGCGGGGTTCATTTCTATAAACGATTTCCTTAGAAGACTAGCACGTGTAATATGGTCATGTGGAAGGTGGCAGTTGGAAAGGACGTCTCAACTTGTGTATATAGTGCATAGTATGGACGCTACTGTTCGAGGAGATTATTTATTTAGAATTGGGTTTAAGCGGGAATTTTCAACGCAGTTGGAAAGCTAGTGCAACTGGTTATTAATATATAGACTGACAAACCAAGAGCTGTACCATTTATTCAGAGTCGAACTCCTTCCTCGTGGAGGCCAAGCATTCCCTAAGATGGATTTCGCCAGAATTCCTGCATTTATTGGTAGCACGTGAAGAATACGAGGTTCCCGTCAACACCCAGCTAAGTAATCCATTTAACCGTGGATACTAGCACACGAAAATTGAGACTAGTTCGCTAAAACGACTCTATTTTTCTCGTTCGTTGTCCGATTTCAATAAAAAAAACTTTGGTGGAGAGCTGAAGCATAGGCCAACACAACCAAAACAAAATATCAAGGAATATACCATTATAGAATTTTGTTAAAAATATAAACACTTAACAACGAATGTGGTATTCCTTCGGATATCGTCAGTATTCGACTGGCAACAGCGTCAAAACTTCTTACCAGTGGACGCCAAGAACACCATAAGATGGATTATGCCACAACTCCTTTATTTATTTGGTAGCACATAAAGAATAGGAGGCGCCTGTCAACACTCAGCTAAGCAATCCATTTAATCGTGGATGTTAGCTAACGAAGATTGAGACTAGTCCGCTAAAATGACCGTATTTTCATTGTTCGTTGTTTCATTTTAATGAATGTTTTTTTGGTGGAGAGCTGAATCATAGGACACCACCCCCGAAAAAACATTTCAAGGAATAGACTTTCATAGAATTTTCTAAAAAATATAAACGCTTAGCAACGAATGTGGTTTTTCCTCCGCATATCGTCAATATTCAATCGAGAAGCTATCTTCAGAGTGGAACTCCTTCCTCGTGGAGGCCAAGGACACCATAAGATGGATTGCGCCAGAACTCCTGCATTTATGGGTAGCACATGAAGAATACGAGGTTCCCGTCAACACCCAGCTAAGTAATCCATATTTAACCGTGGATACTAGCACGCAAAAATTGAGACTAGTTCGTTAAAAGACTCTATTTTCCTCGTTCGTTGTCCGATTTCAATAAAAAACTTTGGTGGAGAGCTAAAGCATAGGACAACACCATCAAAACAAAATATCAAGGAATAGACTAATATAGATTTTTGTTAAAAACATTAACACTTAACAACAAATGTGGTGTTCCTTCGGATATCGTCAATATTTGTCTGGCTACAGCATCGAACTTCTTCCAAGTGGACGCCAAACACACGATAAGATGGATTGTGCCATAACTCCTTTATTTATTGGTAGCACATAAACAATAGGAGGCGCCCGTCAACACTCAGCTAAGCAATCCATTTAAGTGTGGATGCTAGCTAACTTAGATCGAGACTAGTCTGCTAAAATGACCGTATTTTCATTGTTCGTTGTTCGATTTTAATGAATGTTTTTTGGTGGAGAGCTGAATCATAGGACACCACCCCGAAAAAACATTCAAGGAATAGACTTTCATAGAATTTTCTAAAAATTATAAACACTTAGCAACGAATGTGGTTTTTCCTCCGCATATCGTCAATATTCGATCGAGAAGTTATCTTCAGAGTGGAACTCCTTCCTCATGGAGGCCAAGCACACCATAAGATGGATTGCGTCAGAACTCCTGTATTTATCGGTAGCACGTGAGGAATACGAGGTTCCCGTCAATGCCCAGCTAAGTAAACCATTTAACCGTGGATACTAGCACGCGAAAATTGAGACTAGTTGCTAAAACGACTCTATTTTCCTCGTTCGTTGTCCGATTTCAATAAAAAAAAACTTTGGTGGAGAGCTTAAGCATAGGCCAACTGCATCAAAACAAAATATCAAGGAATAGACTATTACAGAATTTGGTTAAAAATATAAACACTTAACAACAAATGTGGTATTCTTTTGGATATCGTCAATATTCGACTGGCAATAGCGTCGAACTTCTTCCCTGTGGACGCCAAGCACATCATAAGATGGGTTGTACCACAACTCCTTTATTTATTGGTAGCACATAAAGAATAGGAGGCGCCCGTGAACACTCAGCTTAGCAATCCATTTAAGTGTGGATGCTAGCTAACAAAGATTGAGACTAGTCCGCTAAAATGACCATATTTTCCTTCTTCGTTGTTCGATTTTAATGAATTTTTCTTTGGTGGAGAGCTGAATCATAGGACACCACCCCCACAAAAACATTTCAAGGAATAGACTGTCATAGAATTTTCCAAAAAATATAAACACTTAGCAATGAATGTGGTTTTTCCTCCGCATATCGTCAATATTCGACCGAGAAGCTTTCTTCAGAGTCAAACTCCTACCTCGAGGAGCACCATAAGATGAGTTGCGCTATAACTCCTACATTTATTGGTAGCACGTGAAGAATATGAGGTTCCCATCAACACCCAGCTAAGTAATTCATTTAACCGTGGATACTAGCACGCGAAAATTGAGACTAGTTCGCTAAAACGACTCTATTTTCCTTGTTCGTTGTCCGATTTCAATAAAAAAAAACTGGCGGGGGAAGGCGGGGAGGGCGGCGCGCGAGGGGCTGTGGCGCGGGAGAGCGGCGACGGGGCGGCGAGCTGGTGCGGTGGCACTGGATCTCGAGACTTGGCTGAAAATGGCCAAGTCCCGAGATCCAGATCGGGATATAGGTCGAGCCTTTGCCGTGTGCCACGTGGCAGGCACATGGCAAAGGAAGCGTTTGCCGTGTACCACCTGGCGGCACACAGCAAAGATGTTATATGTCGTGTGCCCACCTGGAGGCACACCACAAATAAGCTTTTTGCCGTGTGCCCTCCGCTACGGCACATGGCAAACATTTTTTAAAAAATTTAGAAATTCCTAGGAGATTCAAAAAAAATAACCAAATTTGGACATCATTCAAATCATATGTTCTGTAGCCTATATAAAATTGGTTGAAGTCAAAAGTAATTTCAATTGTCATTTTGATTCAATATCCAAAGGATTTCAATTCAACACTTCGATTCTTTTACGGAGATTATCTTATTTGTGAACAACATATATGAGAATTTTGCGAAACATTTTATCCTTTTTACCACAGCCTCTATGAATGATACAACAATATCTGGGCAATTGTCATAATTTTCAGACTTATTTTCAATTTTATAAAATTTAATTTCAATACTTGTTATTTTATGCATACGGACTCACATAGGATTCATTAGCATGAATATCATATTTGCCTTCACTATATTGCATTTTTTGAACCACTTGCAGTTCAAATTTAAATTTCCGCAAAATAATACAAACAATGAAATTAATTAGATAAATATAGCAAACACAAGTCAAAATTCACTAAATATGATAATCTAATACTATATAGGGTCTGTTACTTTACAAAAGATAATTGGTGGTCAAAATGATGAAGAAAAAAAGTTTGTCGTGTGCCCCTCGTAAGCACACGGCAAAGATCGTCACGTGTTTGTCACGTGATCTCTTTGCTGTGTGTTTCTGTAGGGCACACGGCAAAACCCCTCGTTTGTCGTGTGCCGGGTGGCACGGCACACGAGTAAGAAGTCACGTGCCATGCATGGGCCGGGCTGCCGCCAGGTGCTAGCGGCACCGCCTTTTTGCCGTGTGCCCGACGTCATGGCACACGGAAAAGAGGCGGTGCCGCTAGGGTCGAGCGGCAGCCCGGGCACACGTGTGGCATGTGGCGTGTTTACCGTGTGCCTGGTGACAGGCACATGCCAAACATAACCTTTGTTGTTTGTCTTTTATACAGTACATGACAAAACACATGTTTGCCGTGTGCTAGCTCATCGCTGTGTGCTTTTCTGGCGGCGCACGGCAAAAATTATGTTTGCCGTGTGCCCGCTAGATGGCACACGGCAAAGATGCTGGCACACGGCAAAGGAGGCGTTTTCGTAGTGATAGAATGCTATGAAGGATTGATGCAAGACGGACAAATAATGCCATCGGAATTCCATAAGCGATTATGGAAGGAAATAATTGGTTTATGTGAAGCTCAACGTCCCGGCCACAATATTTTAATATTACTTGTGGTTTATGGCAGCCGTCTATTGCTAGTTAGCAAAATAGATAAAGAAAAAGGAAATCTAGTCATAGTCGGTTTAGCCTAAGTTTTTTCCTTGTACATCGAGACCACTCCACCGTCGTGGCCATTATAAGATCATCTCTCGATTAATACAAATTTGGTGCATGACGGATTTACGTTTTTTTTTCACAAACGGATCGGGGCTCCGGTTCTAGGTGAAGAGAACATGCGGATTCGTCCGATAAATGCGCTATACAGTATGTTCTAGCAGTTTGACTTGTCCTGTTAGAGCTGGCGTAATTGCTAGTTATTCGGTAGTTTAGATCTTTTCTAGGTTACTATTCCGAGTATCGTTCAAGTAGGTTTCGGACAACCCTACTTAATCGATACTCGAGACACTAACTTAGGATCGATCTAAACTACGGGATAACTAGGAAGTTACGCCAACTCAAACAGGACAAATCAAACTAGAAGAATATAACACACTTACCCGACGAATCCACATATCCTCCACTCCGAGAACCGGAGCCCGGAGAAGATGGCGGGTGACGTAAATTCGTTGATGAAAAAGGGTGGTGTTGGGAAATTCGGTGTTCCTAGGCTGACACCGAATCCTAAGAAATGATACCAAACCGATGTGATATCACTTCTCCTGTGGGCCCAAACCCAATCAACTATTTATATCGAGGAGACCTTACTCCACTCTTCTAATTTCGGAGACTCGAACTCTATACAAAAAAGCTCAACCTTTATTCACAACATAAACTTGATGTGGTACAATCTTCTTGTGGGTGGCTACCTATGACTCACACATGAACACTAGGACACCATGGCAACCTTGTCATGCTACATAGACTCAAATGGCACTCCAACTCATGGCACCTTAGGGAGGGGACACCCCCTATTTATACTTGTACATGGTCTCTACTGAAGTTGCCACATGGCAACATTTCACACTCTTCTAACCAAAATATCTAACTCTAGAATATTCTCATCCTTATCCTAATATCTAGATATTTCTTGCCATACATAAATATCTAGTTTCTAGACTCTTCTTTACTTTGTCATGAAGAAGTAGTTCTAGACTCATCCATGACAAATATCTTCTCCCTTTCCTAAATATTCTAGAATATTCCAAGTATGCATTGTGATAACTTAACACTCCCTCTCAATACATACTTGCTTGGATCTTCTGTGCTCTACCGTTGCGAACCTTCTTCTTCATTATCTTGATCTCTTCATTCTTCTCACAATTTGGCAACCCTTCTTTCTTCTTCGATCTTCTCCATACTTGCCCTTTGGCCACTTCTTTATATGAAGGCAAAGTAACTTGAGGAGTTGCAATAGTGACATACCTTTCAGTTGGTTTCTTTCTCATTCTACAATCCTTGGCACTTCCTTCTTGAGCCCTCTTCACCGTAGAACGCACTTGTGTATCTTCATGAGCAACCAGTGCTCCATCAATAACCTCATCATTCTCTCGTGTCTCTTCATCTTCCTCAGCGGAGAAGCCTTCCTCCATGTCCCACTCTTCTTCTTCTTCATCATCTTCATCTTGGTCGGACGATGGAGTGTCACTTGTAGTCAAGTCTTCCACAAAGTAAACCTCATCATCGTCAATGGTGAGGCCTGCCTCTTCATCCCATTCTTCTTCACCGGGACACTCACTTAATGCCACGTCCTTTGTAGCGGCCACATTTCCTTCCGAGACATTCCGACAGTTCCTAGCAAGATGTCCTTTCTTGCCACATTTGAAGCACTCACCTCTCTTCCTTCTTTTCTCCATCAAATCTTCTTGATCTTCCGCTCCACTCTCCGGTTGATCTCCCTCCGAATGTCTGCTCTCCATTGGGCAACGTCTACCACCTCTTGTCCACTCCTTTGCCTCTCCTCGGCCTCTTGAGGGGCCCTTTTTCTTGATGAAGAGCGCCTCTTCTTCATCACTCTCCTTCAAGGTGATGTTGCCCATTTGCTTGGCTAATGCCTCTTGATTAGCCAATAAATTCTCCAACTCCACTAGGGTTGGTTGTCTTGGCCAGCCCCTCACCGCAGCAATAAACCCATTGTACTCGGGTCTAAGGCCATGGATGATGATCCTCTTCATCCGAGCCTCACCGACCTTCTCTTCCGGGTCAAGTTGAGATATCTCACGGCAAATATTCTTCACTTTTTAAAGTATTGACTAATACTCGAGTGCCTTGTGAGATACATGCGAGCTCATTCTCAAGGAGCTGGAGTCGTGCCTCATTCTTCTTGCAAAATAGCTTTGCCGGTGTCTCCCACGCCTCCTTCGGTGTTTCTACATCTCGGATGTGCTCCACTAGGTCCTCCTCGATCGTTGTCTTCAAGACAAACATCGCCTTGCCCGCCTTGATTCGCCACTTCCTCAAAGAACTTTCTCTTGCTTGGAGGATCCGTCGCGGTGCCCGCAACGACATCCCATAGATCCTGCCCATGCAGGTATGACTCTATGCAGGTCCGCCAATAGCCCTAGTTGTGGCTATTGAGATTCTTCATGCAACTGCCCGCGCTCAAGAAATCTGCCATCTCTACCGACGCCCGACGTCAACTACACTTGGTCCTAGACCGGTGTTCTTCACAGATCCCAGCATCGTGATCTCTCGGCGATCTCTCCTATAGCGTCGCTCGATGCCACACCGAGCAACGTAGGCACCTTCTGCATCGCCCAACGTTAGACACCTCCCTCTCTTGGCAGTCCCGGATCGCCCTCGCTCCGATACCAATTGTTGAGAAATTCAGTGTTTCTTGGCTGATACCGAATCCCGAGAAATGATACCAAACCGATGTGATATCACTTCTCCTGTAGGCCCAAACCCAATCAACTATTTATATCGAGGAGACCTTACTCCACTTTTCTAATTTGGGAGACTCGAACTCTATACAAAAGAGCTCAACCTTTATTCACAACATAAACTTGATGTGGTACACTCTTCTTGTGGGTGGCTATCTATGACTCACACATAAACACTAGGACACCATGGCAACCTTGTCATGCTACATAGACTCAAATGGCACTCCAACTCATTGCACCTTAGGGAGGGGACACCCCCCCCCCTATTTATAATTGTCCATGGTCTCTAGGAAGTTGTCACATGGCAACATTCCACACTCTTCTAATCAAAATATCTAACTCTAGAATATTCTCATCCTTATCCTAATATCTAGATATTTCTTGTCATACGTAAATATCTAGTTTATAGACTCTTCTTTATTTTGCCATGAAGAAGTAGTTCTAGACTCATCCATGACAAATATCTTCTCCCTTGTACTTTTCCAAATATTCTAGAATATTCCAAGTATGAATTGTGATAACTTAACAGGTGGCGATGCACCGAGAGTTGATTGATTGTGTATATCTTTTTACAACGTGCCCGAGTCTTTATTAATACCCGCGAGACTAGACTCCATAATGACCACAAATTGGTCATGTCAACCTAGCCCTATTTGTACTCCATATTACACTTTCTCAACAAATTAAAGACTTTCTAAGATAATTACGAGTCCCTTCTTCACACGCACGATTGCGCAACTCATGTTTCCTTCTTTCTTGTGCCACGTCAGTCATGTGCGGGCTCTTTCGTCCAAAAGTTGGGCAACTCTCCGCCTTCCTTGTTTCTCACCCATGGCTGGCTCCGAGTCAGCGACAGGTGGGTCCATCAGGTCCAAATTTCATTGTCAACAGTTCCATGAAATTGTGGGCCCGAATGACTGTTCAATTTTTTAGGGAAATTATGGTGGGGAAACCCGCCACCTGAATTCACTTGTTTCAATCAAATGAATATATGGCATTTGCATTGTCGCAAGACAACAGAGAATCAAATAAGAAAAGAGGTACACAACCAAGTGGATATATAAAGGCTCAACACAAGTTGATGGTGCAACCGATTGTTGGGGAGCACCATAACCGAGCAACATGCTTGCCAAAGCTGTCAAGGCCGATGTGCGGCCGTACCACTCATCTTACCTACGCTATCCGAATGGGTGGCGCCACCTTTCGTGACATCCAGGAACCACCCACCACCATCTAGTGCCTTTAGAGGGGACGAAGCCTTTTAAGGAGGGAGGCTGACACACGTGGCCTTCACCATCTTACATCCATAACACCCCTTGGTAGGCCATTCTGCTACCTCCCTGCCAGGTTGGAAGGCCGTCTAGTGGAACTAGTAATGAGCTCACCAGACACGTCGGTCACCCTTTCTGTTGAAGCGCAAAATCCCAGCAAAGAAACCAGCTGATTTCTATGCATTTGAAGGTAGACCTAGAAAGCAACGTCTTAGGAGGAACTGACGACTAATCGCCATATTGTTGCCAAGGTTTTCACTTGGTTCCATTTGTGCTAGATGCTCTATGATGACTCTTCCAAGAAGTACTACACTTGTGGGTGCCACCGTCATCGGTACTGGCAATAAGCCAGATGGAGCATTAGCCTACGGCCTCCCCTTATTGCACCATCCATAGCAATGGAACAAAAACCGCGACTTTGTGCTAGCAGCTGAATATCTGCCCTTGGTCAGTGAAGAGTGCCACCACTGCCGGCTGTAGGTCAAGCAAACGTGCACATGTCGAAGCGGGGTCCGCCATGCAAGCAAACAGAGCTTGTCACCTTCAATGGAATCAGGGGTGCTGATGTGTGGATTCGTGAAAGGCAAATGAAAAGGCACTGCTACCGCCTACCTCGCGATCGTCTATGCTGGTGAACGTTTCCCGTTCTGTCTCTTCTCAAGGTGAATCGTACAGAAAGGGGTAAGGCAACTTCAACTGATTGATCAATATATCATTTCTATAAATTCAGGTAAAGCAAGTCAGGGTGGGTGGAGGAATGACTTGATATGCCTCTTACCTCTTGAGATTTTCCATTGTATGTGTTGTACTCATACGTACTCTTGCAAAATAAAGCTTTTTTCTCTTATTTCGTAAACACATATATATCCTGATTGTTGACAGTACTATTCTTACAAGGCAATGTGGTTGCCATATGTTGCTCATTCCCTTGTTGTAATCCTTGGTAAGGATTACGAATTCAAAAGAAATGCCTAAAAGCAAATGAGGCCTCACACTTTTTATACGCCGTGCATGCCCATTTGTACTGTTTGTGTAGGAAATAAATTGTATTTTTCAGTTCACGCAGCACAAAGGAACCATTACCATTACTTGAGGTTTTATATTGTCAAAGTTCTACACAAAACACAAGCAGAACAAAATATATAGTACCAGATAAGTGATAAGGAATATCCTGATAAACACATATATCCTGATAGTTGACTGGAAAGTAGTAGAAGAGAGGTTTCAGAGGAAACTTAGTCGTTGGAAAGGAAAGATGCTTTCAGTGGGAGGCCGTTTGGTGTTAATTAACTCTGTTCTTAGTAACTTATCTATGTTTATGATGTCTTTCTTTGAGGTGCCAAGAGAGGTTCTAAAGAGACAAGATTATTTTAGATCTAGATTTTTTGGCAAAGTGACGGACATAAACGTAAATATAGACTTACTAAATGGAGTGTTTTATGTACACCGAAAGACCAAGGAGGTCTGGGAATCCTTAATGTGGATCTTCAGAATAGATACCTTCTTAGCAAATGGTTGTTTAAATTAATTAATGAAGACGGGGTGTGGCAGCAACTTCTCAGAAATAAATATTTGAATAATAAAACTATAACCCAAGTTGATCATTTACCAGATGATTCCCACTTCTGGGCTGGCCTTATGAAGGTTAAACATGAGTTTCTGGGAATGGGTAAATTCAATTTAGGTGATGGTACTCAAATTCGATTCTGGGAAGATGTTTGGCTCGGATATGTTGCTTTTAAACATCTCTATCCCGCTTTATATAATATTGTGAGAAAGAAAAGTGATACTGTTAATGAGGTGTTGTGTAATGAACCTTTGAATGTTTCTTTCTGGAGAGCTCTTGTTGGTGATAATCTTTTATCTTGGCACCACCTTGTGGCTACAGTAATGCACATAGAGTTATCTAAGAGGAGAGATAGATTTCGATGGTCGGTCACACAAAATGGTATTTTTACTGTCCACTCTATGTATAGAGCTTTGGCAGATACCAACGTTGTACTACATAAACATGTTCTTTGGAAGCTTAAATTGCCTTTAAAAATTAAGATTTTCTGGTGGTACCTGATCAAGGGTGTTACCTTGACCAAAGATAATTTGGCTAAACATGGATGGAAAGGTAGCTTGAAATGTAGTTATTGCAGTGATGAAACTATTCAACACCTTTTTTATTATTATTATAATGCCAAGTTTATTTGGAGAGTTATACCGTTAAATATATCTCATATGTTTAATGGGTGGCTTAATGGGATAGAAAAGAAAACTATGTATCAATCTTTATCAAGGGCTGCTGCGTTCTGTTGAGCAATTTGGCTGAGTAGAAATGATATAGTGTTTAACAATATGCGAGTTTTTTCTCCTTTACAGGTGCTCTTCAGCGGGACATATTGGATCCACTTTTGGGTGGTGTTACAAAGGGAGGAGGACAGAGCACATATCAACTCGGCCTGTTGTGCACTAGAATAATTGATGATGGAAATTTTTACTCCCAATGGATGGTGTTTCACTAATAGAATTTGTGGCCGTTAGTGCCTTTTCCGGGGATGTGCTGCCCCGAATGTTGACGGTTCTTAGTTTTTATTTTGTTCGGTCTGTAATAATCAACTTGTTGATATTAGACTTATTGTGTAGAACTTTGGACGGCTATATGTATCAATTGATAGAGAGGCTGGAATATTAATACATATTCCTTTTTCTCAAAAAATCCTGATAGTTGACAGTACGATTCAACGCCGCGCAACCTCACGGTGAGAACCGCTGCCTCCCCGCACCACGTAGGGCTGCTCGCCACTGTAATTAGGCCACCGGAGCACCGCAACAGCCGAGCTCCAGCGAGCTCCCATGGAGCGCCGCCACGCTAACGTCGCCGGCATCCTCCCGTCCGGGCTGGAGCCGACCCCGGCCGTCGGATCGGGCATCAACGGATGTGATTAGAAGCCCCCGAAGGGGTACGAGCCCGGTCTATCATGGATCGTGGACCATCGCCACCTCGGCCGGTCCACTAGGCCATGGACCCGGTCCACACCTTTTTAGATTTATTTTAATTCGTTAATTCCGAGTAAATGGTAGATTTATAGTTTAGCCCTTGTAGATTTACTTATTCCTGTATAGGTTCTGTACTTTTTACAAATAGGACCCTAGACTTTTGCTTAATTACGTTTTTGTCCAGTGCATTTATGTTTTCGTCCCTAAAATTTTTGGTAATTACAGATAGGTCCCTAGTGGTTGCTGTTTTGCAGTTTAGTCCCTAGATGTTTAAACCCTTGTAACTTTTAGCTCATAGCTCCGTTTTAAGTGATTCTTGCGCTCACACGATCGTAGCTACGAGTACTATCTTTTAGTACTGTTTTTATAGTCAGTAAGCACTGTTTTATGTATTGTTCTTAGTTTACTTGTATGCTTGCTTGCATGTATCGGTGTGACGTTAAGTAGAAGAATCGTGCAATTCGAGGATCAACATGAGCAAGAGTTGAAGACTTGAGCAGCAGCAAGGGGAATCAGGCAAGTGTCCTTGATGCACATTGGACCCATTCTCTTCTATCTGTATTTATTTACATGCATTGCGGTTAATTTGAACATGTTCCATATCTTTATTCTTGTCGCCTTGGTTTGGGTACTTGTGTTATGGGTACGTCATTGCCTAGCATGCTGTAATTGGGGGTTACAACTGAACTAACATGCTAAACTTGATTAACTGTCCACTTGAACATGATGATCATGAACCGGTAATTCTTCTTAGCAATATGGAATTTAGGTGATCACAGCAGGAGGATGTTGATGATGGTGCAGGTATGCACGAGTACTGGTTGTAGTTCTGTTGGATGCGGTGGTACCTGCTTGTGATCATAAGGACCGGTTATTGGAGCGGCAACCTAGGATTTCCGTAGAAATCACAGGGCTGATATGGATTGGCTGGGTCAAGTATCAAAAATCACTTCCCAGTTCTGCCTGCAACAAGGAAGGATGAAGGAAAGGTATATTTCTGGATTCGGGCGAGGAAGAGTGTACTTCAAGCCACGGCACCGGAGGAGGCTTCTGTTGAGAAGGGTTTTACTTCTGCAGCGGTGAAACCTTAGCATGGACGTTTTGCAGGAGAGGAAGCTGTTTGAAAGACCTTGTGGTGATCTCTTGGCTTCACACCTCGGAAGTGTGTTGGCCTAATGGAGACTTTACTCACCGACAGGTGATGGAATCACCAACTTGTGGATAAAGTTGTGCAGCCTTTGCATAGTGTAAAACTGTTATAACAACTGTGCTCATAGTCACGAGCGGCCTAGATCCTCACTCGAACTAGGAGGCATGGATGGGTGGTGTAACCCATAGGATGCTACAGGTGGGGTAACCCGTAGCGCAGTTTGTTGCATGTGGGGTAACTTGTAGTGTTTGATAGGCGGAGTAACCTATTAGTTCATTCACTTAGTCAATAGGTGCTTAAATTAATGAATTAGTTGCAGGTCCTCTATGCTTTAACCAAATGTTAGCCTTCCTTTCATTAAGCTTGCATGTCATTTATTTCCTCCACTTGCTGAGTACGACATGTACTCATCCTTGCTATCTCCCTTTGTATAATGAACTGCTGCTCGGAAGATGGAGAAGGTCTAGACTACACCACCGATGAGAAGGTCTAGGCGTGCGTGCCCTCGATCGATTGCATGTGGTGTTATGGAGTCGTCCGCTAGCGTTTCTCTACCTTATATTCTTTTAAGACATTATACTATTGTAAGTAATCAGTTTAATAAATACATTGTTCTTTTATCACATTATTTGTCCTGTGTGCGTGAAAACTTGTTCTTGGATGGCACGCATACGGATGAATCCGGTTTTGGTTGTTAAAATCAGGTGTGACAAAGCCTTTACAGGGGACGAAGCCTCTAAAGAGGGAAGGCTTTAGAGGGAACGAAACCTCTAAGGTGGGAAGCCTTTTAAGTCCACTGGAAAATGGCGATCTCCTTCCGAACTGGTGACGCCACCTTTCACAACATCTAGGCACTACCTACCACCATCCAAAGCCATTAGAGGGGACGAAGCCTCTAAGGAGGGAAGCTAGCACACATGGCCTTCACCACCTTATATAAAGTTAGATGACACCAACAAAAGGAAACCGACGATTACGAAGAGGTGCCAATGATGGCACATGCTAAACATAATCAAATCCTTTTTCCGAGTCACTCATGGCATTGCACATCCGGCTACCTCCCTGCCAGGTTGGAAGGCCATCCAACGAAAGAAGTACTAATGGCGGGGAACAACGCAACCAGTGATCACCAGAGATGTCAATCACCCTTTGTGATGAAGCGCAGGATCCCAACAAACAACCCAGCTAAGTTCCATACATTTGTAGGTATACCTGGAAAACAACGTCTTAGGCGGGAATGGTGACAAATTGCCACTGTTTCCTATGATTTCACTTCGCGACAATTGTGTTGGATGCTCTGTGATGATGCGTCCAAGAAGAGGTAGTATAGTTGTGGGTGTCACCGTTGCCGGAACTAGCCATAAACCAGATAGAGCATTAGCCTACAGGCTCCATTATTGCAACATCCACAATAATGGAACAAAACCGATGACTTTGTGCTGGCAGCTGAACATCTGCCCTTGGTCAATGAAGAGTGCTGCCACCGCCTAATGGGCGCATGTCGAAGTGGGTCGGCTATGCACAAGCAACCGAGCCCCAGCCCCTGGTAATGATTAACACCGCCACCATTGGCTGAGTGCTAAGCTGCCATGTGCTCTGGACATATGTCGACTATGAGCCCACTCGATCTAAGCCATCCCACATGGAAGGATCGCTCAGCAAGATCTTCTCGCAAAGACCACAAAAGCGCCATCCTACCGACATGGGGACACAACGAGGATGTGTGGCATTGAGTACTGAGGAGGGGGCAACGCATGTGACCAATGTGGAATAGGAGGAGGAGCGCCTGCCACCATGATCAAGGGGACTCATGCCACCGCCAGGACACTTGGTCCACCTCCACGAAGATCTGGGCACCCTGTTTGTAGGATTCGGTGGGAGCAAGGTCAATCAATGGAGGGGCCGGAGCTTCTCCCATTCAATGGAATGTGCCGGGGGGGGGGGGTGGTGGCACCTTCGTACCGGTCGCCTATGTTGGTGAAGGCCTACTATGGAGACAACAGGGGAGGAGCTGAGGTGATAGAGGTTCTGGAATTGGGAGCTGGGTAGGGTTCTACCTGTCACCTTAGAGTGAGGCACAGGCTTCGTCCCTCTGTTTGGGAAATAAATTATATACATTATGTGTGCGTTAAACCGTCATCACAGCGATCAAACTATCCCTTTTAGGTAAATTTTCACTCCCACAATTTTCTTTTTTTCAAAAGTTTTATTCCAAAGTTTAGAGCAAACTTTGTTACAAATATTTGACACAAACAATGCAATGAACGTTTTTACAACAAACTTTATAGTAAACTTTTGAATGAAACTTTCAGATCAAACTCTAAGGTAAAACTTGTTATAAAACTAAGACATATATAACACTCGTCATGTTCTCCGTACGTACTTTGTGGAACTAGCTACGTAGTTCTCCTGATCTAGTAGGGCGACTGATTAGCAAAGTTGTCGGATTGGTAGTAGCTGCAGACGATGAAGGTGCCACCATTTTGGCAGCTAGCCCTGCCGCAACCGATGACCGTGGTGTTGCGAGAGACCATCTGCGTGTAGTGGTGGCACATGTGGCCCTTGGCACAGGAGTTGGTGTTGTGGTCGTAGAACTGCTTCTCCGCAAGCCACATGGCCACGACGCTTGAAGCCGACATGTCAGCGCCAGCGGGTCCTGAGGCCATGTTCTGCCCGTTGGCGCAGGTACCCGAGTGCTGCTTCGCATACTTCTGCGCCCAGGCGGCCACGAGTGGTTCCCATATCACAGGGTCTACGCCCACCTCGGCACGCGCCGCATTGTGCATGTCCAGGAAAGCTTGCGTTGAGTTCTGCGCCGCGCAAGGTGCCACAGTCATGGCTGCCACAACGAACGCGAGAACTACCAAGGCAACCTTGGATGAGTAGGTCTCCATGGCAGATTCTAGTAACAACCTTACGAAGAAGCTTGGGTGAATTGTGGATTCGTGTTTGTATGGGAGCGTGATCAGCTGGTTTATCGCTGTTGTGATTGATGCATGAGTTGTGGCGATGGTGAGGAGTATATATAGTTTCATACCACTGGCAGTGAGAGCAATGGAGCAGGCTTCTAGGTGATGACTTGGTAAACGAAATGGTGTAAATTCGAGTTGATTGCAAAATGATCCTTGGTCAGTCCAAGGTTCCGTCTAAATGATAAATGATTGCCCAAGAACGAAAGAATTCTATATGCATGCATGGACGCGACCGCTCATAGGAATAGCACGCCTGATTTAGATAAGGCTGAACGATCTACTAAATTATTGGAAGACTAGCACGTGTAAAATGGGCAGGGTCTTTTGGTCTTCTCTGGAACGTTGGCTTACTTTGTCTGGCCTCTAGGTATACCTGTGACATGGTGCATACCATGGAAGCTCGTAGTGTTCCATAGGATTATTTATTTATAATTGGATTTATGAGAGGGATGTTGCCAGGCAGTTTACAAAGCTAGCGCAACTTGTTCATATATATAAGGTCAGGAGAAAACAAAAGTGTTCTACTTGTTGCAGATTTAGGTACTAGTTTAACCACAACGTGCGCGTGATGTTGCTTCTTGACGCCGTGCCATAACAGCAAGTTGTGAGTTAGTTGAATTTTTTATTTGCATGTTCTCTCTCACTATCTTTTAAGCAGGTCAGCATCATGTTGAACCCAACACGATATAAAGGAACAAAGAAAAAACGTTCAATAGTCTACGGCCTGGTTTGAGTAAGTTTAATTATTTTAGAAACTGGTTTCTTTCTAATTTCTTGCTAAAGAAATTAGTTTCTAATGAAAAACTAGATCAGACAGTTTGGATAATTGTTTCTAAAACAAGATTTGGTTTGTTAATGAACTTCGTAGAGGCAAAAAGTTTCATCAACTTGGTATAGTCAGACTCTTAGTTTCCAAGAAATAATGAAACTAGGTGATAGAAAATAAAAAATAAAATGACCGATTAATTTGGTGGCTTCTAATTTTTAAAACATGTTTTGTTTTTCTTTAAAAAGACACACTGGATTGGTCGCAACATGCCCTGAGAACTTTGCCAGTCATGATTTGTTAAGCGCCTCAATCAAAACCCTGGAGTTTTGCTTAAAGAAACATGTTTTCAAACATGTGTTTTTAATTACGTAGGCCATAATATATAGTTCTGTCATTCACCAAGTTAAGGAAACTTTATTATTAATTTATTTCTACGTATTTGTTGTACATCGATGGTTCGCATAATCTTTAGATGCTAAAAAATTAAAAAAAAGATAATTTTTCCTTTATTTATCATTTAAGGTGGTCATTTTCTAAATTAAGAGTGAATGTGTGATTACTCCATTTAACCTTCAAATATTAAAATAAAAGATATTCAGATGTTGTTCAGCATTGGGTGATTACAAGTCTCGTGATAGAAGATTAGCTAAAGCTTATGATTTATATAACTAAAGCTCATTGTTTATAATTTCTTGTAATCCTAATATCGTTGATATGTTCACTTTGGAAAACTTATCTATGTGCCCAACCAAATTGTGGGAGGAATGATTTTTTGATCTATCATTTCTGCAAATTTGACAGTAATAGGAGCCGGAGGAGGTTGATAGATGGCTGCAGCCGGGAAGCTAAGTGTGTGTGTGTGGGTGGGTGGGTGGGGGGAAGCTAAGTTGAATGATGTCCCAACTTTGCCATGCTAAATGTTTAGCGTGCCGCAATATCTATGGCCATTGTTTGCTTCATTGCCAAACTATTAGCATGCCACAATCAGTAAAGAGATCCCTAGTTCATTTTTCATGCCAAAAGTTGAATTCAGCTGCAATCCGAGCAAGCCCTTAGAAGTCGAGGGTGTAGATTACTTATCTTCTCATGATCCATTAGTAATTTTTTACGATATTGATTATACTAATATATAATTAGAAAATGAAAGTAGAAGAGTTACATACTCTTGCAAAATAAAGCTGTTACCATTTGAGATTTTCCATTGTGTGTATGTTGTACTCATACATATTGTAGCAAAATAATAAAACTCTTACCTCTTGAGATTTTCCATTGTACTTATTCTTGCAAGGCAACGTGTTTCCATTATGTTGCTCATTGCCTTTTTGTTGTAGTTCTTGATTAGAATTACAAATTCCCAATAAATGCCTAAAAGCAAATGAGGCCTCATAGTTCTCATACGTAATCCATGCCCATTTGTATTGTTTGTGTAGGAAATTAGTGATATTCTTCGGTTTAATTACGCAGCATAAAGGAACGATTACCATTACTAGAGGTTTTCTATTGTCAAATTTTTATATGAAGCACAAGGAGAACAAAATAGACACTTGATGAGATAGCTGGTCGAGAATAATGCTTAAACCAGAACATAAATATGAATCACAAATAATGAAACTTTATTTAATGTAGTGTATCCAGACGACAGTTTATACAAACAAAACCAAGGTGTAACATGCGGCAAATTCTTCGTACACATTTAGTCGAACTAGCTAGGTAGTTCTCTTTGATCTAGTAGGGCGGCTGATCGGCCCAGTTACCGGATGGGTTGTAGCTGCAGACAACAAAGGAGCCGCCGCTTTTGCAGCCAACATTGGCGCAACCGATGACCTTGGTGTTACGCGAGACCACCTGCGTGTAGTGCTCGCACATATGCCCCTTCGTGCAGGAGTTGGTGCTGTGGTCGTAATACTGCTTCTCCGCTACCCACATGCCTACAACGCTCGAAGCCGACATGTCAGCGCCAGCGGGTCCTGTGGCAATGTTCTCTGCAATGCCACAGCTGCCCCTGTGGTCGTTCGCATACTTCTGCGCCCAGGCGGCCACGGTCGGTTGCCATGTCACCGGGTCAACACCCACCTCAGCGCGTGCCGCATTATGCAGCTCCAGGACTTCTTGCTCCCAATTCTGCGCTGTGCAAGGTGTCACAGCGATGGCTGCCATAGCGAATGCCAGAAGTGCCCGCACAATCTTGGATGAGTAAGTCTCCATTGCTGACAATAATGAACTTATGAAGAAACTTGGGTGAATTGTGGATTGGTGTTTGTATGGGAACCTGATCAGCTAGTTTATTGCTGTTGTGATTGATGCATAAGTTGTGGCGAGGGTGGGGAGTATATATAGTTTCATACAACTGGCAGTGAGAGCAATCGAGCCGGCTAATAGGTGACTTGGTAAATGAAATGGTGCGAATTCGATTTGATTGCAAAATGATCCTTGGTCAGTCCAAGGTTGCGTCTAAATGATAGATGATTGCTCAAGAACGAAAGAATACTATATGCATGCATGGACGCGACCGCTCATAGGAACAGCATGCCTGATTTCGATAAAGCTGAACGATCAACTTAATTATTGGAAGACTAGCACGTGTAAAATGGGCAGGGTCTTTTGGTCTTCTCTTGAACATTGACTACTTTGTCTGGCCTGTACCTGTTACATGGTGCATAGCATGGAAGCTCGTAGGGTTCGAGAGGAATATTCATTTTTAATTGGACTTAAGCGGGATGTTGCCAGGCAGTTTACAAAGCTAGCGCAAATTGTTCATATATATAAGGTGAGGAGAAAACAAAGTGTTCTACTTGTTGCAGATTTAGGTAGTAGTTTAACCACCACGTGTGTGATGTTGCTTTTTGACGCCGAGCCATAACAGCAAGTTGTGAGTTAGTTGAATTTTTTATTTCGATGTGCTCTGTCACTATCTTTTAAGCAGGTCAGCATCATGTTCAACCCAACACGAGACAATAGACAAAGAAAAAACGATCAATAGTCTACGGCCTGGCTTGAGTTAGTTTAATTATTTTAGAAATTGGTTTCTTTCTAGTTTTTTGCTAAAGAAATTAGTTTCTAATTAAAAACTAGGTCGGACAGTTTGGATTCTTGTTTCTAAAATCAGTAACCCAGATTTGGTTTGTCTCATCAGCTGGGTAGAGTCAGACTCTTAGTTTCCTAGAAATAATGAAACTAGGTAATAGACAATAAAAAATAAATTAATTACCGATTCGGTGGCTTCTAATTTTTAAAACATGTTTTGTTTTTTCTTTTAAAAAAAGAAACTGGATTGGTCGCAACATGCCCAGAGAACTTCGTCGGTCATTATTTGTTAAGCAAAGGCCCGGAGTTTTGCCTAAAGAAACATATTTTTAAACTTGTGTTTTTAATCATGTAGGACATAATATATTTCTAACATTCACCTGGTTAAGGAAAATTTCTTATGAATTTCTTTCTTCCTATTTGTTGTATATCGACGATTTGCATAACCTTTAGATTCTAATAGAACAAAAATATTTTTTTCTTTTTTTGAATTAATATGGTAATTTTTTAGATTGAAAGTGAATGTGTGATGACTCCTTTTAACCTTTAAATATTAAGATAAAAGCTATCCAAATGTGGTTTTTCATGCGGTGATTACATGTCTCGTGATAGAAGACTAGCACGAGGTTTTATATAAATAAAGATCATTGTTTACAATTTCGTGTGATCCTATTATCTTTGATATGTTCACTTTGAAAAACTTATGTATGTGTACCCAACAAAAGTGCAGGACGATTGATCTTTCGATCAATGATTTCCACAAAAGTCAGGTAAAGAGAATCCAAGTGGGTGGAGGAATGAAAGTTGCTCATCATGCCATATAGTAATCCTTGCTTAGGGTTAGGAATGCACAAGAAAAGCCAAACACTAGAGGATAGAAGCACTGTAGCAATGGTCCTAAAGCTACTGTTACGGTAGGTGATGCCATTCACTTCTACGCTTTTGAAACTGAAAATAAAGGACTGTAGCAGTGGGTGGTCAGCGGCAGTGGCGGAACTAGAATTTAACCAAAGGGTATGCCAACAAAAAAAATGTTCAAAAGAAAGCTCTTCTTGAGAATTGAACTCATGACCTCAACATATTTGATTTGAACTATCTTTAGATGACAAACAAATTGCACTATCCTTATTTCTATGATTTTAATGAACAAATTATTCTTTTTGACTAATGATGAATTTTATGTACATGTATTTACTTGGACCTAGGGTATGTCATGGCATATGTGGCATACCCCCTAGGTCCGCCCCTGGTCAGCGGGCCAAATACCACCCGCCGCAGCAGTTGCAATAAAAAGTAAAACAAAAAAATGTGCCCATGGCTACCCGCCCGCCGCTCACCACCACCAGCCCGCAACCGGCCGTCTAGGGACGGATACGACTACCGCGCTAGATGTTGGAGAGAGAGGGGGGGGGAGGATTGGATCTGGGTGCCGCAAGCCCCTTGCGAACAACTAGAGGTGAGGGCACCCCGGTTCCACCCGCCGATGTCACCATGGAGGAGAGGTCGGCACCATCCACGCTCACCCGATAGCCTACCCGGGGAGGAGGGGCCGATGGTAGACGAGCTCGCCCGCTCGTGCACCCGGGTAGGAGGGGTTGGGGTAGGCGGTGCCCGGAGGAGGGTTGGAAGAGCTCGCCCGTGCATCAAAACCGGGGTTGGTGGCATAATCCGTCATCACATGCCCACATCGACTAGGGAGGAGAAGCTCGCCATGGGGGGGGGGGGTTGAGGGCTCTTTGGTCAAGAGAGGCAGGGAATCTTTCCCCTCCGTCCGGGGAGAGCGGAAGTCGCCCTCCACCCACTCCCGAGTTGGGCTGCCACTAATACAAGAGCGCGGCCCATGAAGTCAATCATCCTTGCCTCTACAACGGCCCAAGGTCGCGGCAGATCAGCCCATAATCGTGTTTTGGTGGCCCACTTCAACTTTCATTTGAGTTTTTATCTTTTTTTCCGAGCAGGTGACATGTTTTATTTTTTACTTTTTCTTTCTCGATTTTATTAGATGGATGTTTCAACAAACTACTTTGGGTATTCCAACCCATACTTAGGATGTTCTATGCCACATTTATGATTGTTCCATGATTTAATTTGTTATATTTTTTACACAACTTTTAGATGTTTCATGATATATATTGAAATGTTCTAGCATAATATATCAGATGTTCCATTGTGTACTTTGCATTGCTTCTTTTTTTGTAATATTTTCATCATAATACCTAGAACATTTAGTTTGCAATGGTGGAACAATTAGTTTTGAAGGATAGAGCATTTAACTAAGAAAGGTGGAACATTTGGTATTTTATGCTGGAACATCTTTGTTTTGATTGTTCTTCGTAATATGGTGATATTGGGACGATATGCCTAGGACAATATGTAATACAAGGTGGAAAAAAAATTGATGTGTCAAATAAAAAAATTTCATTATTTTTCTTTGAACATTTGGGTATTTTTAATAAATTAATTCTATATTTAACTGAAACAATGTAACATAAATAATTTGAAAAAGATAAAAAAAGGAAATGAATGAACAACACACTTCAAAATAAAAGTATAGTTCTCATAGGCAATTCCTGCCCATTTGTAATTGTTGGTCTAGGAAATTAGTGATATTCTTCTCTTCACGCAGCATATAGGAACGATTACCATTACTTGAGGTTTTATATTGTCAAATTTTTACACAATGCATAACCAGAACAAAACAGACACTTATGAGATAGCTGATGCAGAATAATGCTTAAATGAGGATATAAATATGTATCACAAATAATGAAACTTTATTTATTGTAATGTATTCAGACGACAATTTACTAGCTCATAAAACCAAGATGTAACATGTGGCAAGCTCTAAGTGCATATTCTGTGGAACTAGCTAGGTAGTTCTCCTTGATCTAGTAGGGGGATTGGTCGACAAAGTTGCCAGATGGGTTATAGCTGCAGACAATGAAGCTGCCGCCGCTTTTGCAGCCAGCGCTGGGGCAACATAACACCAAAGATGCACTATAGCCACGCCTCCCAAAACTTAGTAGCCACGGCAGGAAAAATGGGCCGCGGCTACAGTGGAGGCAGGGCTACAGGGCTCATAGACCGTGGCTATAGAGGCCACAATAGCCACGGTTGACATGTGAACCGTGGCTATTATTGTCTATAGTATTTAAGCGCGATTCGGACACAGATAGCTCACTAGAACAGTGTGGCGGCCCGAAAATTTGGGCAAAATATGAAAATCCAGGGGGGGAGGTTTTGAGTTCGTTTTTTTTGCAGAATTTCGTTATCCACGGTAAGGAAAACTCATTCCATGTATTTTTCCTTGCAATCATTTAATATTCAAAGAGAATTTTGGGTTTTACTTTTTCATTGATTTTGATTCCGATTTGTTAAATTTATCTTGGATCGTTGGGTTATAGTTGGTTTAACTCGGTTCTAATGAAATCATACATCTTGTATTTGAGTTTCTTACAAAAAAATTATGTCTTACAAACCTTTTTAATATCAAACATATCAAGAACTAGTTTCTCTCTCTTAAAAGACATAAGGCAAGAGAATATTTAAATATTACTATAATATTTTTTGAATTAATTTTATATAATGTGTTGATTGTTTTAGTTTTGTATTCTATAATATTTTTTTATGTTTTATTTAAATATTTTTTCATCATGGTAATTATGTTATTTAATAATTAATTTATAAATATTGTTGATCCTTTAATGCTTGTTCAACCATCAAGATTGAGTAAATATTTTCGAGATCAAGTTGATGTATGTCTTAAGAGGGCTGCGCAACATGCTAAACATGAAGGAAGACGAGAAATATATTGTCCTTGTCTAGACCGTAAGAATCAGAAATTGTGGACGAAAACATGTATAATCAAATCACACTTAGTGAGAAGAGGTTTTATGGATAAGTACACAAGGTGGACAAAGCATGGTGAAGATGAGCCGATTGAAGTTGGCGTCGATCCGATTGAAGTTGAAGCTAAACAAGTATTTTGAAGTTGACGAGCCGATTGAGATTGATGGTGTATCGGAACGGTCTATAGATTTTGATGTTGAGGAATTGTTATGTCATGTTGAACCACAAGTTTTACTCAATGCAGGAACAACAAGATTGATTGATAATATTGCAACGATAGAGAATGCATCAAACGATTTGTTGTATGAGAAATCCAAAGGATGTTCTAAAGAGGGTACTGTGTTACGTACAGTTCTTGAGTTGATGAAATTGAAGACCATCCATAGATGGTCGGATGCTAGTTTTAATGATTTGTTGGATCTTCTTTCGGATACACTGCCGAAGCTGAACTTGTTACCAAAAAGCACGTACTATGCTAAGAAGCTAATATCTACAATGTCATTAGGTGTGCAAAAAATCCATGCGTGTCCAAATCATTGTATATTATATCGTGGGGATAAGTTGAAGGATCTTGTGAGATGTCCAAGATGCAATCGAAGTCGTTACAAGACGAATGAAGACTATGATGTAGACAAATAAGAGGGGGAAGAATGACAGAAAGAGAAAACAAAAAGTAATATCGTCAATGGTAGCGACGATAAAACGAAGATTCCAGCATTGGTTATGTGATACCTACCCGTGATCGATCGTATCCGACGGATATTTGCCAACCCTAAAGATGTTGAACCGATGACATGGCATACACGTCGGAGGAACCCAAATAAGCTTAGTCATCCCACCGATGGAACCCGGTGGAAAAAGTTCGATCGTAACCATCATGATGACTTCTCCTACGAACCAAGAAATATACAATTTGCATTGAGTACAGATGGGATAAACCCTTTTGGTCCAACGAGGAACCCTCACAGCACTTGGCCGGTGTTGCTAACAATATACAACCTTCCACCGTGGTTGTGCCACAAGAGGAAGTACGTACTCTTGTGTATTCTTATATCCGGGCCTAAAGAACCTAGCAACGATATAGACAAGTTCCTGGAACTGCTGTTGAAAGACATGCAGAAACTATGGTTGAAAGGGGTGCGTATGTGGGATGAGCACCGAAGAGACTGCTTCATGCTGAAAACGATCATTTTCGTGATCGTAACTGATTCCCCGGCGCTATGGGCGCTATCGGGTCAGGTGAAAGGAAAGGAGACATGTTTTGTATGTGTTGATGATACATCGCATGTATACCTTTCATCATCCAAGAAAATAGTGTACACCTGAAATTATCGATTCTTAGACCAGAAACACTCGTACCGTGGGATGACGAAACAATTTGATGGTATGATTGAGTAGGGTGAAAAACCTCGACGCTAGACCTCTAGGGACATGTTTGAGAAGACACAAAACATCAAAGTTACTTTTGGAAAGGCGGTGAAGGGCGTTGCAAAGTCAAAAGCTGCAACGGCTGGAACGGATGTCATCACGCATGAATGTCTCGTGTGAGCTCCATGTATCATTTGGTTACAAGGGTAAGACCTTGAAGGTTGCAACTGGAAGAGCACTTCTAGGACGGTCTATCCACAACAATTATATTCCCCCGGATACGTGTGTGTCACCGTTGAGGAGGTTGGACAAGGATATGAGGATCACGAGATCGAATGCCCGATACCCGATGCGGGCATCATAACTTTACATGATGCTATCGGTAGTTTCATCGTCTGAAAACGACGTGAGGTTGTCCTCTTAGAGACTCGAGCTTCTCCTCCCCCATCATCTAGACACGGATCAGTCCATATGAGTCAACTACAAACTGGGGATGATGTTGGAGCTGGACAACCGTCTCCTTTATCGGGTGTTGCTTCTGCCTCTAAGTAGCAATATGACCATGGACATGACGCTGTTATGAGTCCAATAATCCAAGACCCGTCGCAGGCTGAAATTGCCATAGTACCTGGGTTGGAAGAGTCTCAACAACAACTTATCCCCTCCGTCGAGTCCGAAGGGCACCGTGTCCCCTCCGTCGAGCCTAAAGGAGAAACGCTCGCATTGGATGAAGAGCCTCGGTTTATCGAGCCTATTCGGAAGACGTTTGCTCCAAGTAATCCCTAAGACTGTGACGCCTGTGGGGGATATGTCAAAGGAGATTAATCTGAATGTTGAGAGATACTTGCAGCGAATGAAAAAGGGATATCAAACAACAAACGTCCTTACCACAGATCCTCGTCAACTGCTATCATACGATGATAATATATTTGAGGGTCATGATGAGAATAAAGACTATCCAACTTCCGAGTTTAGTAAACCCCTTGTATCTAAGAATATGTATTCTAACCTACCGTGGGAGATGCGGAAGCTACATGACTGGTACGTAGCGGCAGCAAAAGAGCGAGTGGACGTCATAACATGTGATGCCTGTGGGGGGTATGTCAAAGGAGATTAATCTGAATGTTGAGTGATACTCAAAGCGAATGAAAAGGGATATCAAACAACAAACGTCCTTCACGAGACCACTCGAAGAGGTACGACAATATTGTTTTTGAGTTAAATTTAGATTCTTTTAGTTTTCTATTGTAATCTAATTACATTCTTTCTATCACTTTGAATTTATTGTCATAGAGAACAAGAAGGTTACAATAAGCGCAAGTGCGGGATAAAAAGATTCTTGATGAAATTGCCAAACGTGGATTCACATCAGAAAGAAAATGATTGAGTACAAATGATATGTACTTAATTGTTGCAAGGATGTGTCATTTCTTGCTTCGGGAGGTCATCTCTCCTTCTGGTAAGTTTTTTGATAAAGATAGTGATGTAACAAAAAACCATCGCACACTTTTTGAGTGTTGCGGTTCGAAACGCCCATATGAGTCCAACGTAGTTGAAGACTCCTATGGTGTAGACTTTGTTTGATGAATTTGTGAATATGGACACTTAGTGAATACTTTGATGAATTATGGATGTTCATGTAAATATTATGGATGTGAATATTATGGTTTGTGCTTATGTTTGTTATTGTATGTGAAAATGTGATTCTGTGATATTGTAATTCTGGAAATGTGATTATGTGATACTGTAATTTGTTATATTTTTTTAATAAAAAACACAATATTGTGGCTCACAATAGCCACGGTTGGCATTGTCTGACAATAGCCACGGTCGACAATAGCCACGGTCGACCTTGTTTGCGATGCTACAAATGTTTATTTGTAGCCTCGCAAACGTAGCCACGATTGGGTCAGACCGTGACTGCTGAGTTCCCCCAACCGTGACTAAGTGATTGTTTGTTGTTGTGCAATCGATGACCTTGGTGTTATGCGAGACCATCTGCGTGTAGTGGTCGCACATATGTCCCTTCGCGTAGGAGTTGGTGCTATGGTTGTAATTAATACTGCTTCTCCGCTACCCACATGTCCACAACGCTCGAAGGTGAAATGTCAGCACCAACGGGTCCTGTGGCAATGTTCTCTGGAATGCCGCAGCTGCCCCTATGCTGGTTCGCATACTTCTGCGCCCAGGCGGCCACGGTTGGTTCCCATGTCACCAAGTCAACGCCCACCTCGGCGCGCGCCGCATTGTGCAAGTCAGGAAGTCTTTCGCAGAGCTCTGCGCCACGCAAGATGCCAGAGCGATGGCTGCCACAGCGAATGCTAGAGCTACCCGTACGTGCAACCTTGGATGAGTAGGCCTCCATGGCTGATTCTAACAAACTTACGAAGAAGCTTAGGTGAATTTGGATTCGTGTTTGTATGGGAGCGTGATCAGCGAGGTTATTGCTGTTGTGATTTATGAATGAGTTGTGGCTAGGGTGGGGAGTATTTATAGTTTCATACCACTGGCAGTGAGAGCAATCGAGCAGGCTTCTAATGTGATGACTCGGTAAACGAAATGATGTGAATTCGAGTTATTTCATATGCATGCATGGGCAGGACCGCTGATAGGAACAGCAGGCCTGATTTCGATAAGGCTGAACGATTTATTTAGAAGACTAGAAACGTGTAATATGAGCAGACTTTTATGGTCTTCTTGAAGGTTGACTTACTTTCTCTGACCTCTGTGTCTATCTGTGAGTGTGTGACATGGTGCCCAGTATGGAAGCTAGTACGGTTGGATAATCTTATTTATTTTTTATTGGATTTAAGTGGGAATTTTCATGGCAGCTCCAAAGCTAGCGCAACTTGTTAATGAGGAGAAAACTAAGTTTCTACTTGTTGCAGATTTGGGTACTTGTTTAAGCACATTAATATTGTGCATGATGTTGCTACCTGACGCTCTAGGATAAGAACAAGTCGTCAGTTGCTTGAATATTTGATTTGCATGTGCTCTCTCGCTGTCATTTGTGCAGGTCAGCATCATGTTCAACCAAACACGAGACAATAAACATAGAAAAAGGGTTAAATAATCCAGGACCATGTTTTAGTTTGTTAAAGTTTTTGAAAACTTGTTTCTTGCTATGTTTTCTAAAGAAACTTGTTTCCAAACAAAAAATAGATGGGACAGTTTGGATTCTTGTTTCTAAAATCTTTAAGTCAGTTTTGATTAGTTAATGAACTAGATTGAAGTAAAACGCTGCATAAACTATATAGAGCCAGATTCTTAGTTTCTTAAAACTATGAAGCTGAGTTTTAGAAACTAAAAAAATAAAATGATACTTTTTCCGTTTCAAGATAAGTGTCGTTATGGTATCCGTACCAGTCAAACATTTTTAATTTTGATTACATTTATAGGAAATATTTATAATATTTATATCTCAAAATTCTCAACAACAAACACCAACTATAGCCACCATTGGAAGGGACCTATAGCAGCGGGTATGTGAATCGCGGCTACGGCCCCGAGCCTAAAAATCATGCACTATAAGCTACGAAAAACAGGTCGACCATGGCTACAAACCGAATAATAAAAATAAAAAAGTGGGACCACGGGGCCCACTCGCTGTTGGTTGCCCCATCCGCCGCACCCGGGGCCACCGCACGCGGGCCCGCGCCGCCCTCGTGGAGGCCACCGCCGTTGTGGAGGCTGCCGTCGGGGTGGAGGCCGGCTCCGCCATGCTCGGGGCCACCGCACGGGGGCCCGCGTCGCCCTCATGGAGGCCGCTGCCGCCGGGTGTAGGACGGATCTGCCACGCCCGCCCTCGTGGAGGCCTCTGCCGCCGTCGTGGAGGCTATCGCCGCCGGGCGTCGGGAGGACGAGGCCGGCCCGCGCCGTCCTCTCGTGCCGGAGAAGGGCGAAGTCGCCGGAGTTGGTGCCCGGAGAGAGAGAGAGAGAGAGAGAGAGAGAGAGAGAGAGAAATGAGTGGCGGTTGGAGAGAGGGAGAGAGGGAATATGGTATGGTTTTTTGTTTGGGGCTATAGCGTTTCAGCCATGATTTTGGGGTCCAATTGCAATTTAGCCCCGGATTTTTAGATTTTGCGTTTTAACCACAAGTTTTCAAACCCAAAGCTCCATTTGACCACAATTCTATTAACTGGACATAACAGTGTGAACTTTGACGTGAAAAGACACAATTACCCTTATTGACAATTGCGATTTTACCACAGATTGATGTTAGATATAGCGTTTTTACCATTGTTTTCAAATATATCTTACAACGGATTTTTAAACCAAAGAAAATATAGAAAAAAGTAGGCATAATTTTGACAGCATTTCGGTAGACTTTTGACTATATTTTCACAAAATTTAATAGATTAATCACATACAATAATAATATTAAACAAAAGCAAATAGAATCACAATTTCAGCACTTAGGTAGGCCATTGCATATTCAGATTGTACATGTTCAACGAAACAAGTAGTACATGTCGAAAATAACCATTACATGTCCAAATACAGAGACATTACATGTCCAACTAGAAAGGCATTACATGCCAAACAAAAGAACCAGCATATGACAATCACATAAGCACATTCAACGATCAATCCCAAGCAAATGGGCAAGCCTTCCTCCACTTCGTCCTCCACCACTTCGTCCAACTTGTCCACCTCTTCCTTGTTGTCCCCTTCCTCTTCCTCGTCCTGTTGGTGGTCTTCCTCCTCCCATATCAATGTCATCCATACTTGCACTTTGAAGGACAAGCAATATGTTAGTAGGCAAGCAAAGTAGGAAACAAGTATATGTAAGTATAGAGAAAATAAGCAACAACTTACGATGTTGTTTGTGCTCCACTTGATTCTTCAAGCCTTTTTTTTGACTAGCTGTGAGACCACCGTGACAATACTTAGATATGTGGCCACTTTGGCCACACTCAAGACATTTCATTTTCTTGTTGCTAGTATTTCCCTCATCAGATGCTTTGATTCTAGCTACTCTAGGCCTTCCAGGTTTTCATCTCAGTTTTGGTTTCTTGATTTTGTAGCCTACATCAACATGTTGCCATTGATGCTTTGAAGTCATTGGCTTGAAAAAACCTGCATAGGCTTTTCTGAACCTATCAAGAAAGTAGTATTCATGGACAAACTCCTCCATGTTAATCTCTCTCGTCGGTGTAGCAATAAAAGCTAAAGCATGGTTGCAAGGCTTTCTAGTAACTTGCCCAGCCCTGCAGCTACATGTTTTTTCCTCCAAGTTGACTGCATACCTGACCAAGGATACCGTTATTTCAGCTGTCAAACCACCACAAAGCAATACATCATGATTCTTGATTTCCTTGCTTCTTGCATTGAGAGTCTGAATGATCTTTGGGATAATTCTGCCCTGCATCTTCTCCCCAATCTTCCTTCCCAAATCAAACTCCTATTGGCTCCTCATCACCCTTGGTTTTGGACCTTTTCACTCCCTTTTTGGGGCTGCTTTGGTTGTAGGTGTGGCTGATTGAGTTGTATCTATCTCATTTGTAGGTGCTCTATTTCTCACTGTAGGGTGTAACCTACGTTTTGTGGGTGAAAACTGCAATGGACCTTCAAAATCATTAATTTGAGCATCAATACACACCACTCCCTTATCTATGTTGAGATGAAACCACTCAAGCAATTGCTCATCAGATTTTATCTCAATGCATTTATCATCACAACCATTATCACGCCATAAGGTCAAGTATTACTTAGAACCCCACATGTAGAAACGATCTACAAAATCAACAAGCTGGACCAACTCATAGTTCAACCCAACATATATCTGCGGCAATTTTTTTCCCTGCAGGTACTTCCTTGGTTCACCATCCGCCAAGCTCCAATATGAACGTACCCTAGTAATGAGTTTCAACCTACAATACAAACATTTGCTATTAGCTAAATTAGTCTACGCACTAAACTATTTTCAGTCATCCAAACTGAATCAATCGAGCACCATCCATAGTTCAATCACAACACAACAATCACAGAGCGCAATACCTTGTCTCAGCTGGATGTGTTGCCACCTCTAGACCCATCGGCTCCATGTCAACCCGTGCGTCCGCTCGTCGCCTCCGCGCACCCGCCTCGCACGGCCCCACGCGCCTGCCCACGGGCCCACCCGCGCCGCCGCACGCGTCCGCCCGCCTACTCGCCCGCTGCCTACTAGGGTTAGGTTTACGGACTCTTAGTGTGTTACGAGCGAGAGGGCTCCAATGCTCTGTTTTTCACTTTGGGAAGGGTATTTCTGTCTTTTTCTGAGTTCAAAACTTTTTTCTTTTTTTTTATTCCCTTTATTTTGATGCCTCTCACGGTGTTACGAAATTATGGCTAACGGACGACTCCGGTTCAAAAAACAGTGGTTAAAACACAAAATCCTAAAATCAGGGTCCGAATCGCAATTGGAGTTGAAATTTATGGTCAAAACCCTATTGCCCCTTTTTTGTTTTTATAGGTACATTGTAGACAACAATAGCGGCGGCCGACATTGTCAACCGTGACGACGATGGACAATGTCGCCGCCGCCATTGGTTACTCGGCTGGCGCCGCTATTGGTCACCGGCTCAATAGCAGCGGTTGACGCGCCCTACAGCCCCGTTCCCACTGTAGTTGTGGCTCGTTTTGCCCGCCGCAACTACTAGTTTTTGAGAGGCATGGCTGTTGTGCCTTATTTTTATAGTGATTATTTTATTATGAAAATAGATTCAACAATCTATCAAATGATACTAATTTTGTGGTGTAAAATTTAATATTTTTTTGTATATACTTGGTCAAAGTCAAAACTATTTGTCTCATCGAGAAGAGAGAATGAAACTTATTTTTGGATGGAAGGAGTATTAAGCATGATTGGTTATGTGCCTCAATTAATGGGAGAAGTTTTGCTTAAAGAAAAATATTTTCAAACATATGTTTTTAATCATGTCGGGATAATATATATTTGTATCCTTCACCTGGTCAATGAAATTTTGTTAGGAATTTGTCTATTAAGATTTGTTGTATATGGACCATTTGATTAATCTATATCGTTCTAAATTATTAAAAAAGAGCAATATATAATTTTTTAAGTTTATTCAATTAAGGTGGCAATTTTTCTAGCTAGAGAGTGAACGTGTGATGAATCCAATTAACCTTCAAATATAAAAATAAGAGAATCCAAATGTGGTTTTGCATTGGGTGATTACAAGTCTGGTGATAGAAATGATTAGCATGCAGTTATATATAAATAAAGATAACTGTTTACAATATCTCATAATCCCATTATCGTTGACATGTTCAGTTTGAATAACTCATGTCTGCTCGACGAATTTGCAGGGTTGAATGATAATTCAATCATTCATTTCCACAAAAGTCAAGTAAAGAGATGGACTAGTAATTCAAAACCACTATAGGGGATATATAGGAAAAAATTAATATTACTGAATGTTCTTTTTTTTAATATTGTCACTGTTCTGCCGGGCCGTTAAGCGCTATAAGAAAATATGAGCCTCACCAGATAAATTATCGAGAATAATGCATAAATTAAAGAACATGACTATATATGTATCACGAATAAATAACATAACCTTTTTGTCGTGCATCCATTAATATCCATCATATCTAGTTGTAACAGTTTACTATTTATTGTCTGCAGTATACGTGGATTCATATATGGAAAACGTATCAAGACTTAAGATGCATGGCGAACGCCATACGTATCTTCTACGACGTATATATCCATTATTACTTGCAACTAGCTATAGGTTGCACTATCGTTGATCTAGTAGGGCGACTGATTGTCCCAGTTGCCGGGCGGGTTGTAGCTGCAGATGATGAAGACGCCGCCGTCGTTGCAGTCGACACGGGCACATCCGATGGCAGTGGAGTCGCGCCACACCACCTGCGTGTAGTGTAAGCACGACTCTTCCATCGGCGCCGAGCACGAATTGGTGTCGTGGTGGTAATACTGCTTCTCGTCCACCCATGATTTCATGGCGTCCGCCGCCGACCAGTCGGCGCTGGCGGGGCCCACGAAGATGTTCTCGCCGTAGGGGCGTCCTTCGGGGAGTGCTTGAGCGCGCAGTCGCCCTGGCGCTGCGCTGCGTAGCTCTGGGCCCACGCAGCCACGGTGTCATCCCACGTGACCGGTACGACGCCCACGTTGGCACGAGCTGTGTTGTGCAGGGCCACGTAGTCCTGCGGTGCGTTCTGTGCCGCGCACTGCTCAGCGTGGAAGACGGCCATGAGAGCCAGAAGGGCTGAGCACGCCAGCTTCAACGAGAAGTACGGCATTAATTGCCGATCAATTAGTACCATATCTTCTTGTGAGATGGCCTTATTTCTGTTGTTCTTGTTGTGTGTGTGATGCATTAGTTTGAGGCGAACGACCGGGTTTTATACTGGCAGCAACGGCGTCGTCATTGGGGCAGGTGACCCTTTTTTGATAGTACTAGTAGATAAAAACAAGTGGAGCTCATCAAAATGGCTACGGATTGCACTTCGTCAGCAAAAAGAGGGTCGAAAGAAAACTATGGATGCCATCGTCATTGGGACAGTAGGATACTCACTCCTCCCTAATGATACATTAATATATGTCATCATACTAAGTCACTCACTACTATAAATTCCATCAAACTTTTAGAACAAATACTAGTAATATTTTAGGTGCTAGTTTAACCATCTTGTGTGTAGGTGTTACTTTCAGACATTCAACCCTAAATTACAAGATAGAGTTTCTTTGATTTGTGACATGGGCGTGCATTGCTTTGCGCATGTGTCAGTATCATGATTAGCACTATATACAAACCAGCTGCGGCAGCGGGAAACTATTGGAACTCAAGGTCCAAATGGTGATGGATATGCACTTCGTCAGCAATGGTTTCACCTAGGGGCTAAAAATATTTTACAAGAGGGGGCAAGGAATTGATCTCCGTCACAAATATTCTTCAAGATACCATGGATGGTCCATGGAATTCACAGTAGAATACACCCTCCATCCAATGGAGGTTAAGTCACACTATTTTAAATTCCATCAAACTTATGGATTAAATAAATTTTAGGATCACAAATTAGTGTCAGTTGGATCGTTCACAAAATTATAACATCATATCATACTAAATTTGATGTCGTATATGATATTTTTTTATAATGAATCTTATTTTACATTCTTGCCTTTAACCAATATGATGGTTCAAATGCATTCACAAAAAAATTATGACTTGGATTCAAATAATCTATTTTTGCTCCATCCTCTCATCCATCCCAATCACATTTGCAACACTTGGCCGTACTTGCTCGCTTCATTTCCACCCACGGAAATCTCAAAATGACATATTCATTGTCTCTTTTTAGACTCGTTCATTGTCTCCTTGTGTGAACGAATCACTTCCCAGTTTCATATTGAGCTTGTGAGGCCCAGCGACCTAACAGAAGAAAGGCTTCACCATCTGTTCTGGCCCAGTCTACTGCCAATAGGTGCGGCCCAGAATACAGAGTTAATTACAAACCAGGATTACCTAGGTGAGCGCACACACGTGGATATATCTGGCCCGACACGAAGGCTGTAGACCTATAGTGACAGCCCGATTACGGCCCGTTTAGCCCGTTACTATGGGCCACAGTCCGTGTAGATTAGACCTGTCACACGACACATCAAGATTAGGCCTTCTCCTTTGAGAAGTTTTCTAGTCCAAAATAATAATCATTATTTTTATATATTTAATGGTCATTAGTTGGAGTAGATGTAATTTCTAAAATTTACAACTATTGGTTATTAATGAGGATACTATTGTTAAAATAATATATTTATAATAAATAAAAATTTCATTATTAATAAGTTAGTAAATTTTTCTATACAACTTTATTATAGTATATTTATAATAAATCTAATATATCATTATTACCAAGTTATTTAATTTTTAATGTAACTAATAAAAATTATATAAATATAAATTTTATTATTTTTGGTATAATTACTAAACTATCCTTCAACTAATAGCCGTTAGTTAAGAGAAAATAATAGCCATTATTTTAAACCAGAAAACTCTATCTGCTTTTTATCTAAGGTCTTCTACACTTCTCTAAATTATGTCTGATGCCTCTATTCGTCGTGGTTCTCTTTCCCTCCCCGACCGTGATTCCTAGCTTCGTAACCTCCCCTCCTCTCCCTCAAGGTACACGCGCAGCCGTGCACAGCCCGGTGTGCCATGAGGAAAAGCTAATCCTAGGCGGCGCTATCCCCTTCCTTCGCTCTCCTCCCCTTGCTTGCTGCTCGCCAGCGAGGTGGCACCCAGCATGGCCTGTTAGCTAGACCGGCTAGTAATTCTATTCTGCATACTCCCTCCTATTCTCTGCTCAAAAGAAAGGAATAAAACTAATACACTACACAGCATAAGATCTGCTAAAAAAAATATAGTTCTGCTAAAAATGTAACTTTGTATAACAAAAATTATTTCAATAAAAAATATATCCGTGCAAATACGCGGGTCACTTACTAGTTCTTTATAGTATAGATGACGAAGGGACAAATGCCATTAATTACATAGTCCAAAGTCCCTGGTTCTTAAAGGCAGAAAATCCTTTGCTAGTGTCTTTCTCAAATTTCAAGCAAGGAACAGATCCCAAAACACCGTATAAATTTCAAAGTATAAAGCCTAAGGCTACTGTAGAGCAATGAGTCATTGTCACGCTCGTGGGCAATGAGTCCAGATACAGCCCTAAAGCACATTCCTTCTCCTTTTCTTTTCTTTCTTTTTTTTTTTTTGCGATGATATTCCATTTTTCTCTGCATGCTGGTTGTTTATCCTTGTCGTCTGAGAAATATTTCGGTTACCTGGAACATGAGGCTACACTTCTCGTGTCAACATATGAGCAAATAAATCGTGGCATTTCTCTGAATGAGGTGTTTTTTTCTGGAGACTGCAAGCAAGGGATCCGAGACGTACAGAAAGCCAGCAAGCATCAGTGTGAAAGACACGGAGCTGGCAAAAGCAAGCACATCAATAGAAAGCCGCTCAATATATATAGCCATGCACAACGCAACATTCACTCAGCTCGCCAGACTATCCCAGAGCCGTCTCAGACAACTGATTCTCCATCGTACAGTAATTTCTTTTAATTATTTCCTTTAAGTATATAGCACCTCTTGTGGTGCATATGAATGTCAACAACTTGTACTGATGTTTCCGCTTTTGTTGACAGTAGGCTTACCCCACGTTAAAATGGGCGACGACCGCTGCAGCATGCAAGATGTAACACAATTACTGGATAATTTGTTTGGCAATAACGGAGGCGGCCCACAATTGTGGCGAGTCAATGGGCTCATGCTGCTGAATGCTATCTTGATGGGTATCGTCGTTGGAGTCGGTGCCTATGCCCCGCGTTACCGCCGCCATCCCTTGATCGGCTTACTCTATCTGGGAGCCACCATCTTGCTCCTCCCTATCGTCTCACTTGTTGCAACCACCATTGGTAATCACCGCATTAGCACTCGATTCTTCTCCGGTACACATATTACAAAAGTAAGATGCACACCAGCTCACATTATCCTAGCCTTGATCTGGACCGGGTTGGTCCTAATTATCAGTATCAATACAAGCCCCATAGTAGCTGGTGATGCAAGAGAGGGTAGAAACATTGACCCCCAACTGAAGTGTTGATTAAAGCAATGTGGCTTGCATACCTTGCATTCTCGACGATGAAGACTCTGTCAAAGGATGCCTATTTGCACTTATCACTTCGACTGGAACTCATTCTTGGTCAGTTATTTTTTATTATCTTTACCAAACTTCTTTTCAAGTACTATGTATTTTGCAAGGCACGACAATCATTTGGATACGGACATAGTCCTCGTCTTATTGCTGGATACATGGCTCAGCTCCAGGTGCCGGGTGAACACCAGTGTGCTAGTGTTACTGATCGACAAGTTAATGATGAGGATGAGGTAGCTCCTCCTTCTCTACTAATTATGGGAGAGGACACTGCAAAAGTAGAGAAGCAGCCGTATGGTTACAACTTCAAAAGCATAGACAGAAACAATCTGGTGACGTTGGATAAAGTTTGGCGCTTTGATCTTCAGAGCTCATCAACAGCACGAGCCAAAGATGTGTGCTTTTCGTTCGCCTTGTTCAAGCTGATGCGATGCCGGTTCGCAAAGTACACAGTTTTCGATGCCGGTTTTATGAAGGTCCAAAAGTTTTTCCTCCACAGGCTGATCCAGGATAGTAATTGCCAGCGAATGTATGGTGTTGTTGCAGATGAACTTTCTTTCATCTATGACTACTACTATTCATCCCTGCCTGTTACCTATTCCCGTTGGTTCCTTCCCCTCTTGAGCATCATTTTTTCTATCTACAGCACCGCTTACTGTTTATATCTGATGGTATGGCTATCACGAAGATTGACGGGTCGATCAGGAATGTATCAAATAATCTGTGTATTGTACTGCGGCAACCAAGGCAAGGCTAGGCCTGGAGATGTATTCGTCGGATATGGAAATGTGTACTTTGATGTAATACCGGTATATTTAGTTCTTGTAGCTCTTGTCCTCGATGAGATTAGGGATATTGTTTTTTACTTCTGCTCTAACTGGACCAAAGTAACTCTCATCTACAATTATGCCAATCGTGCTTCTTGGCAGCGGTCTCCAGCCGCGCAGAAACGCATCGGCTTTGTATTCAAGCATTTCAGATGCAAGCTGTTGAACAACTGGGCAGACAAAATGAGTCAATGCTCAATGTTAGTGCACCAGCAACCATGGGGCATTGCAGTTCTTGTAAGGCGTCTCCTCCATTTGCCCAACCAAAAAAAGATCATGGTACCAAGTGCCGTGAAGAAAGCCGTCTTCGAAGCACTTCGAGGCCTGGCATGCAAGCAGGACGGACTAGTACCCGAGGTATGCAGTAATTTCTTGTTCAAGCAAAAACAAAACTAGTTTTTAACAGAGAGCGGATTTGGTGGCCACATGGATGGGCGTCCTAGTTATCCCAGCCTTTCAATCGGTATCCAAGGGCCAGCACTACTAACAGACTTTTTCCCTCTCCGTGAACACTGAAAACCCAAAAAAGTGAACCAGCAACTATCTCCCCCGCCTGCCCCTACGCAACGGGTACAGTCTCGCCAGCACTGCGCCACTAGCCACCCTCCTCCTCCCTCTGGTAGCACTGGCGCACCCTCCCCCAACCTCGCCCACCGCCCGTCCTACCTTCGGACCTTCCTCCTCTCACCTAATACCAGAGAGGGAAGGCAGTCTTGAAACACGACAAACGCTGCCACTAACCTGACTGGAACGACACCTCTCCAGCAACAGACCAGACCGGCCTCAATCTGAACGCGATTTGGTCACAGAGGAGGGATCACTCGATGACGCGGATCTGCGGGCCCAAGCCTGCGTGCACAGCAGTCGGAGAACCGCATAGAGAGCTGCACGGCTGTGTCGAACAGCACGAAAGGGTGGCAGATTGGAAGCCATGAATTCAAGCTATGCTGGACCGCGAGGGGCGGGAGCGCATGCGCCTGCCAGCACGAAAGGTGAGAGCGATCTTATCGTTTCCCCTGCCTCCCCTTGTTCTTTTATACAGAGGTGCTTCTTACCCTCACGTCAGGTGGGACCAAACTGAGTGATGAGGAGGCCTTAACTCCGTTTGAGAACGTTAATCTTGCTCCATTTTTGATAGAGTGCTGACCGTCTGATAACTAGGACGCGCGTCGACGTGGGCACCAAATGTTTTCCGTTTTTAACATGTTTGCTTAATTTGTCCCATTTTTATCTTTTATGAAGATAACTTCCTTATATTGATTCTCAGAAGCACATTGGACGACCGAAGCCTCCAATTCCTGGTACTCCACCAGCACATGATGGGCAACGGGTCGGTCACACAATACTCGTTTGGCACATCGCCACAAGCATTTTTGAGATGGCCCATCTGGAGCCGTCAGATCCTGAGGACCATAAGATTGTTGCTACTCACTTATCACGCTATTGTGCATATCTGGTGGCCTACTGCCCCGAGCTACTTCCTGACGACGACGAGTGGTGCAAGCAGCTATACAAAGACATCAAGAAGGATGCTAATCGCATCGTTAGTGCCGTGCCCAAAGCTACGTATCAGCAGATGGCCGAGCTTTTGAGCGCAGGCTCAAATCATGAGGTGATCAAGATCGGCGCGAAGCTTGGGAACCAGCTGGTGGATACCGCCCTTGGGTGGAAGGAGCTGGGCCGCTTCTGGTCGGAGATGATTCTGTATGTCGCCCCATCAGAGAACTTGGAAGGGCATGTTGAGGCCATAGCCCGTGGCGGCGAGCTGATAACGCTGCTCTGGGCGGCGCTTGCGCACGCCGGAATTGTCGATAGGGTCGACACGGCTGTCGCCAACTTTAATACTAGCGTTGCTGCCGCAAAGGTTTAAGTGCTCATGCAGTTCATGCTATCTTTTCTTTTCCTTGAGTCAACTTCATGCTATGCCACAGTGCATCTACCCAACTATTCTGTGGTTTCGCTACTTTTCTTGATTTTTTTCACCATTTATTATTTTTTACGAAACCTTGTGTCATGTAATCTTTGTTGCATGACTCGGTCAAGTTGATGTAATATTCTTGTTGTTTTTAGTCTCAAGCCTGATTGCTTACTGTCACACTCAGATCAGGTGATTCCACAGATCAAGAAAAAAGGCAGAAAACAAAAGCAGCGCGCACTGATTCCATTGCTCAAGTAAAAGAAAAGATAAGAACACGTCAACACTAAGGAATAAAGAGACAAAGATGAAACACCTTACCTGACAAGCTTGATACGTGGGACCATATATTTTTTGTTCATATATATCTTATCTTATATTAACTAATAGAAGCAAAACTCGTTTTGAGATATCCACGGAAGAAATCCTAAAATTTCTCATAAAAAAGAAAATTATCTGGCCATTGATTTAGATACTTGATAAACCGTGACCCATGGATCAATAGCTAGGCGAGTTCCTAAGAGTTCGATAGACAATCGAATAGGGAACTGGTGTACGTTTAAAAGTACTTACCTCCTGTCCTGATCTGTCCATCGAATTGTACTAGTTAATAAGAGTTCTTTGAACTTTTTCTTCTGTCACTACACTGGAACACACATTACTATGACGTGGCCTTCATGAATCCTAGATAACGTGCACAAAATAATGTTTTATAGATGATCGATGAATGGAGACTTCCATTTGGTGGAGCAATCGAAAACAACACTGCCCTTGCTTTTGACGCATGCAAACAGTCCAGTTGGTTGCATCAGATCACACGAAAATGTACTGTTGACCGTTCAACTCAAATAGAGAATTTACTGTTGTTGATCGTTCAACTCAAATAGAAATACATATATCCGCAGCAGATGAGTTCATCAGCAAGGATTATTATATATTGTTGAGAGTATACGATAGCGCAAACTATAGAAGTATAGCCAAGAATTGTGTTGCTGAAAAGAAATGATCAAAATATAGTGGGCAGAATAAGAACATAAAACATATGGTAATTTACAATATTACATGATTTTATTTACCTCGACTAACCAATTAGTTTTTTTCCTTTGTATACGTGTATTCGTGTATCTAGCAAACAAGAATCCATGCACATATATACTGCTCAATGAACAGAAGTTTTGCGACTCTTTAGCTAGGTCTAGTACGGTCTCTGTCCCACGAAGTTGCCCGGCGGGTCGTAGCTGCAGATGATGAACACGCCGGCGTCGTTGTCGCAGACGACGCGTGCGCATCCGACGGCGGTGGTGTCACGCCACACGACCTGCGTGTAATGCCCGCAGGACTCACCCTCGGGCGCCGAGCAGGAATTGGAATCGTAGTCGTAGTACTGCTTCTCGTCCACCCACGATTTCACGGCGTCCGCCGCCGACCAGTTGCCGCCGGCGGAGCCCCAGAAGATGTTCTCGCCGTAGGGCCCACCCTCGGAGTGCTCCAACGCGCAGTCGCCCTGCCGCTGCTCCGCGTAGCTCAGCGCGTAAGCTGCCACGGTATCGCTCCACGTCACCGGGCTGACACCCACGTCATCCCTCGCCGTGTTGTGCGGGTCCAGGTAGTCTTCTGGCGAGTTCTGCGCCGTGCACGGCGCCATGGAGATGGCGAGAACCAGGAGAGCTAAGCAGGCTAGCTTCGATGGCGAGTGCGCCATTGCTGATTACCTTCAAGCGTCGTCCTAATCTCTGCACAATTGGCGTGTATATGTGTGTTTGAATGTCGGCTTGTGGATTAGCTTCCTACAATATGCGTCAGTGGGATTAGCTTCCTAATCTCAGCAACAGAAGTCTATGCTCAGTGGATTAGCTTCCTACAATATTGTACTAGAAAGCTGATGAAACTTAAGATTTAAATGGTGATGTCAAATGCACTTGTCAGTCAATGACGGTGCCCCTCGTATAGAAGCTAACATGTTTTGCTTGTCCAAGAGGAGGAAACAAATTCCATTCCATGGATGCGATAGCGCCGATAGGAACGGGCCATTGATTTGGATGGGATAAACTCTATTGATTTACCTTAGAAGACTTGTCCATTGAGTAGCACTTGTAAAAGCGACATGTCCTTTTGGTCGTTTGGACGGTTTACTTCGTCTGGTCGGCCAGACTTTATTTATTTACATTTTATTACTATATATAAGTGTCCAAGCATGGTGTATGAAGTACAAGTTAGAGTCGGTAAGGTTATTCATAAATTAATTTAAACGGGAACTTTTCCTCCATCATCAGTTGCCATTTTTTGGTGTTTACTCGTGGACCAATAGGAAATGGGAGACGGCGGCCGTGTGACGCATGATTGTACAACTGCACAATCACGGGTGCATGATGATTGCCTTGCTTATGCACGTGTGGTTGATCTGGCATCGGTTTAGTTAACCGTCTTTGGACACGTGTTGCCAATTTGAAATAGCGTTTTTTCTCCCTTCTTCAAAACGTCAAAAGGAGAAAGAATACAGACAAAACAAAACAACTTGTACGGTGGGGCCTCTAATGGTATCTATAGGTTGTAAAATATCAACTACTTTAAGCAAGATGGTAGGATTGTATCTTCGGCGGTTATGTCTCTTGGGTGGTTTGCACTACATATCTTATCTTATTAAAGAATACATACAACAAATTTTACTAAATCTGAAAGAAATTATATCAAGAAGTAATCTCTATAAGGGACACATCAAAATGTGTTAAAGGTTCTAGATAGCTACATACTAGGTTTGTGCGATTGCACCTAGTATGTGGTTCTCATTACATATTTAGTGCAAACCACACATTGGGTGCAATCATGCAAACATTTTCAAAAATGTATATTTAGAAGCTTATTGAATAACTAGGTATATGTATAGATGAGATACAAAGACACACACAAAAAAAATTGTAAGCCCAAAAACATTGCAGTCCTCGTACTCGGATGTTTTTGATGTTATTATCCCTAGAATAATATCTTACCATGTTTCTTGTCTTATTTCTTATTGTTTGGTGGTTTTATGGTATTCAACTATATATGATGCATAAGTCATTCTCCTGGGGTAACTATGAAGTATAAAGGTACGGTTTTCACCTCCGGTGAAAATCAGGCTTGTTACACATAGCCATGCACAAGAAATGCCTCCAACAAACAACGACACCCAATTTTGACACGTTTTTTACACCCATGAACCGTTTGCAGTGTTTTTGCACGAAATATTTGGTAAATATTTCAATTCGTGTAGAACATAGAAAAGTTTTTACCATTACTTGAGGTTTTTATATACTGTGAAATTAATTAGTTCTGCTGAACAGATAAGCACAAGATGTCAATATAGTTGACCAGATAAATGGTCAAGAGTAATAATAATGCTTAAACGAGAACAGGAGTATTTATCACAAATCACTTAACTTTATTGCCTCTTATTAATGCATCCATGCTCAGCATATCTAGCTGAGGGTTTATTCGGTACAGAGTATAGTTTAACCAAGACATAATATGTATGGTACAGCCAAGGCGTACATATGCTGTACGTATAAAGTATTAACTGGATCATCGTGGAGCTAGTAGGGTGATTCTCCGGGATAGTTCCCCGGCGGGCTGTAGCTGCAGATGACGATGGCGCCGCCGTTGTTGCAGAGGGTGCGGGCGCAGCCAATGGTGGTGGAGTTGCGCCACACCACCTGCGTGTAGTGGCCGCACTCCTTCCCTGCTGCGCATGAGTTGCTGTCATGGTCGTAGTACTGTTTCTCTGCCACCCATTTCAGGACGCCATCCCTACCCGACCAGTCACCGCCCGGCCCACCGTACAGGTTCTCACCGTAGGGGCGTCCGTCGGGGAGTGCCTCAGCACACAGTCGCCTTGGAGCGTGTCCACATAGTTCTTCGCCCAGGCGGCCACGATATTGTCCCAAGATACCGGGGCGACGCCCACCGCGCGGCGCGCCGCGTTGTGCTGATCCAGGTAGTCCTGCGGCGAGTTCTGCGCCGTGACGGTGGCGACCACCATGGCGAACGCCAGAGCTATCCACACAGCCTTGGATGAGTAGTTGTTATCCATTTCTGACTCTAATCAACTTATGCAGTAGCTAGTTATTGGATGCATGAGTTGAGGCGAGAGTAGTGCTATTTATAGTTGATATATGTGCCACTGGCAGGAGGAGAGCGATCGAGAGCTACTGCTACTACTAGGTGTGATGACTCGTTCAAGATGGTTAACATGGTAAACGAAATGGTGTGAATTGGAGTTGATGTTGCAGCTGGAACTTTCGTGGCAGTTGGAAGTTAATTAGTGCAACTTGTTAGTATATTGCCTGTGAGGAAAATAACAAGTGTTCTACTTGTTGCAGAATTAGGTACTAGCTCAACGACCACCTTGTGCGCGGTGTGTTTTCTCTTGACCTCGTCCTATAACGGCACGTTGTGAGTTGCTTGAAAGCTTTATTTGCATGTGTGCGCCCATTGTATCTTGTGTACATCAGTACCGTGTTCAACATGTAGCACGAGACAAACATAGCAGAAATGTTCAATAGTCTTAGATCTATGACTCATGATTTGTTAAGCGCCTCGATATATGGATTGATGTTTTGCTATAAAGTTTCCAAACCTACATTTCTCTTTCTTAAATGTGCTATATGGTCATGATAGTAATTTATTAGCTTTCTGGTCCAAAATTTTTACCATTATTTTTTCACAACTAATGGTCATTAGTTAGAGAGTAAATTATTAATTGCATTAAAAATTTAGTAAAATTCTTTTATTTATACAAATTTCAGTTTTCAGTGCAGCCCATGTATGTGCCGGTCCAAAAACGTCTCAAGCAATCTGACCATTTTCTAGGCAGCTGGCACCACCATCGTCCTCCTCCTGCACACCACCAGGGCCTCGCCACTCGCACACCACCATCGGCCTCGACATGCACAACTTGTATATGTCTTGAGGATTTGGCAACACTTTTGAGTTTTTATATTATGAACTTTTGCTATTCGCTGAGACACATTAATTTTTATAAACTATGAAACTTGGCGAGCATCGACAAGGGCTTGTAGGGATTTCGCAAAAGTTTTGAGGACGGGCGCCATTTGCCTCCTTCATCGCTAAACTGCGCCGCCGCGGCCTGCCTCCGTCACCACGGAACTTTGCCGCTGTCGCGTGCCTCCATGACCACGGAGCCGCGTAGCCCTCGCATGAATGACTATAAAGAACATGAAGTCAGGAACTGAGGCCTGGGCGCTAGCGCCAGGCAGGTAAATGAGGAGGAACCTAAACTTGATTGAATTAGAGACCAGGAATCCTAATTCAAAAATAATAATAACTTAGATTATGAACATAAAATATATTACTAATAATTTCGTTATAATAGTAAATATTTATAAATAAATTATTTTGACAAGATTACCCTCACTAATGACTATTAGTGATTAATTTTCGAAATTAAATTGACACCATAAGAAAAAAATGGCCATTATTTTGGACCAAAAAACTTAGATAGTAATTTCCTCGTTGAGCATCTCCAAGACCATTCTCACAACTATTGGGTCAAAATTACACATTACAAATACTGCTGGAGAAATTCTTTTGACTTCAGGCCAAGAATTTAACCTTTAAGAAAGTGTTTATTGTATCTGATTGGTAGATGTATCTGTTATTGAAAAACCTATTGTCCAGCACAAAGAAACTAAAAATTCTGTTGTGTGTCTTTTCACTCTGCCAAAAAAAGTTGGGTCGTAAATTTTATAGCATAGTTTGACATATTTGATTTTCAGAAACAACACGCTCGAGTATCAAAGTTGTTGATTACAATATAGAAAACCAGTGTGGCCGTAGCGGATAGCTCTTCGAATACATGGTCAAAACGTGATTGTGGACCGCACTTTTTCGTCAGCAATGGTGACACCTAGAGGCTAAAATATTTTCAAAAAAGGGAAAGGATACTTTAGATGCGATCATTCGATGGAAGCAGTAGGATAATATTCCTCCATGGATGCAAGAACCGGTAGGAGCGGAAGGATCGATATGGATCAACTCTAATAATTTATCAAGAGTAGACTTGTCCGTGGAGTAGCACCTGTAAAAGCGACAGGGCCTTTTGGTCTTTGAACGATTTGTATCGTCTCTAGCCGGCCATTGTTGATTTTTTTTGTGGAAGCGGTTGGAAAACAGTCTTCTTATGTCTCTCACAACACAACACTAAAAGTAGACAAAATATACTTAAAAGTACGGTGAAACATTTCTTTTTTTATTCAACATAAGTAATAGTCATTTGATTACAACAGGGAGTACTCCACATATATCGACTCCTATTCATGATAAGAAATGTACTGTTTAGAAAAGTAGCTCACCTACTAAATAGGACTAGGATTGGGCCAGCCTTTCTATCCTTTCAATGTTGTATCGTAACACACTTATGACTCATAAAAAAAACATTCTGTAAAATCCAGTAAGAAATAAAGAAAAGAGTCCATGTCACTATTACTTAAATTGCATCCAATGACTCAATAAGAAATCTTCTGGTAAAAAGTTCAATAAAAGAGAAAAAAAACACTACAATGCTTATGCAAGTTGATGGCGCTCGAATCTTCTGATCCTAGCGATCACAGTCGTTGGCAACTTGCTGCTCGGCCTGCACACAACCTTCACTGACCTAAAGCCATGATCAATGCATGTGAGAAATACGGCAGGGCGGTGCGGCGTGGGGAGCTCGACATCCGCCATACGACTTCATAGATCTCAGGATCGTTGTATGGGCCGCAACATCAAAGAACTTTAGTTCCATTTTCAACTAATTACATATGTACATGTTGTACGCTCTCCATTCCAAATTATTAGCATTATGACAACCGCTTCAGTTCAATTTTTAACTGCATCTGTGACGTGTCATGTTAATGAGATTAATTTGTGAACTGAGGGACTAGTCTTTACTCATTAATCAAGCTCAACTTGAGTTATATCTCGGTCACGGCCTTGAATATTAGTCTCATCCCTAAGAAAAAGATCTTTGCATAGGCGTCACAAGATTGCAGTGTATTTGCACGAATTTTTTGGAAAATAGTTCAATTCTACTACTCCCTCCGTCCCTAAATGTAGGGTTTTCTAGCATTCAAACATGAAATTAGTCAATGTGTTAAAAGGCTACTATACCCTTCATTTTTACCTTCATTCACCCATCCATTAACTCTCCCACCAACCCCGAGTTTGTCTTATCTATAAAACGTCCTACATTTAGGGAAAAATTCAAACTCCAAAACGCCCTACATTTAGGAATAGAGGGAATAGGAAATAGGAAAGGTTACCATTACTCTCTTAGGACATATACAACCCAGAGATAGGAGGTCGTCTCAACGAAGTCATACAGACAGGTATACAGAAAGGTTATACAATCTAGAGACTCGAATAGTGTCTGCAAGCAATTTAATGATTTTCATATAACTAAGATCAACTACGAACAAATTTTTGTGTACCATTGTGTGGCATGGTCGGATCAACTATGATATTTTTGTCTTATTTTTCTTTTCTTTTTCCCTTTTACCTTTTTCATTCCTTTTTTCCCTCACCATTTTCCTTTTTTTCCTTTTCTCTCCTCTTTCTTTCTCTATTTTATCCCATCCACTTAAACTGGTGTTCCTATCCTATCCCCACTCTCTCTCGCGCGCAGGTGCAGGTGCTTGAGCTCGCCCGGCCGGCGACGGCGGGGCTCGAGCTCACCCGGTCGGTGACTTGGGGCGGAGCAAGGAGGGGTCGAGGCGCTGCAGGTCGGTGACAACACAGTGATGGTAGCCTGAGATTGGGGAGTTGGGAGAGTGAGATTGGAGATTCAGAGGAGGAGTTGGTGGGGAAGGTGGATCTGGAGCGAGAACTCATGCGCTCACGCGCACCCCGCGCGGGATCTGGTGGGCATAGTCGCAGCGGTGTCCTAGCCGTCTCCTCCGCCTGGGAGCACGACATGAAGTCGTCGCCTCTCCAGGCGAGGCGGAGGCCGTCGATCGGTGGAGGCAAGGGGGTTTCTACAAGAACGTCATCACACAGATGGGGTCAAGAGACCTGTTGTACATGTCCTTATGCTGTTAAAGTTAGCGGACGGCACTATGTTCACCGATATATGGTCAAAACATTGAAAAATGAAGAGGAATATTTATAGCAAAACTTAACTTTATTGCCTTCTATTCGTGCATCCAACTTCAGCGTATATAGCTGAGGGTTTATTCGCTGCACTGTGCAGATTAGTGTACGAAGGCGTAATATGGATTGTGCATGCCGTACATATGTTAAATCATCATTGATCTAGTAAGGTGACTGTCCGACGAAGTTGCCTGGTGGGTTGTAGCTGCAGATGACGATGGCACCGCCGTTTTCACAACGGGTCCGGGCACAGCCGATGGCAGTGGAGTCGCGCCACACCACCTGCGTGTAGTGCCCGCACACCTGTCCTGCTGCGCAGGAGTTGCTGCCGTGGTCGTAGTACTGCTTCTCTGACACCCATGACAGAACGGCATCCCTTCCATTCCAGTCGCCGCCGGGGCCACCGTATAGGTTCTCGCCGTATGGGCGTCCGCTGGGGGAGTGCCTCAGCGCACAGTCACCTCGGAGCGTGTTCACATAGTTCTGCGCCCACGCAGCCACGGTATTGTCCCAAGACACCGGGCCGACACCCACCGCACGGCGCGCCGCGTTGTGCTGGTCCAGGTAGTCCTGGGGTGAGTTCTGCGCCATGGTGGTGCTGACCACCATGGCGAACGCCAGAGCTACCAAGGCCAGCTTCATGTTGCTTGTGAACTACAGTGGGTGTGACTAGCTAGCTAGAGGATATTGCCGTTGTGATCCACACAATGAGTTGTGGGGGTTCTTATAGCTTCATACCACCGTGGCTGCAAGAGTGATTGATCGAGTTTGTTGATTCTGTCCAAGATAGAAAGTTTGGTGAAATAAATTATTTGGAATTGAACGTGGTTAGTCAAGTCAATGGTGGCACCTACAAGGTATATTTCCCCGGAGGTGACGGAAAATTTTTCCACGGAACTAATCCACACAATATACGGTTCATGGACATTTCTTATGTGGGTCAACTTCAACGGGATTTGGACGGATAAGACTCGACATTTTGAAATGTTCTTCGTCTAAGTAGTTTCTGGGAACCGAGGGCAACTTAATTAAAGATACAGCGTAACAAACAATTCTGTCGCTATACTTGCAGTACGTTTAATTATCTTGGGTTTCTCTCTCCTTTTCTCGTGACTTTCACAACTCACTTCGTCTTATCGCAAAAAAAAACTTAGTCACTTTCTCAGCAATCGGATACAGATTCTCTCTTAATCTTATCATTAAAAAATATTCTACTGAACAAATGACCACTAATTAATTGAACAAAATATCCTTCGTTTCGTTGTATAATGTTGTCGAAGGAAATACGCTATATTGCAAGAAATATTCAGCACAATCCCCTTAAACCTCCCATTCAGACGGCGCCACTAATGAAGGAAAATTGGTTAGTACAGAAAGTACAACATCCTTTAGAAAATCAAACTCCCTCTCAAAATAAATATTGTCCTTATTTGATTACCTAAGAAAAAATGGGTAACTTTTACTAAAGATCATTTGCTAAAATGAAATTGAAGGGAATCCAAGTGTAGTTTTTTTTAACCACAATGAAATTGTATAACATCTCTATTATTTGATTCCTCATCGTCACTTGATCTATTTGGTAAATCTACTTATATATAAAAGATGCAATCCACTAGCACGTCTTAATGGATATTTCTCTCAATCCACGTTACGCCACATCATCATAATTAATTTCAGCCATTAAGGTAAAGAATGGATGTTAGAGATTAACACAATTAGTTCAAGATTATAATTTTAAAGTTAATATCTTTTAGTCCCGCTGCAACGCGCGGGGTTATCAACTAGTAATTAATATAGCTTTAGCCATCACAACACCAAATAACCAAAAGCCATATCATGTGGGTGAGTACAAGGGGTTTGGGGAACCCAAAGGAAAAAAAAATCCACAATTACTTTGATGGAGTCAATTTTACAGGACAGTTAGTGGATCTAAGATACTATAGGGTCCTGCAAAGGTCGCAAAAGGAAGCATAGCAGGATGTCATGTTCCAGACACGCATTGAACTGAAGTGGTGACAACTGACGTCTCTTTGGTACTGCTTATTGAGCAGCTTCAGCTTTGAATTATGCCCCAAGCTATATCAAAAACCTGGTTGAGAGAAGTGCTTATGCGTAACAGCAGGTAGAAGCTATTTTGATTTTTGTACTAGGAGGCCCAAGCTGGAAATTGCCGCTTTTCATAGCTCATGGTGGACACCGAAACTTTTTCCCCTCGATGCCCCCCACTAATCGAATCGTTATTATCCATCAAAAAGAAAAGAAAAAAGAAATCGAATCGCTCCCGACTCCGCATCTATCTCCCGAGTCCCGACTCGGACGTGACCACCGACGCAGGAGGGAACGGCGGCCGGACTGCAGCGGCCGGATCCGGCGTCGGGTCGGCCGGCGGGGTCAATTCGTGAGCCCACAGCGACTCTGCGGCGGTGGTGGGCACGCGCGTGGCTGAGCTGCAGGACGGGATGGCTGCGGCCGCGGCAGGCGCTGGAGTGGCCGACGGAGGCGCGCCCGTGGCGGCAGGCGCCGGAGCGGCGGCGGGGCTGGCAGCGAGGCGATGGAGTGGCGGCCGGGCAGGCGGCGGCCGCGGGAGTGCCAGGTCGGGCGATAGAGTGGCGGCCGGGCTGGCGGCGGCCGCGGGAGTGCCAGGTCTCGACGGACGAGACCCGCCGGAATCTCGCTGGTGGTGAGAACCGCGACGGCGGAAGGGGAAACAAGGGGAATCAACAGAAATCATTCTCCATTCCCCTCGCACAAGCGCGCACGAGCAACAGGGAGGAGGGATGAAGCTACTCAACTTACACGCGAGCCCAGAAAATCTATAGTGACACCGAGCTCATCGTCGGCCATGGCGTCCGGCGGCAGCGCTCGACAAGCTAGGACAAAAAGAGACAGAATCAAGGGAAAAGATGGGGGGTTGGGGGTGTGCACTCACCGCGGGGCTCCTGACGTGCTTGGCGTTGACGAGGAGCGATCAATGAGGGTGAGAAGCTCGATAGCACCGGTTGCGCCGGCCGGAATGTTGCGACAGCTTGCTCATCTTTCTCTTCGCTCGCTTTTTGACGGGACTCACTCCAGTGGCTTTAGTGAGGAAAGGAGAACACTGGTGTGTGGTCGGAGCTCTCCGTCACCGAGCTCTGCCACGGAGGCCACCTTGGTCCATGTTGTGGTTGAGGTTGGGGGTTTTCACTGTGCGCACCACCGCTGGCGAGACCTCCGGCGAGCTCGCGCCGCCGTTGTGGGCAAAGCTCGTCCGTGAGGCCTCTGCTCGTGAGTGTGCGCAGTCGTGGGGTATCTCTTGGAGTCCCTTGCGTTGGCCGCGGTTAGCCGTAGCGTCGGGGCGAGCCAATTCAGGCGAGTTCGGCTTAGCACGGGTGGCGACGCCGCCCTGTCCCGCAGGCGCTGATGTCACCTGTCGACCCCACCAAGTAGGGGCAGATCCATGGACCCTTGAGATTTGTGGACCAGGTCTAGCGTGGACCGGTGACTCAGCAGTCACTGCCGGGTGGGCCCCCTTTTCCTTCAAAATATCCAACCAGCATATTCCCTAGAATATTCTCTCGAATATTCTTCTTTTTTTGAACATTCCTTTTTCAGCCTTTTGATCTCCAGAAAACAATATTTTTTCCATGTACCTCAGAAAATTATGAGTTCAGATTACGCTGGATTCGTCTCGTCGTTATCTATGCATTTGTGTCATTAATGTCTATGTTCTAGCATCGATTAAATCTTTTGACGCGATTGGGTTTCCAATCTTTTTCATAATTCACGTTGTTTTCTCGATTTCCATGTCACTTACCCGTTCTGCCTAAATTTTGGATGATAGTGGGATCGGATGGTCGGAAGCTCGTGGAGTACCTATCGAAGACATGAGGACACCGATATATTCTTGGACTCGATTTTAAGGCAAGCCGGAATCCTTGATCACCCTTGCTCCTATATTATCAATTGCATAATATGAACTCATGCATATGAAAATGGTTACTCCTGTTTAGAATTATACCTAAGCCATATCATGTTACCGTTGCCACTATTACAATAGGATGCTCTATTGATGATACTTGCATTCTTACTATGCTTAGTTGCTTAATTAAACCCCACGTAATGATATACATGTTTTCTGTAAAATAAAATGCAGGTTCGTCATAGGTGTCAACTTTCTGTATTAGTAACCCACTAGGATGTTTTGTGGTGGCGAGTGTAGGTGATTAGGTGCTGGCGAACTTTTGGGGAGTTCCTATGGGAGCGTGCCTATTGCGGGCACTTGTTGTGTAGGGGGGACTTCTGGTTGCTGAACATTTCCGCGTTGGTGGTAGTCCCTTGGGGACATTGTCGGAGGAGAGGTGATTGTTACTTGTGGACTTTGGTCGGAGGAGAGGGATTTGGAGACTCGCCTCGGCAGCATAGGTGCATGTCTCCGGGCTTTTACCTACACACCGAACATCCTCGTTTGGACGGTTGTGCTAGATCATGATCTTAGCGAAGGACTGGTTGGCCCGCTGTGGTTGCAGAGACAATGTTAGTGGGTTTGGAGTGTTGACTTGACCCATGAGTAGAGGATACCCCACCTAGACAGTGGTAGGCTTTTCACACCTTCAGGGCACTTTGTCGTTTCTTAGGGGTTCCGGACACTGGAGGACGTGCGCCACCGGTTGATGCTTTTTGAATGGTCTGGTGTGGGTTTGGTGCTTGGGTTGAGGCACTAGCCTGGTGTCAAGCTCTGTTGCGTTTGGGTACAGTTATAGTCTATACGTATAGCCATTCCCCTGGATACGGGCAATACCTGTGAATTTACCGAATGATTAGTTTACTACTTGTCCCCTGTGATAAGTGTTTTACTTCCAGCTTCGAGCTATGATTTCACTGGAGGTGTGTTGGAAATAAAATTTGACCCTTGCAGGAAGGTGTTGATTCGAGTGACCCGTGTGCTTCCTTGGCTTGCAGCATCTTAAGGTTTTGTTTCATGGAAGTGTTTGTGTGTGTGTGTGTGTGTGGGAGAGAGAGAGAGAGAGAGAGAGAGAGTCGATGTTCGTAACCAGCTACTAGTGAATTTTTTCTACTTAGGCCAGTGCCACACATTTAGGGTGGGATGGGTCGCAAGAGAAGACGCGAGGATGTATACTGCTTCGGGAAGAATTCCAATGTCCAGTCAGTGGTGCTGCTCGTGTTCTTTCAGTGGGGTGTTCAAAGGAGACAAGAGAGGAGCAGGCTCCAAGTGTCAAGTTGTGTGTGTGTGTGTGTCTGTGCACGCACGTGTGTGTATGTCTCGAATGTGAGATATGGGAATGGATCGATGCCCCTTCCTTTATAGTTCGAGGGTGGGGCCTACTCATTTTTGTTAGGTTTTAATCATTCCATGTGGCAGCGCTAATATTCGCCCGCGAGAGAGAGAGAGAGAGAGAGAGAGAGAGAGAGAGGTCTATTCTTGCAAACTTTGAGAAAAAGAGGTCTATCACTGACATTAGAGTAGAAAACATGTCCTCTAACGTAATTGCCCTTAAAAATTAGAGCACCTTTTATGGTACATATACAGTACTAGAAATTATTACAAGTAATTACTAGCAGTAATTATCCCTGGTATTTTGAAGTAGTACTGCTTTTACTCGGGTATTTTTCAAAAACATTACAATTGGCAGTAATATGTGCCATAATTTTTAGGGGAATTTAATTTTTTGCTAACATTATAATTGGAAGAATATGTACAATTATAATTGGTATCTTGCAAACATTATAATCTTTGTGAAATTTCAAATTCAAATTCGAATTTCATGAATTTGAAAATTTAAAAAATTAAATTTTTGAGTTCACAAATTTTGAATCTGAATTCCTGGAATTTCATTTGAATTCTGTGAATTTGAAATTTCACAAATTTTGAACATGAATTTTCTCGAATTTCAAATTTGAATTTCTCTATTTCGAAATCAAATTTCACATATTTCAAATTGGAATATCACGAATTTCAATTTTGTTGCAAAATTTTATTTAAAATTCATGATTTGGAAACTTTTATTTTCATAAATTTGAATGTTGAATTTCACAAATCTTTAATTCGAATTTTCTTTATTTTCGAATATATTGACATATGTGTGAATTACAATACTACCCTGAAAATTACTGCTCATAATTTACTGGTAGTAATATGTACCGTTAAACTGTTATAAAATTAAAGCTTGCTAGCTTAATTACTCGGTTACTATGTGTTGTATTCTGATATTTGTAGTAATACTATTCTTCCGATTTTTTAGCCTTGAATAGGACTCTCTCATTCCTTAAAATTCTTTGCATAGCGTGCACAAGAAATACCTCGAAACGAAACAATGCCTCTGACTTGAGGTTTTATACCAAATTTCATACCCATTTGCACTGTTATTGCACAAAATTGGTGGCAAATGGTTCGATTCTTGTACAGAATATATAGGAAAATTTACCTTTTACTCGAGGTATTATATGTAATGGCAAAGTTTTCGAGGCTCCGTATATAAGTCTAAATGATCAAGAAGGCTTATACAAGAACATGAATAATTTATCACAAATTACTTAAGTTTATTCCCGTGTGCATTCATCCATGTTCTGCATATCCAGCTGACAGCTTTATTGTAACCAAGGGATGATGTCGAAACATGCATGGTTCATGCCGTGTATCTGTCATACGTATACGTATGTATATAAGTATTAACTGGACCATCATCGATCTAGTAAGGCGACTGTCCGATGTAGTTGCCGGGCGGGTTGTAGCTGCAGATGACGAAGATGCCGCCATTGTTGCAGCGGACGCGGGCGCAACCGATAGCCTTGGTGTTGCGCCACACCACCTGCGTATAGTGCCCGCACACCTTCCCTGGCGCGCAGGAGTTGCTGCCATGGTTGTAGTACTGCTTCTCTGACACCCATGACCGGACGGCGTCCCTCGCCGACCAGTCGGCGCCGGTGCCGCCAAAGAGGTTCTCGCCGTAGGGGCGTCCGCTGGGTGAGTGCCTGAGCGCGCAGTCGCCACGGTGCTGATTCGCGTAGTTCTGCGCCCAAGCGGCCACAGTGTTGTCCCATGTCACCGGGCCGACGCCCACCGCGCGGCGTGCCTCATTGTGCAGGTCCAGGTAGTCCTGCGGGGAATTCTGTGCCGTGGCGGTGGTGGCTGCCACGGCGAATGCCAGGACTACCAACGCCAGCTTCATATTGCTCTTCAACTATAATGAAAGCAAGCTCTGTGTGATTTGTGGAGTCGTATATGTGAGTGTGATTAGCTACTACGGTGAGCTGTGCGGGTATTTATAGTTTCACTCCAGTGGCAGCAAGAACTATTGAGTGTGTTGATTTTGTCAAAGATAAAAGAAATTATTGGAGTTGCACTTGGTCAGTCAATGGTGGCGCCTACAGCTAGAAGCTATTTTTCTGCTCAAGAGGGAAATGGTTTTCCATGGAAACTTTTCATGATGCTTTTGCGTTTTTGAAGTTTACTCGATTGCCAGACCCACGACCAACTTCTGCTGTTCTACAGGTAATGTGTCGCGAATATACTAGATACTAATCCACATAAGCTTCGATTCATGGAGATTTTCTACACGTATGGGTCCACTTCAACTAGATTTTTATAGATATTAGACTCTGCGCACTCTGAAATATTCTTGGCCTAATTAAGGCCTTTCCGGAAACCTAGGGGAGTTTAAACATGATCGTTTCTTTCCGGCCGAAACTTGACTGTTCAATCGTCCGTTACGTAGGGATATAGGGTTGGAAAGTTATAACTTCTGCATAGTATACAAGTACTAAAGTGCATGGCATCTGAGGTCCAAAGTCACCAATGCACCACTTGAAATTTATTACGACGATGAACAAGACCGGCTGTGCGTAGCTACTTTCCCGCAATCCAATGTCGGTGGATTATATACAGAACTATTTTTTTCTGCATCATTCAAGCTCAGACATGGAAAGGAAATGCTTTCAGAGTTGATTTCTGACTGGACGCAGCTTGTATATTTAGGGCGTAATAATATGTTGCAGAGTTTGTTCTTGTCTATTGTTGGTCGCATTTCATACAACAGGATTAGATGTTTAGGAGAGTTTTGGTTAAGGTACTGTATATGTTATTGCGAGTAGTTGCCTTTTGATTTTGATATGTTTTCACTTGGTGTATGTACCAAGTCAGCATTCAGGTCATTCCTACGTATATATATATTCCTCATCTTTCTTATGAGTGATTGCTTATGTGCGTCCTCAAAAGAAATAAAAATATATTTTTTGAAGGAAATTGAATTCTTAATTATCTAATTAGACAGATCATTAAATAATAATCGAATTGATCTCTCCCTTTTCATTTAACTCATTACACCTTTCGATGCTTCATAAGTTATGAGAAAAAGTATTTCTATGTTGTGCCGATCACATCCATACCCTACTGATTCTACATATGTCAAACCTTTGCACCTTTCCGCGTGTCTAAGTTGTTGGAACCTTATCTTGTTCCACTCGTAATTATTAGTTCTATTATCTAGACTTTTTCAGGAATTTTAGACTTTTAGTAGACTGGGAAAGGCAAATAATGTTCGGTCAATATTGGTGTGTAGGAATTTTTTTAGTTTTCTCCAAAGAGGGCCGAGAATTCCATGGACCAGCGCAATGGGCACCACATTGATTTTGGATAAACGTAAAGTGTACTCCCTCCCTTACTAAATTGTTGTCAGTCATTGACTTTTTTCGTAACGTTTGACCATTCGTCTTATTCAAAAAAGTTTAAGAAATATCATATATTTTGTTGGAATATGATTAATCACTAAAGAAACTTGAAATATAGCATATAACTTTTTGTATGTAAAGAAATTTTTTGAATAAGACGAATGATCAAACGTTACGAAAAAGTCAACGGCGACAACAATTTAGTAAGGGAGTAGTACTTGACCTGTAAAAGCGGCAGGTCCGTTTGGAATCTTTACTTCACGTTATAACCCGTGTATGTCCCTCCTTGGCCTGAGACTGAGAATAAGAGTATATCAAACAAGTTACGAAAAATTAGCTGGTCAATAAGGGAAACCAACGAATGCCCTTATCATGGGTGAATGAAAAAAAGAGCCATGAATTAAATATAGTGAGACCAGAAGTACCCTCCCACTGCATCGTCTCCAAGGAGACGACCCAGCGCCGCCGCCGCTGCTAGACAGTGGCCAACGGTGGCCAGTGGCGGACCCAAAAATTTTGTAGAGCCTGGGCGAAAATTACAGCATATAACAAGTTCACACAAATATACCAATCACAAATGTAAATATAGTTGAAGCTAAAACGAAATTCATGTTGGTGTGCGTTTGACACAGAGAAATTTTATCTATTTAGGATAATTAGCACTCATTTTTACTTCAAAGTGATGCACATATGGCCAAAATAAGCAAATTAACATTGCACATTACGGAACTTCTCTAGACGGGAGCCCGGGCAGGCGCCCTGGGTCGCCGGGCCTCGGGTCCGCCACCGACGGTGGCGGAGCCCAAAGGCTTATGTCCGTAGACTGTTACAATTTGTCTCTCCATATTTTTCCTTCCCCACATCTCCGGCGCAATTTCAGCTATCGACCTACTCCTAGCCTCCTTCTCTCACCGGATCGAGGTATGAAGGATGCAAATCCAACAATCCCACATCAGCTTCTCGCCGTCTCCTTCCTAGGATCCATGCATGTCGCTACTGGTGTCCCTACTGGACGGATCCACACATTCTTGCATTGGATCTTTGCCGTAGGAGCTAGGATCACGGTACAAAGGAGTGCAGTGCATCATGGCGACGACAGTGCACACGGCAGCAGATTCAGTCATGTGCATGGCATACCAATATGCAAACATGTTTGCTTGTACATTGCAGTGCCCTCCAGTTCATTAAGGCTAGCACCGGCCTAGGTCAGTGCAGCGCTAGCGATGACACAATGGAATGTGCCATGGTGAGGGGAGGCTCATGGGAATCTTCTTCCTTCTTCATGATCTACCCAACACACAGGTCGTGTTGGGGGCTATGTTCCTTGAAAGGCTCATAGTGGTCGGTTTGCCTCCCTCACTCTTAGTCCCCATCATGTTAGTTTGTCCTTTCGTCCTTCAAAGATTCTTCCCCTTTTTGAAAGGTGGAGGGTGACAATAGGATGGCGCAATTACAAAGGGTGATGTGGTGGTTCAATGGTCATTACGGTGAAGGCCAGTGTGTTGTTCGGTTGTGACGTTTTGTTCACAATTTGGTTGTTTCTTTCAACTTATGTTCATGTTTAGGTCTAGTCTTTTAGGTAGTTTAGGGTTGTTTTGTTCTTAGTCTTTCTCTATTTTGTTCTTTGTTCTTGATAGTTGTCTCCTCTTGTATGAACCCGTTATGCTTCATATTCTCCAAAGGGGCTATTGTGTTTTTACCCTCAATCTGATCACCAATGGTGATTTTACCCTTCGTTTTCCAACTTTGTGATTTTACCCATGTGATTTCAAAATGAATGCAAAAGGTACCTCTACTAGGGTAAAACATTGTGTTCATTTCAAAATAGTAGGGGTAAAATCACAAAGTTGAAAAACGGAGGGTAAACACAATTGAAATTGGAACCAGGGGTAGAAACACAATTGTCCTCTCTCTAAAAGTATAAAAGGATCATCTTAGTTTAGGGTACACTTTTAAACATTTTGAATGATTATTTTCTTAAAATTGTCTTTAAATGAATTATAATCATCCTATTTTCATGAAAAAAATCCATATCTCAAAACTCTAGAAAATAATGTTTAACCCCTAATGTAGATTTTTCACGTTCTCTAAAAGTATGAAAAGAGTATATTTTAATAACTTCATACAATTGATACTTTAAATAAGTGGAAATGGGTTAAATCAATTAGATATGTGTCAACTGGGGGTGTTTTTGTAACAAAATCTAGTCTGTAGGCGGTTGTTTGCAACAAAATAGCTTATGGGTTGCAATCTCAAGTTGTATGCCACGTGCCATCTCTAACCATGCACCATAGTAATTACAATACCAAAAAACATACCTTCCTTCTACTTGGATGAGTTATGCAACAAGATCTAATCACCAAAATCACATCAAACATATGCACTAAACGTAGATGCAAAATAAAGAGTAACTCAAATACTCAATAGCATATGAATATGCATTGCCGAATAGAAACATTACAATTAAATTCATCACCACTATGAAAACCTGCCTCAATGGCCAAACCGCGCCGCAAAGAGAATGAACCTTACCTACTAGCTAAAAATTAATGAAATTAACAAGGCCAAACAGGAATTGGCTCGTATAGTTTCTGTTTTTCAATCGACTTTCCTAGTGTTGGTCGATCACCCTATTCTAGTCAGGTGGGGTGCTATATAACCCACCCCCACCCCACCACCACCCCACCCCACCCATCGAACTGCTATTCCACGCTCCACTCCAGCACCATCAACACCGCCCTCACCGCAACCGATGCTAATTCATCGGCTCGGAGTTCGATTGACCAACATTGTCTCTTTCTCTATCTGTCAAGAGGACAAGCAAGCTAATTGTATTAGTTTAGGTGCTACCTAACAATGGCAACTCACTAATACAATATCACTTTCTTTCCTTTGGAGAAAACAAAAACAATCTCTGATCTATCTTCTTTATTTGCGTTCGTGGACGTAGCTAACGTGAGCACAATCAGTCTCAACAATGATATGACATTGTGCCCACTCACCCGCTAGCCGGTGGCCCTCAACACATGAATGCATGTGCTTCCACAGCATTAGAATGTCTGAATAATACTCTCCACTCGGTGAAGCGGACTGACTCCATGATCTTAGCCAATAACGCCCACACTCCCTTGCCCTGTCTGTTGAGCAAAGCTTCTCTCAAGGGTAATATTTGTCCATCACATGTCCGGTTTAATCCATTAGAGATCCTCCACATGAACATGATAGGTATATTTTTCCTCTTCTATTGACACGGCTCCATAGCAATCCATTTCCTTTTTCTTCCATGGGGTCAAACCATGGATTGAAATCCCGGTCGGAATCCGGCCGGATTCCACGGATTCCGGGAATCCCGGTCCGGACCGGGACGACCAGGATTCCGGGATTCCGGGTGAAACCGGACCTAGATACTCGTAGCAATCCGGGATTCCGTCCGGAATGACCGGGATTCCGGTCCGGTTTCACCGGGATTTATTTCCCGCTACAGTCCGGGATTTCAATCCATGGGTCAAACTATGTGCAATCATAAGCACCGATTCTCAAAACATGATAAAAAAATCACTTGAGTTTTGTAACCGAAGTCGGTATTGAAGTTTCTCTAGCCACATGGACCTTATTCTAGCAATAGCAAAAACCACTATGGGCTCGTGTACGTGAACATCTCCTCGACCGGTAGTGGCCAATGTGATTTCATTGCCTGAATTAGGTCACTAGCCGGTCACTACTATGATAACGCTCGCAGCGGCGGGTGTCGGTGTAGGGGATCGGGGTCCCCTAACCGCGCGTGGGCTGCTTTCGGCCCACGAACGAAGACGAAGACCGCAGGGCGGGGAGCCCACGAAGCCACGAAGTCCACGAGGCCCGTGAAGACCGGAGGAGCGGGAGCGTCGGGGGAACGAAGCTTCGTGGTAGTTTCCTCCGACGTCCCAACCACCCGGAGTTAATGCGGCACTCGAGTGCCCGTGGCGACGCCGCAGCCCGACAGGACGTGCGCGCGTCTTCCCCGTGCGCCGCGTCTCGGGAAGCCGCGCGGCTACGGTGCCACGAGGGCTCTCGTCCAATAGGGTGGAAGAGATTCGGAGCGCGAACCGAGGAAAAGAGAACGCAACGGATTTAGTCGAGATCGTGTCGGGATATCTCAGGAAGGACCGGACCCCCACCGGGTGTCCGGGTATCCCCCGGTACTTGTACGAGTGCTCTTCTCCTTATCCTATAAAAGGGGAGAGACTCCAGTGTAAAAGAAGAGGACATCTGAAAACGGACACACACTAGCGGGACGTAGGGTATCACGCACCCGGTGCGGCCCGAACCTCGGATAACTCTCCGTGTTCTTACTCACTTGAGTCATCTACGCTAACGCGCGAGCAAATCCGTTCTTCCCCGAGCCTATCCTAAGGGAGCCTTGACAGCCCCCATTTGGAGGTGTACTCACACACCGACATTTGGCGCGCCAGGAAGGGGGAAATCGTAGATTTCGCTTTGCGCTCGCGGAACTTCCACGCAACCATGCAGAGATCCTCGGACACGTCGCGGACGGAGGATAGCGTCTCCAGCCAGAGCGTCTACGGGCGCCGTCGCCGCGACCGTCGTCGCGCGGGCCGCTCCGTCCACGACAACCGTCCCGGCGCCTCGGCGGCCGAGCATGCAGCGAGAGGACCAGCGCGGCGCCGACCGCCGCGCCCGAGCCGTCACGCCGCTCGCGTCCGAGCGCGCCATCGCGCGTCGCCTCTTCCAGGAAGAAGAGGGGACGACCCCCGACCGCCGTGAAGACCATGCTCAACAACCCGCCGGCGGGACCGGCGGGGGAGAGCAAGCAAGGGAGTGGCTCACCGGAGCGGGTAAGCTCCCGGATACGGCGCGAGCCAAGCGCCGAGCGGGACCGTCACGCCAGCCCGCAGCAGCCACCGACCGACAACAACCGCCGCGCCAACCGCGCCAAGGTCGCGCGCTCGCCGGCGGCTTCGCTCTCCGTCCACTCCCCGCAGCGCGGGGGCACCGCGACCTGCGCAACGACCTCAGCGGACGCCGCCGCGAGGGGGAGGACGCACGCGTCGGCATCGAGCGCTCGCGCGAGCGGGACGCGAGCGTGAGCGCACCTCTGCCCACAACCTCGACGGCCCGGAGGCGGAGACGTCCCCGGAGCGCCACCCCAAGCGTAAGAGAAAGGAGCTCGACCCCTCGTTCCTCGGGGCTGCGCGGCCCTCTCAAAGCGCTCGCGCAACGTCACGTGGCCCGGCAAGTTCCGCCCGGACCTTCCGAGAAGGTACGACGGCACCGCTCCCCCGACGAGTTCCTGCGGATCTACTCCACCGCCGTCAAAGCCGCCGGCGGCTCGGAGGACATCATGGCCAACTACTTCCACCTGGCCCTCAAGGACTCGGCTCGGTCATGGTTCATGAACCCGGCGCCGGAGTCTATCGGCTCCCGGAAGAGCCTCGTGCCGGGAGTTCATGGCCAACTTCCAAGAAACGGCGAAGCGTCCGGAAGCCAAATCGACCCGGACCGCATCGTCCGTAAGCCGTGCAAGACGCTACGGGCGTTCATGCAGCGCTTCGACCAAGTCCGCAACACCATCCCGCGCATCGACCCCTCCCGGGTGCTCTCCGCCTTCTGCCATGGCGTCCGAGACAAGGATATCCCGGGCGAGCCGGGCGTACACCAGCCGGAGACGGTCACGGACCTCTTCCGGCTTGGCCAACAAGTGCGCCCGTCGCCAGGAAGCCTGAGCATGGCACGACCCGCCGGCGAAGTCCAACCCGAGTACCTCCTCTCCCAAGCCCGGGGCACCCTCTCCAAGAAGCGAGAAGAAGAACCTCGCGCGCAAGCGTAAGGCGGAAGAAGTGGCCGCGGCCGGAGGCCCGTCCCCCGGGGGGCGCGACGCCCACCTCCCGCGGGTGCCGGCAAGTCGCCGCCTAAATCCCCGGGGACCTTCGCGTGCTACTTCCACCGCACCAATGACCACGACCGGCCGGAGTGCCGCTACATCCAGGCGAGCATCAAACGGCGCGACGAGCGGCGGGCGGCCGAGAAGGCCGAGAAGGAGAAGGAGGAGGAGAAAGAGGAAGTCGAGGCGTACCAAAGCGCGGACGACTCCATCGCCGTGATCAGCGGGGGCTCCTCGAGCTTCACGTCCAAAGGCGAGGCCAAGCGTTTCCGCCGCGAGGTCCTCGCAATCACCGAGGGCAAGGCCGCGGCTCCCCGCTGAAGTGGGCGGACGTTCCCATCACCTTCGACAAGAGCGACATGGTGGGCCCGGACAACACCAAGGGGAAGATCCCCCTGGTCGTGTCGCCCACCATCCGTAACAAGAAGGTGGGGCGCACCCTCATTGACGGAGGCGCGAGCCTCAACCTCATCACCCCGAAAGTCTACGACTCTCCGCAGTGGGCGCGTGCCGAGCTGCAGCCCTCGCGCCCTTTCGTCGGCGTGCTCCCGGTAGCTCCCGCCCCTTGGGTAGGATTGAGCTCCCGGTCACCTTCGGCACCCGGGACAATTTCCGCACGGAGAAGCTCCTCTTCGACGTCGCAGACATCGGCCTCCCCTACAACGCCATCATTGGGAGACCCGGCATCAACCAGTTCATGGCTATCCCGCATCACGCATTCCTCACGCTCGAAGATGCCGGGCCCGAAGGGCGTCATCGTGGAGAGGGCGGATGCTGTCAAGGCGATGGCTTGCCTCGAGGACATCTTGGCGGCCGAAATGGCAGCAGAGGAGGACACCGGCGTGAAGAGAGCACGCGACACCCCGGAGAAGCCCGCTGCGCAATCCGGCCCCAAGCGGGCAAAGCTTTCGGCTCCCGGGGAGGTGTCTACCAAGAAGATCTCACTCGGGGGCTCGGAGGACAAGACCACCACCATCGGTGGCGACCTCGACCCGAAATAGGAACTCGCGCTCATCACCTTCCTCCAAGCAAACAGCGACATCTTTGCCCTGGCATCCTTCGGACATGCCGGGCATACCCGGGAGGGTGATTGAGCACCAACTCAAGGTCGACCCCGCCGCGAGACCCGTGAAGCGGCGGGCGAGGCGCCAAGCCCCCGAGCGCGAGGACTTCATCCGGGCCGAAGTCAAGAGGCTACCGGAGGCCAAGTTCATCCGGGAAGTCATGCACCCGACGTGGCTCGCCAACCCGGTGGTCGTGCCCAAGAATAACGGCAAGATGCGGATGTGCGTGGACTACACCGACCTGAACAAGGCATGCCCGAAGGACCCGTTTCCGTTGCCCCGGATAGATTCTCGTAGTAGACTCCACCGCAGGCTGCGACCTGCTTTGCATGTTGGATGCGTACTCCGGGTACCACCAAATCTGTATGGCTAAGGAGGATGAGGAGAAGACTGCTTTTATGACTCCCGCAGGGAGCTTTTGCTACGTGAGCATGCCTTTCGGCCTCAAAACGCAGGCCCCACGTTCCAACGAGCCATGCGCCTAACCCCGGACTCGCAAATCGGGAGGAACGTGGAGGCGTACGTCGACGACTTGGTCATCAAGAGCCGCAAAGCACCGTCTCTCCCGTTCGACTTAGAGGAGACCTTCTCCAACCTGCGCCGCAACCGGGTGAAGCTCAACCCGGAGAAGTGTGTCTTCGGCGTACCAGCAGGGAAGCTACTCGGCTTCCCGGTCTCGCACCGTGGGATCGAAGCAAACCCCGAGAAAATCCGGGCCATCGAAGAAATCCGCCCCCAAGGCGGCTCAAGGATGTGCAACGCCTAGCCGGAAGCATGGCGGCCCTTGGCCGATTCATCTCGCGCCTAGGCGAACGCGCTCTCCCGCTTTTCAAGCCGATGAAGAGGACGGACAAATTCGAGTGGACCCGGGAAGCCGATGAAGCCTTGCAAGACCTCAAGTGCTACCCGTCTTCTCGCGCCCGTTTTAGTCGCCCGGAACCAGGTGAACCACTACTCCCGTACATAGCGGCCAACCCGCAAGTAGTCGCTGCGGCTCCGGTGGTCAAGCGATCGGAGCAGGCGCCTCGCGGTTCTCGGCGAACCAGCAAGCGCGGGTGCCTTGACGGCTCGAAGGCGGCGGGCCAAACAGACCCGGGGCTCCGCCCGCAACCAGCTCGCAGGCGCCGGAGCACCCGGGGCTGCGGACGCTCTCACTCACGACATGGCGCGCGACGCGGCCGCTCCGGCCTGCCCGGGTGGGGGACCCGGGCGGTCCCCGCCGCAACGACTCCTGCGGAAGGTGTGGCTCCCCGCCTTCACCCGGGGCTCCGGCTCCGACCTCGTCGCATGATTTGGGCGAGCGGGGACCACGACCGGAAAGACAAGGATGGACACGTTGATCCCACCCCACCCGGGGCTCCGGCTCCGACCACGTCTTGCATTATGGGCGGGACGGGATCCGCTCCACCTACCCTCGACGACAACGATCGCGTCACCACCGCACCACCCGGGGCTCCGGCCCCGTCTCCCGCGACGAGCGAGAGCGACCTTCCGGAATCCGAACCTCGCACCCGGCGCATTCAACGCCCGGTGTACTTCATCGGCGAAGTTCTGCGGGATGCCAAGACACGGTACCCACAGCACTCGTAAGATGCTCTACACAGTACTTATCGCATCCCGGAAGTTACGGTACTACTTTCAAGGCCATCCCGTCCGGGTGGTAACTACGGCACCGCTGGAAACCATACTCGCGTAACAGTGGAAGCGACCGGGCGAGTGGCCAAGTGGGCCGTGGAGCCGGGGAGTTCGACTTGTCCTTCCTCAAGCACACACATCATCAAGAGCCGGGCTCTAGCCGAGTTCATCGCCGAGTGGACGCCCACCCCGCAGATCGACCGGGAAGAGCTTAGCACCCGGTGCAGCAAGTACGACGCACCCGGCGACTACCGGACGATGTTCTTCGACGGTTCCCTCACCCTCAACGGTGCGGGAGCAGGGTGCTGCTGCTGTCACCAACCGGCGACGAGCTGCGCTACGCGGTCCAGCCTACACTTCCGGTGCACCAACAACACGGCAGAATACGAAGCTCTCCCGGCGGGGTTGCGGATCGCGGCCGACCTCGGGGTCACGCACCTCCTCGCCAATGGAGACTCGCAACTTGTCGTCAACCAGGTATCCAAGGAGTACCAGTGCAACGACCCGCAGATGGCTGCATACCTTGCGGCGGTCGGCGGATGGAAAAGAAGTTCAACGGCCTCGAGGTGCTTCACGTACCTCGGGCGACAATCACATTGCCGACGAGCTATCCCGGGTGGCCTCCACTCGAGCTCCAATCCCACCCGGGACGTTCATGGAGATCCCGACATCCCCTTCGGCCTCCGACGCCGACCGAGCTCCGGACAAGCAACAACAAAGCGCAGGCGCACCCGCAGGATCTGCAAGCACACGCAGAATAGCGAAGAAGCGCTTGCCAACGAGCCGCAGGACGCCCGCTGGATGGACGACATCCTCGGGTACCTGCGTGACGACATCCTTCCGGAAGACAACACGAACGCGGAACGCCTAGCCCGCCAAGCCAAGCGATACGCCGTTGTCGATGACAAGCCGTACAAGCGCAGCGTGCCAATGGTGTTCTGCTGAAGTGCGTAAAGACGGAAGAAGGCAACGACATACTCGTTGAGATCCACGAGGGCGAGTGCGGCAGCCACCACGCTCCCCGCACGCTGGTCGGGAAAGCCTTTCGGCAGGGTTACTACCGGCCGACAGCCCTCCAGGACGCCACCAGGCTGGTGCAACAATGCAAGGCATGCCGCTTCACGCCAGCGTACGCACCTGCCCGCTCAAGCCCTTCAAACAATCCCCTTATCCCGGCCGTTCGCGGTTTGGGGCCCGGACATTGTACGGCCATTTCCGACCGCCCGGGTGGGTACAGGTGGCTGTATGTGGCCATCGACAAGATCACGAAGTGGGTAGAGGTGGAGGCGGTGACAAAGATAGACCAAAACTCAGCGGTCAAATTCATGAAGAATGTCATTGCAAGATTCGGGGTGCCGCAGCGGATTATCACGGACAACGGGACCCGGCTCACGAGCCACGCATTCGCAGCATACTCGCGACTCCCTCGGCACCCGGATCTGCTTTGCCTCAAGAGCCCACCCACAAAGCAATGGCCAAGTCGAACGCGCCAACGGAGAAATCCTCAAGGGTTTGAAAACAAGATCATTTGACCCGTTGAAGAAGAAAGGCTCCAAGTGGGTAATCGAGATCCAATCCGTGCTCGGTCCCCGCGCACCACGGCGAGTCGAGCCACGGGCGAAACGCCTTTTTTCCTCGTGTACGGTGCGGAGGCGGTGCTACCCACGGAGATCCGGTTCAATAGCCCCCGAGTCGCCGCATTTGACGAAGCCGACCAAAGCACCCGGCGGCACGACGACATTGACCTCCTCGAGGAGGCAAGACGGCGAGTACTACCGTGAAGCGCGAGGTACCTCCAGGGCTTGCGCCGCTACCACCAGCGGCGTGTGCGCCCGGGAGTTGCAAACGGGAGATCTTGTCCTCCGACGGGCTCGGACGCGTGAAGGCAAGGATAAGCTAACTCCCATGTGGGAAGGGCCCTTCCTCGTCACCGCCGTCACCCGCCCAGGATCCGTTCGTCCGGAATCGGAGGACGGGTACCCGGAACCAAGCGCTTGGAACATTGAGCACCTAAAGAAATTCTACCCTTAGAATATTCTCGTAGCCAATGGTCCCGGTAGTACCCGGAAGTCTCATCGCCACGGCCACGATCGCCACGGCACTGTGCTCGACATGTTTTAAATGAAAAACAGCGCCCGGTCGCTTCTTTTCCTACTTCTCGCAGGATCGTCGTCGTGCATGTTTAAGACCTTGCTTTCCTCCGACGGGCAAGGAAGGTCCATGACTTAGTCGGAAGCCGGAAGGCGTTTTGTCCGGTTGAGGCTCGAGCGCCGCGAATCACGCTCTAAGCGCAACTACGAATCACCAAACGGCCTACGACTACACGACGCACGCGGACAATCGCACGGAACGTAAGGAACAACGAGTTTAAGCTTTTCATTAACACCGACAAGTTTGAACTTAAAATTCTAACTTTCACGTAAGAATAGGTTCAATACAAACAAAACAGGCACGTGCGCCGAGCAAGCCACGCGCAGGTGGAGGAAGCGGGCACTTAGCCCCGCTTGAAGCTTTCGGCAAAGGCACGGGCGACGGCGCGTGCCCGTGCCTTGGCCGCGGCGTGCTCACCCGCAGGGACGTCGTCGTTCACCACACCTAGGAGCGGGAACCCGGGCACCAGCACCGGCGCGTTCGCCGAACACCTCCTCCAGGGCCGCGGCTATGGTTTGCCGCCCCTCCTCCTCCAGGACCTCCGCCACCCGGTGTTCGGGCTGCTCAGGGAGTCAACCACCCCCGCATGGCGAAGGCGTACCCAGCCGCGCCGCGGTCATGGGGCTCGGGAAGACGAGGCAGACCCGCCTCGAATAGTGCCGACGAAACCGCCCGGTGCACCTCGGCGGCGATCTCCGCTCGCGTCCGCGCCGCCGAGGCCAGCTCGGTCGCCCGCTCGCTCAGCTCAACGCGCCGAAGCTCGGATTCCTCAGGCCGGGACCGCGCCTCCGCGAGCTTCCGCCGGAGGTCATCGCCTTCGGCTGCGGCGGAAGAGCCGCGACCCGACTTCTTCAATCGGGCCTCCAACCGCTCGACTCGCCGGCGGTACTCGTCCCGGCTCTTCTCCATCGCTTTAAGCTCGACGGCGAAGGCCTTCCGGGCACCTGCGAGAGTCTCCTCACGGACGCCGTGCGCCAACCCGTCGGCGATGCCGCGGACCTGCTCCTCGGCCCGAGCGAGACGGGCCGCCACCGTCTCCAATGCTTCCTTCGAACGGCGGCCTCGTTCTCACGAAGCCGGACCTGCTCCTCCCGGGTAGCAAGGGCGCCCTCGCGTCCCCTAAGCGCCGCCTCCCGGGAGGCCAAGGAATCGCCGACGCGCTGCACCTTCGCCTCGGCCGCTCCGACGGCCCGCTCCCGCTCGCCCGGCGCAGCCTCCCGAAGGGCAAGCGCGCCGGCACGCTCCTTCAGCTCCTCCTCGCGAGCCGCCGCGGTCACCTCGCGACGGGTCACGGCCGCCTCGCGGAGGTCCATGTGGGCCTCCGCCTCCTCCAACTCGCGCGCCGCGGAGCTGCACGAGCACGCTCCCGCTCCAGGACGCCACGGAGGCGGTTCACGCTTTCAGCCTCGCGGGCCTTTGCGTCACGCAGCTTCTCGGCGGCCCGATCGCCGATGCCGGCAGCTTGGTCCAGCTCATGCTGGACTTCCTCCATGCGGCGCCGATATCGCTGCCGGGCCGGCTTCACCGCCGTCTCCAAGGCCCGCCGTGCCTCCGCCACCTCCGCCTCGCGCTCGGCCAACGCGGCCTCCCGGTCGTCCGGGGACGCATCCGCCTCCTCCACGGCCGCCTTCATGGCAAGAAGCGACCGGGTGGCCTCCCCGAGCACATCACCAATTTTTGGCGCCCCATGCTGCCGGAGCGACCCGAAGGCGACCCGCTCCGGCCGCGTCCAGCGCGCCCACGGCCCCTTCCGGCGGCAGCGGTCGACGAAGTGTCTCCGCCGACCACCGCCCCCGGCTCCGACCGAACGCGCGGAGGGGAGTCATTCCCCTCCAGCACTATAGGGCTGGCGGCGCCGGCACCCGGCCGTGGAGTGGAAGACCGTGGTGGACGCCGGCAGCGCCGATTGGGAAAGCACCCGGCACGTCCCCGGCCGGAGGAGGTGACACCCGACCAAGGTCAGCTCCGGCGAGAGGCACCCGCGGCCTCCTCTTCGGTGACACCTGCAGCCACCTCCTCGGGAGTGCCCGCGGCCCCTCTCCGGCGGCACCTGCGGCCACCTCCGCGGGACCGTCTCGCGACCTCTTCCTCGGGGGCACCCGCGGCCACCTGTTCGGGGGCACCCGTTGCCCCTCCCGCGCCGTCCTCCGCTCCGGCCGCCGGAGCCGCACCGGCCGCCTTGGGGTTCAAAGGGACCAGGTCCGGGTCCGGTTCGATCCGGACAGTCCCGCAAACAAAGCAAATCGAACACATTTCGCAACCATCAGCCTACGGTGAGACGAAGTGCAGCACACCGGGCACGCAGCTTAAGTAAAAAGAGAGGAAAGCTTCCTACCTGTCGCGCGTCCACCCGGTCGCTTGCGCCGGTGCGGCTGCAGGGGACTTCTCCTGTGGAGCGGCCCCCGTCACCGGCACCGGCGAAGCCTGCCGGGCCCGCTTCCGTGGAAGGCAGGCGGGTCCGGAGGAGTCGGAGGAGGGGGCGACGGAGACCTTTTCCTTGCCTTTGTCCCGCGCGCTCGGAGCAGGCCTCGCAGCGCCGGGGCTACCACCCGGAGCTTCGGAGGCACCCCCGGGGCGGCCGTCGCACCCGGTCGGAGGAAGGCGTGACTCCGGGTACCCGGAGACCAGGAGTGGGAGCCGGGACCGTGTCAAGAAACCCGAGCGGCCCCGGTCGGGGCATGCTGTCGAGGACGGCGCGCTTGTTCGCCGACCGATGAAGGGGCTCGGCACCTTCCGGGTACGCGAAGGAGGCGGGCCACTTCTTCCCGGTCGGCGTGGAGTAGGCGAATCGCTCGCGGCCTCGGGCAGGTCCGAACCCGCCCCGTGCGAGTGCGGCCGGCGAAGTTGAAGTCCCGATACATCCACGACGGGACCGATCTCCGGCGAAGGGCGCGATGTTGCGCTCGAGGAAGTCGTGCACCACCCCACGAGAAGTCGGACCGGCCGCGGCGAGCGCCGCGATCCGGTCGACCACCGGCATCATGCCCTCGGGAAGGCGGGGCACGGCGTCCCGGACGGCCAAATGTTGGGCCGGGACCGGCGGGACGCGGAGGCGACGGAGGTCCTTCTCGTACGGCACCACGAACCAGGCCCTCTTCCACGCCTCCACCTTGCTGCTAGGCGAGTACTCTATGTACCCGCTCGTCGGGCCGGCGGTCCGCCGGACGCATCCGATCACCTCCGAGGCGTTGGTAAGCGTCATCTTAAAGTAGCGTTGGAATATGGGGAAGCACGGCTGCACCCCCACAAATCCTTCGCATAAATGGGCGAACACGGCCGGCGCCGCGACCGCATTCGGCGTGGGGTGCGCCATGCGGATCCCATACGCCCGGAGCACCTCCGGGAAGAAATCGGAGAAGGCGGGGGAACGGTGCCGGCGACGACGAAGGATACGAAGTGGAGGATCTCCAGCCCTCCGGTCGGCGGCGGCAAAGGCCCCCAACGCGAACGGCCCTATCACCGTCCACCGGCAGGAAGGGCGAAAGCCGCGACATGTCGACCCTAGCGTCGGGCAACCGCGTCGTTGGCGGTGCATCCGCCGACGGCGAGCGCGCGCGCGAACTGCTGCGACGGGGGAGGACCTTGAGCGGGCCATCTTGACGGCGGGGGCGACGGCGACGAAAGCGGCGGCGCGGATCGGCGGAGAAGAAGGCGAAGGGGAGCGCGGCAGCAGGAAAGAAGTTGAGAAGACGGAAGGCGAAGGGCGAGGTGGAAGACGTGCTGCGGGTAACCGGCCATCCCCCTACATGAGCGCGGACGCCGAGCGGGCCCACCGCACGCGAACCGAAGCGACGCGACGCCTCGGGGCAATCGTGCCCCGGCAACCCAAGCGGCTCCGTTCCTTGAGAGCCACACCCCTAAGCAACCCGAACGGCACCGGGCACCGACGGGTGGCCCCAATCCCTGCTCCGACCCCGCGGGTCGGCCGATCGGGGCCGGGGCTCCTGTCGGTGTAGGGGGATCGGGGTCCCCTAACCGCGCGTGGGCTGCTTTCGGCCCACGAACGAAGACGAAGACCGCAGGGCGGGGGAGCCCACGAAGCCACGAAGTCCACGAGGCCCGTGAAGACCGGAGGAGCGGGAGCGTCGGGGGAACGAAGCTTCGTGGTAGTTTCCTCCGACGTCCCAACCACCCGGAGTTAATGCGGCACTCGAGTGCCCGTGGCGACGCCGCAGCCCGACAGGACGTGCGCGCGTCTTCCCCGTGCGCCGCGTCTCGGGAAGCCGCGCGGCTACGGTGCCACGAGGGCTCTCGTCCAATAGGGTGGAAGAGATTCGGAGCGCGAACCGAGGAAAAGAGAACGCAACGGATTTAGTCAGGATCGTGTCGGGATATCTCGAGAAGGACCGGACCCCCACCGGGTGTCCGGGTATCCCCCGGTACTTGTACAGTGCTCTTCTCCTTATCCTATAAAAGGGGGAGAGACTCCAGTGTAAAAGAAGAGGACATCTGAAAACAGACACACACTAGCAGGACGTAGGGTATCACGCACCCGGTGCGGCCCGAACCTCGGATAACTCTCCGTGTTCTTACTCACTTGAGTCATCTACGCTAACGCGCGAGCAAATCCATTCTTCCCCGAGCCTATCCTAAGGGAGCCTTGACAGGCCCCCATTTGGAGGTGTACTCACACACCGACAGCGGGCCATAAGGCACCTCGGTTGGCATTTGTCACTACCGGGTTACGACATTCATAGTCACGGGCTCATCCTAGTTACTATATTAGTTAAAAAAAAAAGGCGTATGTGATAGTCTAAGGACCGCCGCTGATGCCTTGATCACATTACAAAATGAGGGTGGGTCCCAGCTGGTGCTAGGACCCACCCTAGACATGTCGTCCGTTAGCGTCCACCCGTCCGCCGCACCACGTTGCACGATGGGATGCGCGGGAGGACGAGGAGAGGGAGCCCGCACAAGGAAGGCCTCCACCGCCCAAGCCACCAAGGAGATAGCCACCACTCGCCTCAACCGTCAAGGCCCCCACAGTGCTGCTGCCGTCGTGCCCGATCCGGAAGGCGGGTGGCACGGAGGAACGCGACGGAGGTTGAGGGGAATCATAGGACGTGGAAGAGGAGTGGGGCGGTGCGGCGGAGCATTCACTAGGAGCTCTACCCGCCGGCACTAGGAGCGCCACACACTCAGCGTGCGCCCCCAATGGCGGCCCTTGCTCCCTATCCGAGGAGGAAGCGGAAGAGCAGGAGGAGGAAAGGAGGAGGGTGGCCCGTGGGGAGGAGACGGTGGCAGAAAGAGAGAGAAGGAGGGGGTCGGGCCTACCCCTAACCCTAGCTAGTAGGTGGCGGTGCGGCACGAGTGAGTGGCACTGTCGTGCCCACCATTACTTGCAGGTGGCGTTCTATAGTAGTGGGCCATTTTGTCATGCCATTTAGCTGCGGACCTGACAGTAACAGCTGTTGGGCTTCAAAATTCAGTAGCAGACCTTTCACACCATAACCGCGGACCCGTGGTGTCTGCCATTATGTTCAACACCAAGTCGCGGTCCTTGCACTATAGCACAATGTAACGGCGGACTCCTCAATTGACCGCTACTGTGGTCTAAAGGGCATCCGCCACTATAGAGCGTTATTGTAGTAGTGAGTGGGCATGTCATCAAAGTCAAAATCATATTGTTTTTTATAAAACATAATTACATATGTATTCAGGTTTTCTATAGATATATTTGACCATGATGTGTTCTTTTTAAACCATGAACATCAAGGATCTTCATTACACATGTGTGAAGGTTTAGCACTAAATTAAGTTTATAATGAACATCATTTTCTCTCGTGTCATTTTACTTCGTTGATGGGTGTAGGCAATATATTCCACCCTATAGTAAAAACTTTGTAATAGTTTACTGCATGAACCACCTCATAAGTCACTTGGAGTTTAGCATTTCCACATACAAGCAATTTTGTTGCCAATAACCACTCACTCAATAGGTTTTATTGCAAAAAATCACCCCAATTTGAAAATATTTAACAAATTTCATATAATTTCACCATTATAAATTCAGACAACCACTCACTCACTAGATCATACAAAATTTATTGTTGTTAGAGTGTATCAATGAGTCTTATTCATCTTATTTTCATGAAAAAATATGTAAATATCAAACTCTGTGGGACACCGTTTTAACTCCTATGAGTTTTTTTGTTTGCATATTTTATAAAAATAGTGAAGACTATACACTGAGGTGTATGTTGATAATAGTACCATAAGCTACTTCAATAAAATGAGAACGGATTGAATCAATTAAACATGAGTGAATTGGGGTAGTTTTAGCAACAGAACATAATGGGTGGTGGTTCTTTGAACAAAATAGCTTATGCTTGGGAATGTCAACCTCGAAGTGATTTGAGATGGTTTATGCAATTATACCTATATGGATCTCCGGATGTATCATTTTCTTGATGAAAAAGGTTTCCTTTTTCCTAAAAGAATCATTATAGTTTATTGCATTGTGATATTCTTCCACGTTGTGCCCATGAATATTGTTCATTTCTTAAAAATCCGGTGTACCTTTTTTTGGATAGTTGCATTTGTGCCTCTACTTAGTATTTCCATTAAACTTTACCTGCATCTTTCAGTTTTGAACCATTGCTCCTCTTTTGGCCATGTTGTTGCACCATCGCCCCTACTCTTACTGTAAAACTGTATTTTTACCCCTTTTTCATCAAAACGGGTTATGGTTAAATACCTTCCATTAATAAATGAACAATGGTGCAAAGTTGAAAAAGGAAGTATAAATTTACAGTTGACAATGAAATTTAGTATTATAATCCAATATTAATTGATTCTAACTAATATTGTACTTAGCAAGCATATATGTGAGGATATCCTTTTATGTATTACCTACGGTTTGTGCTTTTAGTTTTCAATCTTGCATTGATGCTGAAACTTTGGGTGGGTACATGTAAAATGGCATAGATGTATGTGGAACTCCTCATCACACTTTGAAAAGTCACCAAAGACTGGGAAACCCTAACCCTGGCAACTGTACAGATAACCAGCCACTGTGTGGTACTTCGCATCAAAATAACCTTATTTCTTAGGTTGGTCAAAGTAAAAAAAAGTTTGACCATTTTATAAGAAGAGTATCGACAATGACAATATCAAGTAAGTGGATTTGGAAAATATAAATCCTAATCATTCTATTTATACTAATTCATATAAGCATAAGTAAATGATGGGAATAGAGAAACGGCTCCATGTAAAAGGTTTAAAAACAAACGCATGTCTGCGTTTTCTTATGCATAACTTTGTGACTTGTGATCGTGGTGTGGCATGGCCGCACCCTGCATAAGGTTCTATACAAGAAAGAAAGGGTTGTGCCTATATAAGGTCCTGGAGACAAATCAGGTTCAGTTAGAAAATTTTAAATCTCCTTCATCTTCTCCTCATGACTTTGATGTGATTAAATCCTGGGTGCTGCACAATTTGTAGAATTTTTTTAAAAAAAAATCACTCGCTACGTCTCATTTACTCGGTTGAAACCGACCTATGATGGGTAGATCCTCATGTATGGGGTGGGCTTAAAGAATGAGTTAATTAAGACCCAAACCATAGGGACGGCTCCTTGAAGGTGGGACCAGGGTTCATGGATTTTCTCGGCCGGTGAAGGTTGAGCTTACCCCCACCGGTCGAGTTTTTTTTTAATGTCATCCTTGTGCTTGTTTTTGTTCTTACCGGTAGTGTTAGAGGGATAGGCATCTTTTTATGATTTATGAAGAATGTCTCCTAGTAAAATCTGGAATTATAATAATTTGCATTTATTTGACATATCCTATTGACATGTTTGCATGGGATGATTATGTGTCACGTGATATGATGAAAGTGATTGACAGAAATGTAGCAATATTTAAAGGTTGCTTACAAAGCCTCGCGATTGATATCATTGACACATTGATTTCTAAAAGAGTGAAATACACCTTAGGTCCCTAAACTATTGAGGAACAGTCATTTAGGTCCACGAACTATCAAAGTGAGCACCTGGGTCCCTAAACTATTCTCCGATGGTCATCTAGGTCCACAAACTTTATAGTAATCCTCAAGGTCCATGGTCTATTTATATCATGTCAATCATATCCACAAGACTGCCGTCCAACCACTCTCAATGCACAAGGCTGCCGCCCTGCTACTCTCACGCGTGGCGTCGCACAACTGAGCTCTATTTGAGTGTCGCCGAGCCTACCTAAAGATGCTACCTAGTAACTAGTATGCTCTATCTATCGCGCCCTCGCCCCCCATCCAGCCTTACCTCCCCATCCCGGCCAATGCCCACTGCCCACTAGGTAGATGTGATAATAATGCGTCACGTCACATGCGAAAGGCGCAACGCTTGGAGGATAGACTATTGGCATGGGCAACAAGCACACCGTCGAAGTGGATAACAAGTAACAGACGCGGAAAGACGAGGTCACGATGGGGAGAGCGAGGTCAGATGGGAGGGTGAGACTGTGATGGGCAGAGCACACCTGCTGCGTCATCGAGTAGGCTTGACAGCGTTCGCATGGAGAGTGAATCTGGTTGAGACGATATAAATAGATCAGGGATCTAAGAGGATCAATATAAAGTTTGTGGACCACGATGACCATCCACAAATAGTTTAAGGACCCGGATGGTCACTTTGAGAGTTTGTGGACCTAGACGACCATTCCTATATAGTTTAGAGATGGGGTGCATTTTACTCTTTATAAAATAAAAAGGCAGGTACATGCCCTACACAAATTGTTGGCTACTGCATTAAAACTCTGATGATTGACGAGCTTGTATACTTTTTCTATCAACAATTTATGCACTAAACTCTGACAATTTGTGTGGAGATTCAGTCTAGAATGATTCAGGCCTACTACAGGAGTACAAATGTCAATACTTTAAATAGTTTGCCTCGTCATTTTCCGTTCTATATGTAATCAAGCACAAGTTGTTGTTTTTCTTCATATGTATTGCATACTTTTAAGACAAACATTGAGATGTAATTCATGTTCCTTGCATAATACCCGTGCTTAAAGTTATATACTTACTTAATTATCCACAAGGAATGCCTTTTTGCTTATAACAAACAAACCATCTCAATGTTGATATATTGGTCATAAACATATGCAGTGTTTTCGCATGAAATTGGTGCTGAACACGAAAATAACAAGTTATGATTACTTGAGGCTTTTAATGTCTTCACTCTTCAGCTAGCTGCATATGACTACATCGAATTCTGCAGATAGCCAATAAGCATAAACACAAAACAAAATATGTAAAGAAGACGGGATATATATATAGAAACAAAAGCTTGTATCACAAATTATTACTTAATTTTATTGGAGTGTATCTGTCCATTTTCATCATAACTAGTGGACAATTTTTATTCCGTGCAAGTATGTGTACGTGTATCCATAATATGCCAATGATCTAGTAAGGACTCTGTCCAACGAAATTGCCCGGCGGGTTGTAGTTGCAGGTGATAAAGGTGCCGCCGTTGTCACAGATGACGCGGGCGCAGCCGATGGTGGTGGAGTCGCGCCACACCACCTGCGTGTAGTGCCCGCATACCTGCCCTGCTGCGCAGGAGTTGCTGTCATGGTCGTAGTACTGCTTCTCTGACACCCACGACCCGACGGCACTCGATGCCGTCCAGTCGCCGCCGGAGGATCCCCAGAATATGTTCTCACCATAGGGTCCGCCAGAGTGTTGGAGGGCGCAATCACCCTTGCGCTGCTGCGCGTAGTTCTCTGCGTAGGCAGCCACGTTGTTGTCCCATGACACTGGACCGACGCCCACATCGGCACGCGCCGCGTTGTGTAGGTCCACGTAGTCCTGCGGCGAGTTCTGTGCGGTGACCCTAGCAGTCACAATGGTGAATGCCAGAGCTACCAACGCCAACCTTGATGAGTAGCCCTTCATCTTGCTAACTACAATCGACTTATGAGGATTGTGTGATTGGTACACGTATAGATGTGAGGAGTGTGATCAGCTAGCTCACTGATGTTGTATGTGGATGCTGGAGATGTGGCGAGAGTTGGGAGATACTTATAGTTCCATCCCACTAGCAGAGGCTGGAACTGGTTCCATTTTCTAATCAAATATATGTCACTGGCAGAGAGAGGGCTGACCGATGGAGCCAGGGTAACTTGTCCAAGATAGAAAATTGGTAGATGAAATTGGTCAGTGATGGCGCTTATTAGAAGATATCGCCCTCCAAGTTGGGGGAAAAAATCCGTGGAACTTGTAATGAAAGTTGTTGCCTTTTGAAGATTTCTTCTTCTAGCCGACCAGGCCGCCACATTATTGGGGTCAACAACTCAACATGCAACGCACGGTGACATAGCATGTACAAAAAAAAAAGGACCCATACAAACTACGGTTCAACCGGCTTTTTTTTTCCTTGCATAAATTTCATCGGGATTTCTCAGCTAATGACATTATCTGCGCTGCGCAATGATTTGAATGCTCTTGGTCTGAAGGAGTATCGTGGAACCTAGGGCAACTTAATTTAATTATTGAGAAAGTATCAACAAATCTGTTATACTTGCAGTACGTTTATATAAAAAAAATCACGATCGTTCCTTTGTTCCATGCACCTTGCCCGGACCAGGCCGGCGTTGACTGTTGAATCATCAGGTACGTAGGAAGATAGGGATGGAAAACTATAACTTCCACACACAGTATAGAAGTACTCTTACATGACACCAGACTTCGAAAGTCACCAATGTAAGACTTAGAAATTACGACACTCCCAAGAAGTCCGTCTGGACGTAGCTAATCTCTCGGCGCCAGTCTCGGCGGACTATAGTGGCACATCTTGCTTCAATTTGTTTCGTTTCTGGCATTAATAACCCAACTTCTCTACATTGTTGGTTTTATGTTGCATTCGATACCAAGAATAGTCAGCTTCTGTTTGTGTTGCCTTTTATTCTAGTTTATTTATTTCCACTTGATGTATGTACCAATCCGATATTTAAGTCTTTTATAATTTGGTATTTCTCATATTCTTAGATATATGCTCAAAAGAAATAAACGAAAATTAGAGAAAGAAATCATCAAATTAATTTTGCTGTCTACTAAAATCACCCCAATCGTGTGTTTCCATTATCTTAAAAATTCGAGTGTTTCATGTACCTTGCCGTTCCACAGGCATTCTGAAACGTTGATAAAAATATCCAACATCCACACATAGTTTAAAAGTACATTATTAGTACATCATGCATCGAAAGTCACCAATGTACAGCTTGAAAATTACGACACTCATCAACGAGTCATGGTAAGCAAGCTGATTTTCCATGCGCTCACGGCTTGTACTATGCTTGCTTCATTTTCATCGTCAATGCTTGCTTCATTTTCGTTGGGCAATGAAAAAACTGTATTTCTATTCTATGGACTGCTCTTTCATTAAAGGAGAGAATAGAATACAAAATTCATAGCAATTTTCATAGCGGAAAATTAAGTAAAGAACACGTCCATACAACTTATTCTCCATTATTATTGCACTGGAACCTTAGCTGTTCTACTATCGCCATTAATAGTCCTAATATTTGGACTTTTCCGGGAAAATTTTAGACTTCTAGTAGACAGGAGAAAAACAAATAATTGCACTCGTCAGTCAACTGTGGTGCATTGCGAGCTAACTTTTTTTTCCAAAGAGAACAAAGAATTCCATGGACGAGGGCGACAGGCACGGCCAGATTGATTGATTAGTTTGGATATATAAACGCAAGTTATACTACTTCAATTCTAAAGTGACTGGACATTAATTTTGGAATGTTTACTTCACGCATCTGGTCGGCTGTAAGTTACTCGTCTCAACGTTGATGTCCTTGGCCTGTGAGTGTCGTAGAAGCTAGAAAAAACTTTACTGCCTCGCTGAGAGGAACCAAATGATGTGCATCCTCACGTTGTTGAATCCATAAAAGATCTGATGCGTGTAACGTTATAGGAAAGAGACTAGATGGTGTAAAAACTATAAGGCCATCCACAAAGGTTTTTTAATAAAGATAAGTAATGCTACATGCGGGATGAAATCCTAGGGAACTCCAAATACGTATTTCATACATATGAATAAAGATAATTTTGATGAAAGTTCGATTTTGGGAGGTGTAGAAATGGAATTAAAATGAATTGATAAAAAAGTGCTAGAAAAAATTACTGCCACTTAAACTTTATGATATTCTAATCAGATTGGATAGCAAAGATTTCTCGTTTTATCTCCTTTCTATGAAAGAAATAAAGTAATAATAATTTATAAGAACTGGAAAGTTTTACTTTAGTTCGATTTAGAATTTAGAATAGTATGCTTAGTTTTATTTTTCAAAAAGAATTTGAAGGTTATTTTTTGTTTCGTAGTAATAGAATTGCTAGAAAAAACTCATGATGTCACTAAGTCTAGGGTTCGGTTTTACCCCAACTATGAGTTCCGTTAATTCAGATTTTTGAAACTTCTATTTTCTAAAATCAATATCCGAACTAGTGATGACTTTTTTATACCCAAAAAATTAGGTACCTAAATTTTGGTTTGGTACTCGATTATGACTGAACTAATATACTTTTGACCATCTCGACAACAAAATTTGTGGAATTATCAAACTTTTGCTTACAAACACAAATTACCTATTAACTATATTATAAGATAGCTAAGTTATAGTGACTAACTCATTAAGTCATGGTTCAACAGTTGACATAAAAAATTATAATTGAATTTAAATTGTATATAGCTTACGGATAGGCTATGTGTTTTATCACTTGGGTTATGTGGGTACTTTGTATACTTGGCTCTAGGATTTCGATTAGTTATAGCCTCTACGCGATCTACCTAACACTTCGAATTATTTCAGTTATTCTAGTTTCGTTTATTTTTTTCTAACTTTTGGATCTCAGTTTTTATGGCTAAGCATACCTGTCACTCGTCTTTTGCACACCGCACAAACTTTCTATAGGTCCCGCCACAAATATTACTTTAACCAATTTACAGGTACCGAGCCAGTGGCTGGGAAGCAGCCGCGCCGTCACGTGCTTTGTAGAACCCATATGCCTAGGATGTCCACACCGGTTATTATATTCGTCATTGTTATGGATAAGCTAAAAAGTTACTATGAAATCATGTAAATTTAGTACACTATCCTATGATCAGATACACCCTAAATGTCATATTATGTTATTCATTTCTAACCTTATTTTTAACTCAACTCAGTCATTCAACATAGTTGTACTCAACTCATCACATGGAGAAGAACTTGTCTATACATAACTGTTTGCAGCAAAGATAAATGCATTCTATGCAGTTCTCTCTCTTCTTCTCAGACTGACTTCAACAGTAGGAGGCATATTTCAGAGGCAAATTGAGGAATGCATGCCTTGTACAGGAACCGGATAAGCATGTATTTGATGAAGTCTCCAACAGATCGTGCATTTTCCCTGTCCTGCTGCTGCTAGTCCGACGCACCGTGCACAGCTCGCCTCGCCGCGAGCTACTCACCCTGCGCCGCTCTAGGCACCCAGCCCCGCACACGCCCGGCGGCGGCCGTTCATCCACCCACGGTAGCGCTACTCATGTGCCGCAAACTCAGCCGCGCTCACCGCCCCCGATCTCCCTGGCTCCGCCGCACTCGTGCTCCACCACGCTCGAACTCCCTTGCCGCACTGCCGCTCTCGAGCTCTGCCACGTCCCGCACCGCGCACGAGCTCTCACGCCCACTGCCGCGCTCGAGCTCCGTGCCTGTGCCGCGCTCAAGCTCCCGCCCCCACTGCCGCGCGAGCTGCTCCGAGGGGCCGCGGGGAAGCCATGGCTGACTAGTGCCGGGCCGCGCCGAGCGAGTTGGGGCTGCTAGGAGGGAGCACCAGGGAGACGCGGCGCGGCTTGCTTCAAAGGCGGAACCGACAAAATGCATTAGAGGAGAGAGAAGAGTCAAAATTGGCTCTCCTCTCTCCTCTGATGCAAAATGCATCCCTATTTGCCTTCCCTTGTTGGAGATGAATTTGTAGTGCACAGTACCGTCTGAAGAGGCAAATATGGATTTGCCTCTCATTGTTGAAGTCAGCCTCATGCGTCTGCAAACATTAGCTGCACTAAAACATTGTGGAGGTTCTTATATGTATATACCTTTAGGCACAGTGGAATTCCAGCGCTAGAGCGCTCCGACGGTTTCTAAATCAATGAAGACTTGGCACGTCGTGATGGGACTCACCTAAGCCGTGGGATCCTACCGGCCTCGCCATGCATCCTGCCATTGCTCGCTGCTTGCACGTGCTCCGTGTTGTCGAGAGGTGGGTGACAAGCCACATCGCTCCATCGTTATATGGCCAGGAGCAGACCACGTCGACGGGGCATGCGTCCTCAGAAACGTGAGGTAATATGTAGTGGAAACCGGTAACTATTGGAAATATGTAAACTCAATTTAAAAGTTGATTTTGTAGTTTCGAAAAAATCTGAAAATTTGCATGTGCATAGATGAGATGAGGATATATATTCATGCCAAATTGCAAGTGCAAATACCTATTGGTTTAGTAGATACAAAAATAACAAAGCATGTGCAAGAGGACAAAACTACAGTACTATTCACTATTTTGTCATTTTCCTCTCATACAACATGATTTTGTCATTTTTGTTCCTATTAAATCATGTTACATCTGGACTTGCAATTTGGTATGCATATTTATCCTCATCTCATCTATGCACATGCAAGTTTTTAAATTTTTTTCGAAACTCCAAAATTAATTTTGAAATTGAGTTTGCATGTTTCCACCTAGCTAGTGGTTTGCACTACATATTTCCTCAGAAACGTTGCCCTTCTCATCAGATCTTTGGCTGCTTGATTGTAAGGCATGGATCCCATGGCCCGACTTGCTTCCTCAACAGTCGGTCACAATGGAGGTTTGGTGCCATAGGGAATCCCCTCGACGGAGACGCGCGCGGCTCCAACCGCACGCACACTGTCGCGAGAGGGCCCATGGTGGCACCATTTAGCTCGCGATGCTTGCGCTAGGGATGGGAAAAGAGGAGGGAGGGAAACTGCAGCAGCCAAAGGAAGCGCTAGCGGCAGCGAAACATGGAGAAAGAGAGGAATGCGGACTTACGAGTGTGGTGGATGGCTGGATAGGGTTGTAACTATAACAGCCCAATTTCTTGTAATCAAAAGACCTTGTAAATTTGAATTTGGAGAATAATCGAAATTGGAAAAGTTTAAGGAATTATTTGAATTTTTCACACCTTGGATCGAATCTCCGAGCAGGCCGTTTTCCTTTTTCACCTTCGCGGCCCAGCAGCAAGCCAAACCCCAGCCCAAATCAACCGATCGGCCTAGGAACCTGCGTGCCACAGTTATCCCCTACCTGCCGCCGCACTCCGCCATCCGTTCCACCAACATTGATGCCAAGGAAACGTGGTATGATCCCCTTCTGCCGCCCAAGCCTCACCTACCGCTATGCCGCCTAAAAACCCCCTTGGAGGCCGCCGCCGCACCCCAAGTCTCTTCGTGTCGCCTGGCAGCGCAAACCCTAGTCGTGCGTCGTCCACCTCCCCGCCGTCGTTGCTAGGAAGGTCCGAGGACAGGCGCCCCTGTGATCCTCGCTTGTCGCTGTTGCTTGTGACGCTTTGACCGTCGTCTTTTGTGCAAGGTTGAGGACAGGCGAAGGAGAGGAAATTTCTAGCCACCGTCAACTCTACCGCCGCTCATCTCCTCTCGGTGAGGCTCATCCTCTTTTCTTCTTCATTCGTTGTTGTCCTTCGCATGCCACATCACCTTGCTCTGCTTTTGTGGTTTTCGAGTCCTTGCAGCACCAGAACGAGTGATTCATGGTCACCGCCATCCGAGCCATCTGCCGTCCGCCACAGCCGATTTCATCGAGCTCATCCTTGTTGCTCGTCCCCGTCCTCGCTGAGGACTCGAGGTCGTTGTTGGTAAACTGTCGAACCCAAGCCCCTTCTTTTTCTTGATTTTCCCTTGCAGATTCTTCTTCTCCGTCGAGTCTCTACCGCCGCGCGCCATGGTCTCCGGTCAGGATCCCTCCGGGAAGCTCGCTCGAGGTAGCGACTAGGACTAGAAGCTTCGTGGCGCCATCACAAGTAGATTGGTGTGACCGCCATCAAGAAATGCTCGTGGCTTTCTAGCTTTTCCTTGAATCTCCATGTCCGTCGCCGCAGTTCTCGCCGTCGACGAGGCTCCGGCCACCCTTTTTGGTCGGAGTTCGTTTCGTTAGCTTCGCAATTGCTTGTGCTTCGCGTAGGTGTGCTCAGGTTCGTGTTTTACCAACCTGTGGGGTTTTCCCCTTTGCGCCACCACGGAGCTCAATTCCGGTGATCTCGCGCCGCCGCTTTGGTCGAAGCTGGTCCTTGGAACTCATGCTCCCTGGTGTCCAGTGTTGCGGTGAGCTCTTGGGTGTGCTTAGTTTGCTCCGTGGCGAGCCGTAGCGCTCATGCGAGCAAATTCCGGAGAGCTGCGGGCGAACAGGGAGCGGCGCCGCCCATCACCGTTGAGAGCCAAGTCGTGATGACGTGGCTAAAGTCGTGGCCATGTAGTGCTGGCGTGGTAGATTTTTGTCTGACTTGGCGCTGAATTGGCAGGTGTTGACATGGCAATAGCTAACTTGGTAGAAATTTGTCCTACGTGGTGCTAGTATGGGCTTTAGGACGTGATTGGTTGGTAGTAGCACCGTAGCCTGGCTCGTACCCGAGAGCCTGGCCCTCGCCAGCCAGGTTCAGTGCATGCAACACCATAGCGATTGGTTGCTCGCATGCATGCAGCCAGGATGGGCAGCGAAATTGATTGGTTCACCTGCTAAGCATGCTGTGCTGCATCACCACTCTCTTGTCCCGTGCAGGCAGTGAGCTCGCGCGAGCCTGGCTCGGCAGAAACGAGAAATTTTTTCACATGGGCGGAGCCTGGCTCAGGCGTCCATTTTGCATGCGGAGAGCCAGGCCCAGCGGTCCATACAGGTAACCAATCGGCAGCAATTTGCATCCCACGAGCCTGGCCGGACCAGATGCACCCATCCAATCACACCCTTAGTGGTGCTGTTGTGGCAGGGAATATTCTTAGAATATTCTCTATTTTTCCTTTTTCATATTTTCTGAATTTCCAATAAATCTTTTTTCCTTTGGAAATTCATATCTTTTTCTTCGGGTGTAAGAAAAATACACGGTCAGTTGCGTTAGGATCGTACGACGTTTTCTACGGTTGGATTAGTTGTTGTTCATGATCTAATAGTGTAAAATTCTGTCCTTACGATTCTTTACCAATTTGTCTCGATTTTCATGCCTAACCCGTGCTACGTGATCTGTGGATGACAGAGGAGCCTGAGGAGAAGTAGTACGATGAGTTTCCACCAGAGCTGGCGTTTGAGTACGCTGACCGCGCCTAGGACCCGCGTTTCCAAGGCAAGTCGCAGTCTTGATCGCTCTTGCGCCTATTCAGTACTTGCATAATTTGACTGATGCGTATGAACTGTTTCTTGGTGCTTAGTATTATATCTAATGCCATATCATGCTATCTTTGCCACTATCACCGTAGGATGATCTACTGTTGTTACTTGCATGCTTAGTATGCTTATATGCTTATTTGAACCCCACATGATGATATACATTGTGTTAAATAATTAGTTGGTGCGTCTTAAGTGTTGAGTTTTTATTAGAACTCTATAGGTTGTTTTACCGGGGGGGAATGTAGGTGATTAGGTGCTGGGGAATACCAGATGCACCCATCCAATCACACCCTTAGTGGTGCTGTTGTGGCAGGGAAACTTTCCTAGTGTTGGGATTCCCACGTGAAAGGGTGGTCGATCGGCCTGTTCTAGTCAACCAGGGTGCTACATAACAGTACCCTCCACTCGGTGAAGAAGACCGCCTGCATGATCTCGGCCAATAACGCCCGCATTCCCTTGCCCTGTATATTGAACAAAGCCTGTCTCAACAGTAATCTTTGTACATCCAATGTCTGGTGTTGGTGGCCCTTAAACATTGTTTTTGGCCACCAATGTGTCAGGAAATGCAATGTAAATGACCAAAGTTTTTTGAATAATTTTTCGGACTAATAAAGTTTCACAAGTTTTGGTGTAGTATGTGTTGTCAGAAAATATGGCCAAATCACCGAGAGAAATGGAAATGAAGGAAAACATTGCCCGGAAGACGATGACCATCGGTCAGCCATTAGCTGAAAGCCGCAACCAGGCTCCAACCCGGGCAGTGTGGTGGCCGGCCGGCCAGCACAGCCGCCCAGCCAGGACCCCGTCCTAGAAATAGATCAGGTTCAGTTAGAAAATTTTAAATCTCCTCCGTTTTCCCCCTGGTGAACTATGATGTGGTGTTGAGCTACCAGATCTCGTTAGCCATTTTCCTCGCATGGACCGAGAGGAGGAGAGTGAGTGGTATCTCCAAGTTGCTGCTATGGTGAATCCCGCACTAAGGGCGGCAGTAAGGTTTTTCTAGGCAGCCCAATTACACAACTGCTCATTTACTGCTCCATAGGATCGTCTACATAAGGTCTGCTTCATTCACTATTTACACTAATTAAAGCGGCAACAACCCCATTATAAAATGCCATCCTTCTGCTTGTTTTTTCTTACTACTAATGTTAGAGGGACATGCATCTTTTTATGATTTGTGAAGTATGTCTCATAGTAAAATCAGGAATTATAATAATGTGGAATTATTCAACATATCCTATGGAGATGTTTGCATCGGGCGATTATGATTCTCGTGATGAACGTGATTGACAGGAATGTAGATGTATTTAGAGGTCGATTACAAAGCCTCGTGATTGATATCATTGACACATTGATTTATAAATTAAAAAGGCAGGTACATGCCCTACACAAATTGTTGGCTAGTGCATTAAAACTCTGATGATTGACGAGCTTGTATACTTTTTCTGTCAACAATTATGCACTAAACTCTGACAATTGCTTGGAGATGCAGTCTAGAATGATTCAGTCCTACTACAGGACTACAAATGTCAATACTGTACCTCTTTTCAATTTCCGTTATATATGTTGTAATCGAGCACAACTCGTTGTTTTTCTTATGTACTGCATACTTTTAAGACAGACTTTGAGCTGTAAGTCCTGCTCCTTGCATAATACCCGTGCTTAAAGTTATATACTTACTTATCCACAAGGAATGCCTTTTTCCTTATAACAAACAAACCATCTCAATTTTGATATACTGGTCATAACCATATGCAGTGTTTTTGCATGAATTGCTGCTGAACGCGAAAATAAAAAGTTATGGTTACTTGATGCTTTTAATGTCTTCATTCTTCAGCTGCACATCTGACTACATCGAATTCTGCAGATAGCCAATAAGCATAAACACAACCAAAATATGTAAAGAAGACGGAATCTATAGAAACAAAAGCTTGTATATCACAAATTACTTAATTTTATTGGAGTGTACCTGTCCATTTTCATCATAACTAGTGGACAATTTTTATTCCGTGCAAGTATGCATATCCTTACTATGCCACCGATCTAGTAAGGACTCTGTCCAAAGAAATTGCCCGGCGGGTTGTAGTTGCAGGTGATGAAGGTGCCGCCGTAGTCGCAGATGACGCGGGCGCAGCCGATAGCGGTAGAGTCGCGCCACACCACCTGCGTGTAGTGTAAGCAGGACTGGCCCTCCGGCGCCAAGCAGGAGTTGGAATCGTGGTCGTAATACTGCTTCTCGTCCACCCACCATTCCACGGCGCTCGACGCCGACCAGTCAGCTCCGACGGAGCCCCAGAAGATGTTCTCACCGTAGGGCCCACCGGAGTGTCGGAGGGCACAATCGCCCTTGCGCTGCTGCGCATAGTTCTGTGCATAGACAGCCAAGCTGTAGTCCCATCTCACCGGACCGACGCCCACGTCCGCACGCGCCGCGTTGTGCAGGTCCACGTAGTCCTGCGGCGAGTTCTGTGCCGTGATGATAGCGGCCAACAAGGCGAAAACCAGGGATACTAACGCTGCCATCGATGAGTAGCACTTCATATTGGTGACTACAATCAACTTATGAAGATCGGGTATTAGTACTCGTATATGTGAGGAGTGTGATCAGCTTGGTTATTGCTGTTGTGCTTGGATGCAGTAGTTGTGACCAGAGTATGGGGATACTTATAGCTAGTTTCATGCCACTGGCATAGAGAGGGATATAGATTTTCTATTAATCTTTATCATTAAAAAAATATTCTGCTGAATAAATAACTACTAATTAGTTGAACAAAATATCCTTGGTTCCGTTGTATAATGTTGTCAGAAGGAAATACGCTATATTGCAACAAATATTCTGCACAATCTCCAAGATTCTGTATTAATTTTTATCATTAAAAATATTCTGCTGAATAAATGACCACCAATTAATTGAACAAAATATCCTTGCTTTCGTTGTATAATGTTGTCACAAAGGAAATACGCTATATTGCAAGAAATATTCAGCACAGTCCCCTTTAACGTCCCTTGTGACAGGCCCCATTTTCACCGAAGGTGAAAAGAAAACCATACTTTTGTACCTCATAGTCATTCCCAAGAGAATGATTTGTACATCCAACACAACTGAATATCATAATACTATAAAAGCATAAGAAATTTAATAAGAAGGAAGATAAGATATTATTCTAGAGAGAATAACATCAACACTAACATTTGAATACAAGGTCATGGCACGCTGGCCAAGAAAACAACACATGAATACTAGCGGAAGCAAAACTCTAAGTATGGTAACCGAAGCGCTTCTTCAACTTGAATGGTAGAGGAAGTCTTCGTAGTGAATCTAATTCCACAGGCAGCTTGAGTGTAGGCAAAACCCTCCTTCATCTTCTATCATAAACTAGTCGAGTCGACGAAGTCTTGAGGTTGAATCTTGAACCACTAACGACTGATAAAAGAGGGGTAAAGCCGTGAGTACATAAAGTACTCAGCAAACCACACTACCTAGCAACAATGTGGTGCATGCTTGGATCTTTCAAGATAAGGCAAGGGCTCAACAACTATAGCAATTATCCTGAAGTCTGGGTGAGTCAAGTTTTATTATTTCAAATTTTATAAGTGGCCTCATGGGAAATATAGCACATAAATTTTTGTATTTGAAGAATTCTTTTGAATAAGATGAATGTTCAAACGTCACGAAAAAAATCAATAGTGACAATAATTTAGTAAAAGATGGAGTACTTCTCTCAGATGCAGTGCCCCGACGACTCGCTAACAACCTTCCGGAACAACATGTCAGATGAACTATGGCAAGCTGATGTGCTGCTAATCTTAGAAGCCATCCTAGCAGCAAATCATCGTCGGCATAGGCACCTATGGCCAACGCTACCGCCACCACCCTTTGACCCGCTTTATCTTTCATGGAGCTACCATAGTGTTCTTGACCATCATATCTTGCGTTGCCTCCACTGTTAGCACGACCTCTAATGACTATGTTAAGCAATCAGGAGATAATTTTATCCTTACCGCGTTGGATGGATGGTGTAGAGGAGACTTTCACACAATCATTTTATCCTTACCACCACCCTATTGACTGAGGTCAATAATTCCAACAAAAATATCACAATATCACCAAGATAAAGGTACAGTGAATCGAAGTTTTAGATCTACCGACATTCAGCCATAAAGTAAGGTGCATGCCCTTTTGATGCAATGTAAGATTTGATACCAGATCAAATTAATATAAAATGAATTCTTCAAAACAATGGAAACATAAAATAAGATTTTCAGCTACACTTGTTGGAATGCATATATATGGCACTTTTGTGACTCTGACCATCGCTAAATCAAAGGTCATATTCTTGGCCAGCGTGTACGTTTTTAGTGGGAAGCACACTTGCTCTCATGAAGATGAAATAATTAAGAGCATCTTGGCTCTCAGCAGCTGGCTCAACAAGATAACATGTTGTGGAAAGCAAAAGACTCGCCCTGGTGACATAACGCTCCATATATATAGCTATAAGCCGCCACAAAATAGGAAACAAACCCAGCAGGCAGCCGGAGATCATTTGTGAATCTAGATCTCCACCCATACAGTAATACCATGTTATCTCAGTAGAATTAAGAGTATGCTTTAGTCATTCAGCATATTGATGATTGATTTATATCAAAATGTATGGAACTCGTCGGAATTAATCTTAATTTGTTTTGTGCAATCAGATATGCCCATGGCTGGAAGGACTAATCCCACCGGAAACTACTCCTACGACTACAATGCAGTCAAGCAGTGCCCCGACGACTCACTAAGAACCTTCAAGAAAAGCATGTCAGATCAACAATTGGATGTTAATGTACTGCTAATCATAGAAGCTGTCCTAGCAGCAATAATCGTCGGCATAGGCACCTACGGCCAGCGCTGCCGCCACCACCCCTTGACCCGCTTTATCTTTCATGCAGCTACCATAGTGTTCTTGCCCATCATATCCTACGTTGCCTCCACTGTTAGTGCGACCTCTAATGGCTATGTTATGCAATATTCGAGAGATAATAAGCTTATCGCATCGGTTGCACAGTGCGAAGTATTCGGTTTGGGTCACACAGGCATTCTAGTTCATTGGGCATTCCTTGTTCAGATTGTCTTGATCAATACTAGCACAATAGTCTCTGTTGATGACAAAGAAGGTCCAAGCAAACGACCCGCTATCAAGTTGCTTGTTTCAGGGATCTTAAATTCTCAATCCTTTACCTTTGTTTCAGCCTCTTTCTTCACCACCAGGAACCGTTTCCGTTCAATGCACTTATATCTCTTCTTCTGCTCTGTTGCAAAATGGCACTTAAATACTGTGCATTTAAAAAGGCACAAAAGTCCTTTGCTCTCGGACGCAATCCTGTACTTATTTTTGTTTACATGCAGCGGCTGCAAGAAGAAACAAACCAAAATGGCGAACGGCCCGTAGGTGACGATGCACATCCTCCCCTCTCCTTGTCATTGGAGAAGATGCAGGACAAGTGGACATGCATCCTTGCGGGTATGCACTCTTGGATAGTCCGGGTCATTTGGTGACCATAGACAGAATTTGGCTTTCTCCCATCCCAACGCCGCGATTAAAAGATTTATGCTTTTCCTTCGCATTGTTCAAGTTGCTGCGGTGCCGATTTTCAAGGTACAAGCTCACTAATGTTGCTGGCTCTATGGGTACCCTCACGTTCTTCCGTGGTTTGGTGCGAAACGTTGGTGAGCCAGGGTATTTGAGGTGATTATGGATGAGATTTCCTTCCTGCATGATTATTACTACTCATCCCTCCCCATCTCCTATTCCAAGTGTGTCCTGCCCATCATGAGCATCATTTTGTCATTCTTGGTCATGAGTTAGTGCGTCCTTCTGGGATACGGATTCGCAATTGTTCTCTTCCAATTTCAGGGGTTCTATGAAAAAAATAAAGAAAATAAACTGTGAGGCATGGTGTGTACAAGAACCCTTGGTAGCCTTCCATCATGTTGATAAAATCGGAAACTTAAGTTTCGATGTGGCGCCACTTCTTTTGGTTCTTGGGTTAGTCGTCATATCTGAATCCAGGGACATGGCCTTCTACATCTGCTCAAATTGGACCAAAGTGTCCCTTATCTGCCGCTATGTAAACCTCGCCTCTCTGCAAAATTCTATTTGTTGTATTCGGAAATGGGTCATTGGCCGTTTGTTGAAGTGTCGTAGATGCAAACTGATGAGGCACTGGGATGGGAAAATGAGTCAGCGATCAGTAACGGTATTTCCTCACACAAGAACAACTCCCCTGTTTATGATGTCTTTCTTCGAGATCCCGAAAGAGGTCCTTAGTAAGCTAGACTCCTATAGATCAAGGTTCTACAGGCAAGGCAGAAAAGATAAAAAGAAATACCGCCTAGCAAAGTGGAGCATTATGTGTCGCCCTAAAGATCAAGGAGGCCTAGGTATTGTTGATCTTGAGATCCAGAACAAGTGCTTATTAAGTAAATGGCTTTTTAAGCTGCTTAACGAAGATGGGCAATGGCAAAGTTTGCTCAGAAACAAATATTTGGGCTCTAAAACTTTGTCTCAGGTGGTCGCTAAACCGACTGATTCCCACTTCTGGACAGGCCTCATGAAGGTTAAAGATCAATTCCTATCGTATGGATCCTTTCAAATAAAAGACGGATCACAGATCCGCTTTTGGGAGGACATATGGATGGAAAATAGTCCTCTTAAAGAGCTTTATCCGAATCTCTACCATGTGACATATGAACCACATTGCACTGTGGAGCATGCTATGTCAGGAGACCCCTATTATTTAACTTTTAGGAGGTCTTCAGAAGGGGTAAAGCTTATAGAGTGGCAGAACCTAGTAAGTAAAATTTCCGAGATCAACTTAACAAATAAGATGGACTCTTTTACTTGGGATCTACATAGGAGTGGACAATTTTCGGTCCGATCCATGTATCAAATGATGATCAACCAAGATGTGCCCTTTAATCATAACTTGATCTGGAAACTAAAACTTCCCCTCAAAATAAAAATATTCCTTTGGTATCTCTTAAAAGGAGTTATATTAACAAAGGATAATCTAGCTAAGAGAAATTGGAAGGGCAGTCATAAGTGCTAATTCTGTAATTGTGATGAAACAGTTAGGCATTTGTTCTTTGAATGTCACCATGCTAGAAATATTTGGAGGGTCGTTACTATTACTACTGGGTTAACCCCACCTAGGTCGGCTGCCCATATGTTTGATACCTGGCTAACGGGTGTCAGTGCCAAAATGGGCAAATTCATCCTTGTAGGTGCAGCGACCTTATGTTGGGCAATTTGGCGTTGTCGAAATGATATTTGTTTTGACAACAAGCGATATACAGGTTGTTTTCAGAGGAGCATACTGGCTGCGGTATTGGGCGCTACTGCAGCGTGAGGAGGTACGAGATGACTTTCGGTCCGTGAGCGCGATGCTGGAGGTGATCGCGTTGGAGCTCTTTGCTAGCCACGGATGGAAATTTAATAATAAAATTTATCCTCCTTAATTTTACTGTTGCTTCTCTGACAGTCTGCGAACTGCACTATGTAATAAAAACAAAATTGGCTGTGTGCTCCGGCAGAGGCCGGAAACTTAATGCAAGTTTCCTTTGTCTAAAAAAAAGAACAACTCCCCTATTATCAGCCCATGTCAGGCGTTTACTACGTTTGCCGGACCACAAGTGGAAGGTCAAGGTGCCAGCGGCCGTGAAGGTTTGCATCATCAATGCGCTAAGAAGCAGCATCGAAGGCAGCACTTGAGCAATGGTGTCAAATCTATTCATCGAAACGAAGTTGGAGATGGCTTCCTATGGGCCTTCGACGGCAAAGGTACATCTGGCATTATACTTGTATGACATATCGCAACAAGTATTCTTGAGGTACATCAACCTGTTAGTGAACACGATTCTGATCATAAAATTGCGGCCACTAACCTTTCACGGTACTGCACGTACCTGGTTTCCTGGTTTCCGGAGCTGCTTTCTGACAATGAAGCTTGGAGCAAGGAACTGTACAACGCCGTCAAGAAGGATGCAGAACGTGCCCTTGCTGGATCTACCAGCAGGTGTTTGAATTGCTTAATGCCAACTCAAAGAATGAAGTGCTCAAGAAGGGCGTGAAGCTTGGGAAGCAACTGGTGTGGAGACAATCAGCGATGAGGAGACGGCGTGGAATCTGCTGGCGGACTTCTGGTCCGAGATGATATTGTTCGTGTCACTGTCGGACAACCTCAAAGGACACTCGGAAGCCATTACCCGGGGCGGTGAGCTAATAACTCTGCTTTGGGTGTTGCTTTTTCATGCTGGGATCGTCGGCAGGCCCGGGGAAGAAGACAATAGTGCTGCTTCTTCTTCTGGTGTTGTTAAAGGCTACACACTCAAATCAAGGTTTCATTTTCAATAAATAACCTGCAATATCAGTATTTTAGTGATGGCAAGTGACTATGAAGTGAGCCATGGTTTTGCAGCACCGTCCAGGGGAAATCCGTTTGCTCTTGCTGCCTTTTCTTTGCCACAGAATGCCAGAGCTGCAGTTTCGTTCATTCGTTGCCAAGCAACGCACCTTTTTCTTTTCCTTTTTTTCATTCAAAGGAGATGTTGCTGCTCCTGGTCCTTGCTAGAAGTTTTTTTCCCTTGGTTTTCTTTTTTAGTACCTCTATATACACCCTGCCGATTTGTACGACCGCATGTTTGTGACAGGCCCGATTTTCACCAAAGGTGAAAACCATACCTTTGTACCTCATAGTCACTCCTAGGAGAATGACTTGTATATCAAACACAATTGTATGCCAAATACCACAAAATAATATGAATTTAGATAAGTAGCAAGATAACATATTATTCAAGGGGATGACAACAACAACATCTGAGTACGGGGTCATGGCATGCAGGCTAAAAAAACAATACAAGAATACTAACGGAAGCAAAACTCTAAGCAAGTTCCGTAGCAGAAGTCAATCTTCAACTTGAATGGTAGCGAAAGTCTTCGTAGTGAATCCAATTCCACAGGCAACTTGAGTATAGGCGAAATTCTCCTGTTTCATCTTCAATCTTATTCTAGCCAAGTCGACAAAGTGTGAAGTTGTAACTTAATCCACTAACGACTGAAAAACGAAGTGGTAAAGCCGTAAGTACATGGAGTACTCAGCAAGCCGCACTACCTAGCGACAATGTTATGCATGCTTGGATATTTCAAGGAGAAGGCAAGGGCTAAGAACCTATAGCAATTAACTTGAAGTCTATGCGAGTCAAGTTTTATTATTAGCCAAATTTTATAGTGGCCTCACAGGAATCAACATCTTCCTACAATGGTCAAATTTAAAGTCCAACACAGCTCCACTGGAACCATAGCTCACAGCCGGAAGTAAAACACCTATTAGAGGGGAGAAGTAAAAGTAACTAATCACTTGAAAAGCTCTCAGGTAGTGTCCGTAGCCAGGGGCATGGCTATACATATAAATTATATCTCTGCAGAGAGTATACACATGTACCCACACGAAGAGGTACTATAACATAGGACTACCATCATAGACTAAGTATAGAAACACTCACAAGATAAACACAAGCATCGACCGGCGGCTCCCGCTCCTCCAGGTCTAGGATCCCCCAAAGTACAGCAAAGGGTCCTAAAGGTGTGAAAGGACTACCACTGGCCAGGTGAGGTATCCTCTACTCATGGGTCGAGACAACGCTCCAAAACCCACTAACACAAGCTCTTCTACTACGGCTAGCCCACCAATCCTATGCAAGTATCATGATCCAGCACAATGCCCATACGGGTCACGTGATATGTAAGTAAAATCTTGGAGACAGGTATCTTGTGAGCCGATCCTTATGCTGTCAGGGCGAGTCACCAATCCCTCTCCTCCAACCAAATTCACCACAAGTAGCACCACCATGACAGGGACTTCATCAACCCGAAGCACCTACACTCGCCCCCGCAAAACAACCTATAGGGTTTCTATTGCAAAACTCCATACCTAAGAAGCACCTATTGTTATTTAACACAAAAACATGTATCTCAAGTGTGAGTTCAATTAAGCAACGAAGCATGCGAGTAAAGTATCATATATAGAGCATCCTACTGCAATAGTCGACCAGGCAGCAAGCCATGGCGAGGTTACTGATGACGAGCTCACCAGCAACGCCCCGCTCGTCATCAACCTCTGCTTTATGCCCACATGGTGTTGTGCTCCCTCCTGTGACCTATGGTGCCTCGTCTCTTAGCTTTGCGATTGATGACCACTCAACGAAGCACATCTGAACTGTACGGATCGAATCAGACGGTTGTTAAGCACCCAGGATTGTCGATATTTCGAATACTCCCTCATGAAACATCTGTGGATATGTGTAAGACACTCATGAAGGGTATGAGTCGTGCATGCGGTAAATAGTAAACTTTCGAAGACAACAATGAACATATTTCATCCCAAGCTAGTAGACGAGTCTTAAATTTAGATATCACAAATGCAAAGTTATACAATTTTGTTAACAACAATTGTAACCCTTTAAAAAAAGTTGTGACTCCATAAAATCAAAGCTGAGACGATAAAAGAACTCTTATTCATCTTGAACAAAAGTAAGTCGGTAAGTTTTGTAGTCGTCCCCCATGGTCTGAATTGATCATCATGCCCAACATTCTACAAAGTATAAAGAGACGAAGGATATAAGTATTCAAATTATAAGAATGTTCAGTATGCTTTCTTGTAGCAAAGCATTGATGAAAGTAAGCAGGTCGTAGAAGTAATAATGGTGTAAGATAACCATAGAGAACTATAATGACCTACTTGATTAAAATGTAGATCCAAATACATAATGTTGTTAAAAAGAAAAATATTGTCACTTGTGCAGCAAGGGATGGAACCATATATAGGCTTGGATGTGCACCATATAAAATATAATTTGCATATATAGAGTATTATTTAGATCAAACAATTTGTTGATTGAGAATGAAAAGCATAGTGGCATGTGCCCACCCTATTTTTTTTATTAATTATGGTTAAATATAAATATTGAATCTCTGATTATACTATTAAACATGTCATACTAGTTGTAGACATGTTGTCAAATCATGAATTCAAGTTCAGAAATATCAAATTCTCACAAATTCATGAAATTTAACAGAATTTTATGAATTTGTCAGAATTTGATGTTTCTGTACTTCAATTTATGATTTGACAACATATCTACAACTAGTCCGACATGTTTAATAGTATAGTCAGAGATTCAATATTTATATTTATCCATAATTAATAGAAAGCTAGGGTGGGCACATGCCCCTATGTTCACCAAAGTATTTCTCTTTGTTGATTACCTTCAACCAGAAGAAAAGACCACGCAAAAGAGCCAAACGTTTGGGGTAGCTGCTTTCACCATTTACTTGGTCCGCAAGATCTGAAATTGATTCATTACAATATGTGTTAGTTTCCACGAAGCATTATATGATATTTGCGTAAAAACAATTAAAGTCATGTGTTCCAAGTTTCATGATTACAAAACAACGGAGAGATTTAATATGTTCATATAAAGTAATTCAATTTATAAAAAAAATTAAACTAGAGATACTAACAAAATAATAAATATCAACAAGTACAAAAGTACATTGAATTTGATTTACCCAAATGGTAATTTTCACTATATGAACATACCTGGGTAATTATCGAAATATGACTTGCCCATTTCATCTTTGGAGCTATATGATACATCTTGATTGCGGGTCCTTCGTTCTTTTGTAATTGGAGAGCGTTTGGTGGCCATGGCAAACAGTTTATCATATTCATCACAGGAAAAGGGTTTGCTAGTAAGATCCTTGATTAACTTTTGTTTAAACTCTGACTCTTCCCTCTCTAGGATATGTGTGGGCCATATAACGCCATCTAAGTCCTATGAGTAAACATTTGCAAAAACACAATAAGTGTATGATTTCACATACAGTAACCAACCTTTGTTGATATAGATATGTAAAATAAAATATAAGATTATAAGAGTCTTATTAGCCAAATTGCTCTTACTGCCATCCTTGAAAATTATTCAATACACAAAGAAATTTAAAGGATAGAATATCCACACATTATGATGGTTATACTTTATTCTTAAGAATGGTGTAACCAATGAGGAACAATATACATATATATAAGCACGAAATACTGCCTTTTATGCTTGCTAATTGAAACACTACACATCTATTTTCATCATTAGATTTGGAAAGATCTTGCACACAATGGTGGAAATAAATCAACATGTATATATAGGAAGTACTCACTGAAGCATTAAGAGGCGTGGCTATATGATGTTGGCTTGATCTTGCTTTCATGACCAAAGGTTGCGGCTGTAGTGTTTCCATAACTGTTGACACATTATTGAGTTGCTCCTGATTTTCAGTCACCTTTTTTAATCAAAGCGTAAAACACATATAAGAAAAGAATGATATCAAATTATTCTATTTGCACTGGAAACAATGGAACATGTGTTTGCTAGGTACCATAAAAAATTAACAATGATAGGAGGTTTGTGCATGGTATATTACATACCACAGCCACTTGAACATTCATCTGCAGAAAAAGTGGCCCAGTGGCATCTTTCATCTCCCCATTATCATCCACATGCTTATTTTCAGCTGCTTCTCCCATTCTTACATCTTCATTAACCACCGCTTCCACCTTTTAGCCCAGAAGAAGAGTTACATATGTCACAAGAAAATAAATGTATTAAGCAACTTAATGATGTGTTGGAAACACATGCATGCAGAAAAAAATTGCACATTTAGACCAATAATATGTATTGTCTCTACTCCACCGATATACAGTAGGATACTAGAACATACTAATGGGACGCTCCCAAATAGGAAGCTACGAGTTGTCATGCTATAATCGAAACTTGGGGACTTGGTGTGTTGTGTGCATTTTCAACCTTCAACTTGTAGCAGCAATTACACACACAGACATAATGCAAGAAATCAATATCATTATCTAGCTACAGATCTAGCCGGTGAAAGCGGTATAACGACTAAAACGAAATAACCACCTATATACATGCGACACGGCCACACCATGGAAGTACAAAAAATACAAAAAAAAAGAAATCAAAATAACAAAAAAATCACAAAATGTCATGTCTTACCAGCCCTTGCTCGATGCTGCCTGCAGACTGATCAGCCTCCTTGAGAGACGCCAAAACGTCGCCCATACCGCAAGCCGAAGTGATGTGATTCACCGGCTCGCTACACCGCTGCAGAAAGAGGCGATATCTCTCATCTATATCTGGGATGCTGTCGTACCAAGCAGGCACCGTCTCATCCGCTCCCGCGGAGACCCCGCCGTATCTGATCCCGTCATTAGGAATGGTGGCGACGATTTGGGCGACGTCGGGAAGGAGAGCAGCGCCGGTTGGGACTTCAGCATCAGCGGCCGGTAGGCCCAACACTCCCGTGGGAGAAGGAGCGGCTAGCAGCAGATCCCCATGTTCGAGGGCCTCCTCCTGCCTGATGTGTACGGGAAGGGAGCTCCGGACGGGACCTCGACCGCCGCTGCCGCTGATGAGACGACCATTTCCATGATGGGAGAAGAAGCACCTCGACCCCCTGTCGATTGGAGTCAGCATCAGGTAGAGGCTGGGGCTCCTCATACCATACCACCAGGGGAGGAGAGACGCCGTTTCTTGACGGGATCTCCACCTTGTACGAATTGCTTTCTAGTTGGACGTGGCGGAGGAAGTGCAGATAGTCGGGTTCCATCTTAGCGATTTGCTCGTCCGACAGGCCGGCGGTGTCGAACCAGTAGGGTTTTGGGGCGGCGGCGGCGGCGGCGGCATCGCGTGTTTGTCTGGTTTGGATGAGCGGGTGGAGTCCGCCTAGGGATCCGGTGCTTCTTATACCACGTCAAATGGGCCGGAACAACGGTCCTTTGTTTCTGTCTTATTCAGGCAGGCTTATAGACTCATTAGAGCATGTGCCTAATGACAAGAATTTTGGCCCTGCGAGAACAAAAAAGCTAGATAGTTTTAAAAAAAAAGTTGTATCGGTCTCTAGTTTGTACTGCCTCACTGTCTAATATACACTTTGAGCAAAAAGTTGGTTTCCCTTGTATCAAGTACTGCTTGTATCAGATTGCATTTGTTTAGAGACCTCCTCCTATATAAAGAGTGATCTTCATGAGTCATTAGGAGATCAGCCCATTAAAACCCATTACATTGGGTTGTGGCACCTCAGCAACGTGAATGTGATATATATCAACATTGAAAAAAAGTAGAATCGACATTACTTCAAAAATGTGGATATAGAATAAATAATGTTGACATAGTATAAATAAAGGTAACATATAGTACATTCCATTTTAATATTTTTAAAAAGTAGAAACAATATTTTCTAAAAATCAATAAACAGTGTTGTTGCTTCCACAACATCCTCTTGTGTGTAAAAAGAATCAATAAATAGTGTTCTTGCTTCCATACGACTCAAGAGTGAAGACTTTTCAGTCAGGTGATCAAATTTGTTGAGGATACCTACTAGATACTACATCACACACACATGAATGTTTCGTCCGGACTCCGGATTTCAGTAAAAAAAAAAACTTCCTAGTCTCGTGAGCATTGTCAGCGCAATCTCGGTTGCCTATCCTAATGGACCAGGCAGCAAGCCATGGCGAGGTTAGTGATGACGAGCTCACCAGCAACGCCCGCTCGTCGTCAACCTCCGCTTTATGCCTGCATGGTGTTGTGCTCCTTCCTGTGACCTATGGTGCCTCGTCTCTCCGCTTTGCGATTGATGACAACTCAACGAAGCACATCTGAACTGTACGGATCGATTCAGACAGTTGTTAAGCACCGAGGATGGTCGATATTTTGAGTACTCCCTCATAAAGCGTGTGTGGATATATGTAAGACACCCATGAAAGGTATGAATCGTGCGTGCGGTAAATAGTAAACTTTCGAAGACAACAATGAACATATTTCATCCCAAGCTAGTAAACCAGTAAATGCAAAGTTATACAATTTTGTTAACAACATTTGTAACCCTTTAAAAAAAGTTATGACTCCCTAAAATCAAAGCTGAGACGATAAAAGAACTCTTATTCATCTTGAATAAAAGTAAGTCAGTAAGTTTTGCAGTCATCCCTCCATGGTCTGAATTGATCATCATGCCCAACATTCTACAAAGTATAAAGAGATGAAGGATATAAATATTCAAATTATAGAAAGTTCAGTATGCTTTCTTGTAGCAAAGGAGTGATGAAAGTAAGCAGGTCACAGAAGTAATAATGGTGTAAAATAACCATAGAGAACTATAATGAGCTACTTGATTAAAATGTAGATCCTAATACATAATGTTGTTAAAAAGAAGAATAGTGTTACTTGTGCAGCAAGAGATGGAACCATATATAGGCTTGGATGTGCACCATATAAAATATAATTAGCCTATATAGAGTATTATTTAGATCAAATAATTTGCTGATTACCTCCAACCAGAAGAAAAGACCACGTAAAAGAGCCAAACGTTTGGGGTAGCTGCTTTCACCATTTACTTGGTCTGCAAGATCTGAAATTGATTCATTACAATATGTGCTAGTTTCCACAAAGCATTATATGATATTTGCGTAAAAACAATTAAAGCCATGTGTTCCAAGTTTCATGATTACAAAACAACGGAGAAATTTAATATGTTCATATAAAGTAATTCAATTTTTTAAAAAAACTAAACTAGAGATACTAAGAAAATAATAAATATCAACTAGTAAAAAAGTACATTGAATTTGATTTACCCAAATGGTAATTTTCACTATATGAACATACCTGGGTAATTATCGAAATATGACTTGCCCATTTCATCTTTGGAGCTATATGATACATCTTGATTGCGGGTCCTTCGTTCTTTTGTAATTGGAGAGCGTTTGGTGGCCATGGCAAACAGTTTATCATATTCATCACAGGAAAAGGGTTTACTAGTAAGAGCCTTGATTAACTTTTGTTTAAACTCTGACTCTTCCCTCTCTAGGATATGTGTGGACCATATAACGCCATCTAAGTCCTATGAGTAAACATTTGCAAAACATAATAAGTGTATGATTTCACATACAGTAACCAACCTTTGTTGATATAGATATGTAAAATAAAATATAAGATTATAAGAGTCTCATTAGCCAAATTGCTCTTAGTGCCATCCTTGAAAATTATTCAATAGACAAAGAAATTTAAAGGATAGAATATCCACACATTATGATGGTCATACTTTATTCTTAAGAATGCTGTAACCAATAAGGAACTATATACATATATATAAGCACAAAATACTGCCTTTTTATGCTTGCTAATTGAAACACTACAAATCTATTTTCATCATTAGATTTGGAAAGATCTTGCACACAATGGTGGAAATAAATCAACATGTATATATAGGAAGTACTCAAGCATTAAGAGGCATGGGCTATATGATGTTGGCTTGGTCTTGCTTTCATGACCAAAGGTTGCGGCTGTAGTGTTTCCATGATTGTTGACACATTATTGAGTTGATCCTGATTTTCAGTCACCTTTTTTAATCAAAGCGTAAAACACATATAAGAAAAGAATGATATCAAATTATTCTATTTGCACTGGAAACAATGGAACATGTGTTTGCTAGGTACCATAAAAAATTAACAATGATAGGAGGTTTGTGCATGGTATATTACATACCGCAGCCACTTGAACATTCATCTGCAGAAAAAGTGACCCAGTGGCGTCTTTCATCTCCCCATTATCATCCACATGCTTATTTTCAGCTGCTTCTCCCATTCTTACATCTTCATTAACCACCGCTTCCACCTTTTAGCTCAGAAGAAGAGTTACATATGTCACAAGAAAACAAATATATTAAGCAACTTGATGAAACAGATGCTTGTAGCAAAAAAATTGCATACTTAGACCACTCGCTGAGCTTTTAAAATTTAGCACAAAAGATAATTTTTTCTACACCGAAACATCACACACTCCAATAATATGTATTGTGTCTACTCCACCGATATACAGTAGCATACTAGAACATACTAATGGGACGCTCCCAAATAGGAAGCTACGAGTTGTCAGGCTATAGTCGAAATTGGGGACTTGGTGTGTTGTGTGCATTTCAACCTTCAACTTGTAGCAACAATTACACACACAGAGACATAATGCAAGAAATCAATATCATTGTCTAGCTGTAGATCTAGCCGGTGAAAGCGGTATAACGACTAAAACGAAATAACCACCTATATACATGCGACACGGCCACGCCATGGAAGTACAAAAAAATACAAAAAAAAATAAATCAAAATAAGAACAAAACATCACAAAATGGCATGCCTTACCTGCCCTTGCTCGATGCTGCCTGCAGACTGAACAGCCTCCTCGAGAGACGCCAAAACGTCGCCCATACCGCAAGTCGAAGTGTTATGATTCACCGGCTCGCTACACCGCTGCAGAAAGAGGTGATAGCTCTCATCTATATCTGGGATGCTGTCGTACCAAGCAGGCGCCGTCTCGTACGCTCCTGCGGAGACCCCGCCGTATCCGATCCCGTCATTAGGAATCGTTGCGACAATTTGGGCGACGTCGAGAAGGAGAGCTACGTTGGTTGGGACTTCAGCATCAGCGGCCGGTAGGCCGAACACTCTCGCGGGAGAAGGAGCACCTAGCAGCAGATCCCCATGTTCGAGGGCCTCCTCCTGCTTGATGTGTACGGGATGGGGAACTCCAGACGGGACCTCGGCAGCCGCCGCCGACGATGAGACGACCATTTCCATGATGGGAGAAGAAGCACCTCGAGCCCCCCCCTGTCGATTGGAGTTAGCATCGGGTAGAGGCTGGGGCTCCTCGTACCGGACCACCAGGGGAGGAGAGACATCGTTTCTAGACGGGATCTCCAGCTCGTACAAATCGCTTTCCAGGTGGACGTGGCGGAGGAAGTGCAGATAGTTGGGTTCCATCTTGGTGATTTTCTCGTTCGACAGGCCGGCGGTGTCGAACCAGTAGGGTTTTGGGGGCGGCGGCGGTGGCGGCATTGCGTGTTTGTCTGGTTTGGATGAGCGGGTGGAGTCCGCCTAGGGATCTGGTGCTTCTTATACCAAGTCAAATGGGCCGGAACAACGGTCCTTTGTTTCTGTCTGATTCAGGCAGGCTTACATGTATATATTAAATATTTTTATAAGGAAAGAGTTCCAACTATCACATGATGCATGACGAACATTTTCTCAACTAAAATATTTGTAATGTGAATGGAGCAACGATCACACAAAAAATATTCTATGTATAATAAATATATTTTAGACAATAGTTCCATTCACATGTATATATTAAATATTCATAATGTGAATGAAACTCTTTTGTCTAAAAAATATTTATTGCATATATACAATATTTTACAACTGTATTGTCAAAATTGTATTTAGGGGTAATTTCGTTTTTTCTCCTCCTAACTATCACATGAATTGGATGAAATGGATGGCCACTAAGAAAATTGAAATGTTTTTATGGCCAATAAGAAACAACAAATTTTTTCGATGGCCACTAAGGAATTTTACAGAAAAAAAAGTGAGGGACGATGAATCTAGGATTAGTTGTTTTCTCTGCCTATTTAATCAAAAATTATGCATCAGAAAAAAAATGCATATATTTTTACATGAGTTTTAGCCATCTGTTGATTGTCTTGAACACGTGTGCACAAATACTCTCGCAAACAAAAAATAAGATTATACGACCACACTGGGCTGCTCTCATCATACGACCAGAAAGTATCGCCATCCATGAATTGTCGTATCTCGTATGCAATGATACGACAATGCGGCCTCCTGATCCTACAAATTTTCCTCAACAGTTCCACATTCAGCCCATCTAGATGCTGGTTTTGAGCCCACTTGCAGAGTTAGCCCGTCACACTCTCCGCGACCGCGCCACGCACCTCGCCAACGCCGGCGTCCCCAATTCAGTCGGTGTCCGACCAGCCAGCGACCTGCTCGCCGCGCCACGGCTGGCCACCATACCAGGATGGCGAGCGCCATCCTAGTCCGTGGCGGACGTCCGGGGAAGAGAACTCCGGCTCCTTGCTCCAGCCGTCACCCTCTTCTCGTTCGTCGGCACCACCGCCACTGCCACCGTCACCGCCGTACGTCTGCTGCTCTCCTTACCCCGCCTCTCCCTTTCGTCAATTCGTTTCCCCGGATTAGTGGATAACAAACCAGAGCCACGACAGCCGCGACCGTGAGGCCTCCCAATGTGTGTAACTTGCTAGGGCCCATGCTGGTTTCCCCACCCATTATTGTATACACCTGATACACCTGAAACGAACATACTCCGTTCTTAAATTGTTAACGTCGTTGATTTTTTTATTACGTTTAACTATTCGTCTTATTCAAAAAATATAAAAAATTATCAAATATTTTATTATGATTTGCTTTATTAGTGAAGAAAGTTGAAACATGACTTATAGTTTTATATATTTAAAAAAATATTTTGAATAAGACGAACGATCAAACGTAACAGAAAAAATCAACATTTTAAAAACATGACTTGTATGTTTGAATTGTTGCTGTTCTTGCATGTGCATTTCTGTCATTGCGTGTGGAATGATTATGCTCTAGGGCATAGCTCATAGGAGTCTTCGCATACAAGAATCGCAAGGACCATGGACAGCTCTCTGTAAGCTTTATTCCTTTTCTTTTTTAAAATAAGACTTGTCGAGCAGCTAGCTGCTTTTCCTTTGAGAAAGAAACAAAATATCAGAATATCGCAAAATAAAAGGTACAGCGAATCAAAGCTTCAGATCTACTGACACTCAGCCATAAAGCATTTCATCTTCATGCACTAAGACTTTGATGCAGTGTACCAGCAGTAGTTCAATTTCCAAACATCCCAAATATAAAATCAAATGAAAGTAGAAATTAAGTTTTTCCGCTATACTTGTTGGAATGGATATTATAGAACACGTGGGACTGGGAGCAAATACTATATGGCGTTTCTCTGACTCTCACCAGCTCTAAAGCAAAGGTCATAGTTATTGCGATGCAGATTTGCAAGGTACAAGATTATCAATGCTGGCTCCATTGATACTATCAGCTTCTTTTGGAACTTGTTGCTGAAGGATGGCGGGCATGACAGGGTATTCAGGGTAATTTCGGATGAACTTTCTTTTGCTCGTGATTATTATTACTCATCTCTCCTGATGTCCTACTCTAAGTGTCGGTTGACAGTCATAGGTATCTTTATCTCAGTCTTGAGCACAGCGTGTTGCCTTCTGGTTGCAATAATATGGATCATTTTTCCCATATTGGAAGGATATAAACCTCAGATTCGTTGTTCCTTCCGTTGCAGTAGCTACGGAGAACAAGCCCCTTTTTACTACCGGTTCTATGGAAATGAAACCTTTGACTTTATGCCAGTAATTTTCCTTTTGTTATTAGTCATAATAGCTGAAGTGAGGGACATACTTTACTACATCTGCTCCAATTGGACCAAAGTAGCCCTCTTCTGCCACCTTCTGAATCGTTCCTCTTCTCAGCGTTTTCTTCACGTGCAAAAATGGATTGGCCTTATTTTGCGTTGCCGATGCAAGCTGATGAAGTATTGCAGTTGGGACGAGACAATGGGCCAATGCTCGATACTGGAGCTTCACCCAAAAAGAATGCCTTGTGTATTATTCAGGTGCATTTTTCGTCTGTCAGACCAGAAGGCAAATGTCAAGGTGACATCAGCAGTGAAGTTTTGCATCATCCACACAATAAGAAGCAATAGAAATAAACAAGTGAGCGATGGCAAATCATTATTACTCCGATTGGGTGAAGTTGGTGAAACATTTCTCTGGGTGTTTAACAACAAGAGTAAATCTGGCATCATACTTACATGGCACATAGCCACAAGCATCTTCGAGGTGAGATACCCGTAACAACACGACCAAGGTTCTCTGTCCATTACAGATGATAAGATTGCTGCCACTCATCTGTCACGGTACTGTGCATACCTTGTGACCTGCTTCCCAAAGCTGCTTCCTGACTATCACGTATGGAGCAAGAACATGTACGATGCTGTCAAGAAGGACGTTGAGCGTGCCATGGCCGGTCATTCTGTGGGAGGGTCACCGGAAGCCAACTACCAGCAGCTTATTGAACAGCTGGGTACAAACTCGAAGCATGAGGTGGTCAAGAACGGCGTGAAGATCGGAAAGCAACTGGTGGAATCATTCAGCGACGATGCGACGGCGTGGAAGTTGCTGGCCGACGTCTGGTCAGAGATAGATGGTGTTGTGCGTCGCGCCATCGGACAACTTCAAGGAGCACAAGGAGGCCATTGCCAGGGGCGGTGAGCTGATAACGCTGCTCTGGGCGCTGCTCTTTCATGCCGGGATCGTCAATAGGCCCGATGAGGACGACAGCGCTGCTCCAACTACTGCTAATTGATGTTGTTTGAATGGAGGGAGTCATCTGCTTTTATCCATGCATGCTTAATTTCCGGTTGGTTCTTCTTTCATATGCAGTATTGTGTTTCATGCGGTTTGTACGTGTGCCATTTTAGAGTTGTGTCGCATTCATGTATGATGTTGTTGCGGCTGTCTCTATTGATATTTTATCAGGAATTGATTGTTCGAAGTTTTTTTTTCTTTGATGGTGTCGTGCCAATTCGCGCATTTGTGCGTTTGTTCGTGTATATGGGCCGTACAAAGCCGAGGCCTCAACGTTCTCAAAGGCATTGGGCTGTAGCACGAGCACAAGAGAGCTCGTGTGGCCCGCCAAATAAATTGATAAATGGGCCTTCAATATCCTCAGCTTACGGCCTGGGCCCAGCAGCTTTCACTGACTCCGCTCTCCCCTCTGCAGGCAGATTCCGGGCCCACTTGCAGACAGCGCATCACTCTCTCCGCCACGCACCTCGCCCGCGTCACGTACCTGCAGATCCCCAATTCGGTCGCCGTCCGACCATGGCCGGCCGCCGCGACGGCGAGGGCCAGGCCAGTCCGTGGGGCCCACCCCAGGACGAGGAATCGGGCTCCTTCCCCTCCGCCATCCTCCTCGTCGCGCTCGTCGGCGCAACCGCCACCACCGCCGCCGTACGTCTGCCGCTCTCCCTACCCCCGCCTCTCCCTTCCGTCGATCCGTTTCCCGTGATTAATACATACCGAACCATATGCATGGAAATCGTGAGGCATCCTGAGTCCTGATGCCATATTCCTGTAGGGCCGTGCTTCTGCTTCTCTCTCTGTAGGGTGGCTGCGCTGAACCATCTGAAACGATCATTTTGAAATGTTGATGTTCCTGCAGTTCCGTGTGCAATGATACGTTTTCTTGCGAATCTGTAGGTCGGTCAACTGCGCCGGACGGTGAACTGGTTCTACACGCAGGTATATATTCAGGTACCCATACGAAGGGGATTCCAGGAGAGATTGGTAATTAAAAAAAAATCCTCTTTTGATTGAAGCTTAGGAGGTCGGAGCCGTTTGTGTACTGGGAAGATATACCTCGTCCGCCGAACCGGTATGGTGATGTCTGGAAACAATATTACGAGAGGATGCACACAAGGAGCGAGGATATACCTCGTCCGCAGAATCGGTATGGTGAAGTCTGGGAACGGTATTACCAGAGGATGTACAGAAGGAACGAGGATCAAAGGGAAAGAGTGGTCAGTTCCTGCTCACGTATATGCATTGGATAGTTTGCATTGTGCAGCTCATGATGTGTGTATATGTTACTTCACTGTACCACAACAGTGTTACATATCGTTGATTGTGAACTTTGCAACTTAGCTTCTATAAAAACATCAATTGTGTTGTCATATTCAATGTTAAGAAAAATTAGATGTAGAGAAGCAAAGGTCATGCAAGTAACCTGTTGTCGAGTTGCATTTCTTGATTTTCTGTAATTCTTGGTAGAAAAACTTGAATGTGACAAAATATGTGTTTGAAAGCAAAGGGCCATCTTACAAGTTCGTATCATAACATTTCTATTTGTTCCTATGTTGTCTTGCTCGTATTTTTTAAATAGTGATTTTTGTAGGAACGCATACGACGCATGCAAGACGAATTCAAGAAAGAGAGAAGCAAATGTCAGGATTATCGAACCTGGAAAAGCCATAACCCAAACTATTATCAGCATAGCCAAAGAGATCACTGGTACTGGGATGCAGAAGCATTTTATGAAAACCAAAGGACGAGGTTCAGGTCAACGCCCAGGAAAACTATGGGTTATGCAATGTCACATCACTATTCTATCTTAGGCCTGGACAGGTATGCACTACAGTTCGGATCAACTAAGTCAATATGCGATTGTTGTATAGTTCTATAAAGTATGTTTACTAAAGAGCTGTGAATTGGTGACCCACCTCCAACCCTCGTTAGTTCAATGAAATGAACTTGCACCCTTGGTTACTCTGTCGTGACTCCTGAACTTCTGATTCCATAGGAGTCGAGGACGAGATTCAAACATGGTTACACATAGACATAGAATGTGCCTTTTCCCTTCCACCTTTGATTCTCATGATTGAAGTATTGAACTAGATTAAAGGAAACAATTGCTGTGCGTGTGAATATTGTTGGATAGAAATTATTAAGTACTAACATTGTTGTGTGTACGTAGATTTGGTAGTAATAGGTATCAGGATTAGATGTGATAATTTTTTTTATTGTTGTTTCATTGCATAGGTCGAGATCAGAGCCATTTTCCGATGCCGAGATCAAGGTTTGCATTCTTATGCCTTCACCTTTTCATTTATTATGTAGCTTGTGAATGTTGCAGCCAAAGAGAATGCTTCTGTTTTCTGCTGTATGCCTGTATACCACTGTCCATTTGTTCAGAATTGGGACAGTTCAGAACATGAAAGAGTTAAATCTTCTCTTATTTGGAAGAATTTTGCAGAACTGTGAGCTAGATTATTTAGTATGATCGTTGTTCTACTAGAATTGTTTTAATTGTTTAGATCAATATATTTAGGTGTTTAAACGATTATGCTTAAAACTAGCACCACTGGATTTGTTGTGCACATCAGTAGGTTACTATAATAAATTAATAATCTTTGACTGCTTAAACAACAGCTTAGCCGACCCCAACTTTCTTGGGATTAAAGGCTTTGTTGTTGTTGCTGCTGCTGCTGCTGCTGCTTAGACTTCAGCTAAATCTGGCAAATAAGGAATGGCTGTAGCAGAATGTATTCCCTTGCTCTTTATTTTTCTCTTGTGGCCAACTCTGAAGCAGTGCTTAATAGTCAATTGAATTTATTTTCTCTTTGTGCTTTACATTATTTATTTTCCTGCCAAATGAGTAACCAGTGATTCTTTATATACCCATCTTTTTTGTGTTGCTTGCTAAATTTATGATTTGCATTCCAGAATGCTTTTAGGAGAAAAGCAATGGAGTACCATCCAGATCAAAACCAAAATAACAAAGGTAAATGCTTGTTATTCTTTCTCCTAATTCCCAAAATGTAAAGGGAATATATGAGCGTTATTTATTCATGTGCTGAAAACATGCCTGTTTCATTTGTGGCAGAGGTTGCTGAAGCAAAATTCAAAGAGGTAATGGATTCTTATGAAGCAATAAAATCAGAAAGGCGAAATGGAAGTTGCTGAATGCATTTACAATTCTGTGTTTGTGGGAGGGAACTATTATGTAAATAGTTTTACCTTTGACGCTCGACAAAATATGTTGAAGCTATAAAGTGTCAGAAAACTAGATGCTGTAGGCCCTGTTGTTAACCCTGATGAAACTTCCTCTCAAGATGTTTTGAGCCATCTCTGCAAGCCAATAAACTTTGCCAACTCACTGCCTACATTAACAATGATTTCATAGATTTGCTACTGCCGTATATATGGTCTTCATAGCTTGTTATCTTTGTGTATCTCATATGATCCCATATCTTGGGCCAGTTCCTGCCTAGAACAGACAATTTTCAGGAGACGTTGTGTCTGTCTGTCCCAACGCAAACCTTTGGCAACAGCCAGACGATCTGGATCAAACAAGGGCAGAAAAATGGGATGACAATGGGATCTGGCGACAAAAAGAGGCCGCCAATTCCCTTTGAATGATCATTCACTCTTTAGCCACCATCCCTTGTGCATGTTCTTCCATCCACTGATGTCAGGGTTCTACAAGTGCACAACTAGTCTCTTTTGTGACATGGAGGTAGTGAGAGACACTGAAAACTGTACTAGTCTCCACGTTCGTATTCAGTTTTAATTCCAGATTTCTTTTCGAAATTACATTCTCCTTTTGATTTTTTTTTACTGGAACTTGTGTATATGATTCGTTTCCCCTACAATTTGAGGACTAGTTTATTTCTCAACGGTCACATTTTACCCCCATTGTCCCACCTAACTAGCTGTTGGTAAGTACAAACTGCACCATAGATGCCAACAAGAAGCCGAATTATTTACTGGAAACATTACAAATCGTGACCCTCGAAATCAACAAAAAAATCGCCACAGGAATCATTCCGTTCTTTCAGACACAGAACTGCATGAATATCATAGACCACTTGTACTTGCATGGTCTTTCTTTTCGCACAACGAGGATGGATGTTTGATGAGTTTACCCAGTCCGCTAAGATGTGATCGATCTCTCGTTCTTGTGGGTGAGATGCTCATTGTGCACTCTGTCTCAAATCGCTGGAGCCGTAGGCGACTGACAGTGAATGGTGAACAGTAACGCCCAGTGGAACGCTATTTCACTTTTTCATTTCTTTGGCCTAAGTCATTTCCAAATACTGTACTCTTCAACTGCTCGTAGAGGGAGATTTTTCTGTTATAGTACTTTTCCAGTGAGAAAAAAATGAAGAGACGAATGAGATTTTACGTGGCACGAATAAGCTGATCAAAACAGGAGAGGCGAGCTGTTTCGGAGAGGATGTCGTCTCTTTTTAAAGAAGGTGAGACTGAGGGTGTGATTGGTTCTCTTCTCTTCTCAGGCTGGCTGGCATCAAGTAACCAGGCCACCGTGAGCTGCTAGCATTGTTCCAACCAGGATAAATAGACAAATTGATTGGTTAGTTGCATCTCAATCCACCAGCAGCCTTTTTCAATGCGCAAGAGCATGCCTTGAGCTCGCGCGAGCCAGGCTCGTCAGATACAATCGTTTTTCCTGCATCCATGGAGCCAAGCTCAGAGGCGCACTTTGCATCCACGAAGCCAGGCTCTGACGGCGCTCCCGCCAACCAATCGTGAAGACGTTGCATCCCGCGGCCCTGGCTGCGGCAAAACTGACCAATCAATCGCACCCTGAGAGATTGTCGTTGGGACCGTACTAGGTACTGACCGTATGTGCTCCACGTGCATGCTTCGCAGCAGCTCGCACAGTCGAACTGCTACATTCTAAAATTGTTATGGACATTGATTTTTTCATTTAACTATTGTCTTAATCATTTTAAAAATATCATATATATTATTACTATATATTTTATCACTAAAGAAAGTTGTAATATGATCTATAAGTTTTTATGTTTAAATAAATATTTTAAATAATATGAATGATTAAATGTAACGAAAAAACTCAACGATGATAAGAATTATGGAACGAAGAGAGTAGTACTTAGTTCTGACAGAAGAGATGAAAACGAAAGCCTCGCATCAATGAAAGTGTTCGTGGGAAGCTCACAGTACCATTGATTGGGTGCATATGCCCCAACCGAGCTACCTAGATGCAATGTTGTTATATTTATTTGCCTATGTCATTGATCGATCCGAGCACTCGCCGATATCTCTCACATGCGTGCTTAGCTTGGCTCATGGGAATCATGTTTCTTTGGGACTTGGCTGAGCCCGTAGTGCCAGTAAGGTTGGACAATTGGTTAATACGATTATTATGGTTTGGCTTCTTTGATTTTTTTTAAAAAAAGATGGTGTCTAGAAAAGCTCAAATAATCTATAAAAATTAAAATCAAACCTAATTAACTGAGATATTTTGATTCAATTTTTAACCTAATTTTTAAAAATTATACCCATTCTAGAAAAACAGTATGGTGTAAAGGTTAAAATTTATACAATAATGGTACATATATATTATTATAATAAATTCATAATCTCACACCAACAATGATTTGACTGAAAATAGAACTTTATTATGTCAATCTCCACCAAATACTATAGATAAGTATGTATTTAGTCATATATTTAAGCATATAATAATATGATATATGAATATCAGTTGTTATTGCATTTTTTCATATCAAAAACCTTAATAATTTAGGTTAACCTAACAATTCATTTTTAAACTCAAAATATTTTCAATTAACCAATTAGTTAAAAAAATATGGTTTTAATTTCGGTGTTCGAAGTACCAATTTTTTCCCACCCCTCTGCCAACAACGGCTGGCAAGGATAGCCAATCACCCATGATAGATGGGCCTCAATCATCTCTCTTATTATCATCAATAAATAAACAGTAAAAACATTAAAATTTATGCTTATTATTCTAAATTACATTGACCCCCCCCCCTCCCCACTACCCAACCAATATACGTAACAATATACGAGTCCTGTTCAACTCTATAGTCTATACTCCTCTATTATGATTTTGTTGTCGTTAGGACAGGTCAACTAGTGTAAATTTGAACTAGTTGTCTTGTCCTAACGACAAGATAAACGTAATAGATGAGTACATCTTATAGGACAGATTTTCCTCTATTCAAAGACAAGTTCAATATATGTATGGATATTTCAAAACTTGGAACATTAAGATTAAAAAAATACATGGTCCCGGCGGCTCGACCCAGGCAGATGTATCCATGGCCATGGTTGGTGTATTCAGGGAAGAGGGTCAAGGGCTTTCGCCCCAAAATTGTTCATGGGCATCTTACTAGTTGTACCATAAAGTGTTGGACATTTTAAAGAAATCCAATATTAGATGGGCATTCTGATCGAAGCTTACCGAAGCGTGGGCGAAATAGCAAATTTCTCGCACATACATAGGACGGCACAACACTGAAATGAAAAGTAGGATCCGTGGAATTCCATTTGTAACGGCGCAACGAGTACAATAGTTTTGTTTTGGAAAAAGTCCTATTTACCTCCCTCAACTTTCATGATTGGCACACTATTGCTCCCTCAACTCTAAAACCGGGTATCTATGGTCCCTCAACTATCAAAACCGTTCGTTTTACCTTCCTGCCCGGTTTTTAGAGCGGTTTTAGCTGACGTGGCTGATGAGACCCACATGTCGGGATGCCACGTCAGCGCTGTGGGCCTCACCAACCACTCCTCCGTCTCCCTCTCTCGGTGCTGGCGTCCTCCGGTGGGGCTCGGAGTGCTGATGTGGCGCCCGACACGTGGGTCCCACCAGCCACGTCAGCTAAAACCGCTCCAAAAGCCGGATAGGGAGGTAAAACGAACGGTTTTGATAGTTAAGGGATCATAGATAATTGGTTTTAGAGTTGAGAGAGCAATAGTGCGCCAACTATGAAAGTTGAAGGGGATAAATAGGACTTTTTCCTTTTGTTTTTAAGGATCCAGCTCTAGTACCTCGGTGACCTTGGGCCTCACGTTTGAGCCAGGCAGTAACCTCAGGCGCTCGATTTCAAACGTATAGGGTCCTGATGTCAAGCAAGAACGAAAAGAGCCTTGAGAGTTTGAGCCTTTGAGGCAATCAGGTGGACATCCCTTTTTTTATTCAAAATTCAAAATGTGTAATGTTGAAGCAAACGTCACTTGATATGACACCCAAAATGTCACGGACAATTGGCTCAGATCCAATTGTCGTAATTTGTGTTACAAGCGGTAACAAAGAGTTATTTTTTTAAAAAAATATTTTAGAAGTCCTACTTTGTATTACTGAGGTGAAAATAGAGATATGTTTCTAAAATTTACTTTTAAAAATCCAACTAATTGAACTATGTTAGTACTTGCGCTACTCATAGCGATTAAGGATGTGTTTAGTACAACTTATAGACTAGCTTATTGAGCAGTTTATACTACTATAAGCCATAAAATGTATCAAACTGGTTGAAGTCATAACCAAATTATTACCAAACACACCATAAGTAGCTTCTCCTTTTGTACCAGAGAAGCAAAGCAACTATGCTTTTCCATCTTATGTACTTATTTTCACAATCATAAACAGTTTTGATAAGATATTTTATCAAACGGTCTGACTTTTTATACAACAATAAGCTAGATAAGCTACGTAATTAATTTTGACAGATAAGTTGAACCATAAGTATAAGCATAAACTCTATCAAACACACTCTAGGAATGGACGTTTGATAAATCTACCGCTAAAATACACGGGAGGTGCGCAATAAATCTTCATCCTTCCTTTTTTTCAATTGACCGAAAGTTGAGAAATTTTCAATCACCATGATTTGTACTAGTATCTGTATAGTTATTTATTTTTGTAGGGTTATGATAAAGAGAGAGAAAAAATGTTAATGTATAGACTATAAAAAATAATATTTTTGCTTACCATATGATTTCGATCTAGTAGTGTTGGATATGGTGATAGACCAAAAATTAGCAAGCCCCATAAATAATTGGTTCTTGTTTTCTTTATGCTGATTTTTCGTCCTTGTTTTCTTTATGGGGATTTTTTGTTCTTTTTGGCGTTGGCGAGGTACTCATTTTTTTTAGAGTTTTAGGAGGGGTCGCCTCCCTGTCCATATTGCATTCAAACAGGACAGAATAATGTTTGGTTTACAGTTCCGGCACCCAGGCTGGTGCAAGTCCAAATACACGTCATTCACCAAGCGTTCCAACCCACACTTACAATACTGAAGAGAAAAAACTTCTCAGGCCGCATCCTGTTTGTGCAGCTAGAAGCGCGTCTTCCATCCCGCCTCTTGTTGCCCCATCTTGTTCCCCAGCGTTTTCACCTTTTCTTCCTCTGGGATTGTCAGTTCTTCATCCTCAAACAGCTATATCCATTTGATTTTCTTCATAATCTCTCCTCCGGCATACTTCTCATCATGATCACCTCTGGAGCCCCTAGTCTCTCCGGTTCTCTCGCCAACTGTTCCAACTTTCTCATCCAGACGCAGAAAGTCTCCACATATTTGGTTGGGCACAGTATCAACCAATTCTTCAACATGACACTTACCTTCTGCCACACTACCTGAACACTTCTCCAGCCTGTGTTCTGAAAACATAAGGAGTTTCTCAATTTCCAAATACTCCACAGAACAACAGAGCTAAAGATATTCATGACTTTATATCTCTTATTTGACAGCCATAATCTAGCTACAGACTCATAGTTACTACTAATATTGACTTCAGTAATTTTACTTAGATCTTTCCACAATCTACTTGCTACTACACAATCAAAAAATAAGTGGTGTACCGATTCTTTCTCAGTGCAGAACAGACAAGAGTTATCCTCTATACGTTTTATTTTTAGACATTAGCCAGAGGAAGATGTGTATTCTAGAAGGTACATTTAGCTTCCAGACAGCCAGAATGTACACTTGCTGAACACCTCTAAAATTCACTATCTTGTATAACGATTGTGTAGAATAAACACCTGACGAGTTAAACTGCCAAATTAGTTGATCTTCATCGGCAGACAAGGTCAGGTTGAGGCTATTGTACAAATCTCTTCCCATAGTCTCATGATTCTACCATCAACAGTTCTTCTAAAAGTACATCTAAGATTATCGCCGTCCCACAGCTCTGCTATTGTTGCTGTCTGTTCATTGACAATTATATACACTTCCCAAAATTGTACAGCTAAACTAGAAGACCCCAACCAATTGTCCTCCCAGAACTTAACCTTTTCCCCATTTCCTACTAACCATCTATAACCCATCTTAGCAGTAGTTTCCGCCCACATAAAGCCTTTCCAAAATTGAGAACATCTATTGTCCCTACAATTTAAGATGTTTGGTTCCCTAGTTTTGTATTTAAAATCCACCAGTTGTTTCCAGAGTTTATCACCTCCCGCATTATATCTTTTTATCCAAGAAGCAAGCAAGCAAACATTAAGGTCTCTCAAATCTGGGATTCCTAAGCCCCCAAATTCTTTCCTCATATAGACACTCGGCCAATTGACTAGATGAAAATTCCTACTGCCATCCAAATCATTCCATAGGCAATTAGCCATCTGGGAGTTAATTATATCAATTGCCCATTTGGGGAATTTTATAAACGAGAGTAGGTAAATAGGTATACTGGCAAGACATGTCTTAATGAGAATAAGCCTGCCAGCATATGAAAGTAGACGGCCTCTCCAACCTGCTATCCTCCTAATGATCTTATCAACTATGGGTTGAATATCCTCCCTTCTAAGCTTGCTATAATGTAAAGGGACACCAAGGTACTTCATAGGAAGGACTCCTAGATTACAACCAAGAATATGAGAAACACTATGAGCAGCATCCTCCTCCATATTCATGGGGTATATGTCACTTTTATGAAAATTAATTCTCATCCCTGACACTCTTTCAAACAGCACTAGGACACCTTTCAAATTCTCTAGCTTATCTTTATCTCCTGAAGCAAAGATAATGGTATCATCTGCATACTGCAGCGACACTATCCCTCCTGGTGTAAAATTAGTAAGAAGCCCTTCTATGAGACCATTTGAGCTAGCTTTACAAAGCATCCTTGTAAGAACATCTCCTACTAGATTAAAGAGTAGGGGGGACAGAGGGTCTCCCTACCTGAGGCCCCTCCCAGACTTGAAAAAGTTACTATCCTCCCCATTTAGAGTAATTCCTATTGAACCATCCATAACAATCTTCCTAATCCAATCTGTCCATTTTTCATCAAAGCCTCTAGTTTTCAGAACATCAAAAAGGAACTTCCAATCTACTCTATCATACGCTTTTCATAATCTAATTTAATAATGACTCCCGGAAACCCCTCCTTATGTACATTATGAACCAACTCATGTGCTATAACTACACTCTCTAGGATATATCTATTCTTAATGAAGGCACTTTGTTATTCAGAAATTAATCTTTGACACACCACTCCTAGCCTAGTAGTCAGTAACTTTGAAAAGATCTTAAAGCTACAATTTAACAAACTGATAGGTCTAAACTTTCTCATCTCTTTGGCATCCTCCTCCTTGGGAATTAGAGTGACCATCGCAAAATTGAGTCTATACAGGTCTAAATTGCCATCGTAAAGAGCATAGAACATATTGCATAGATCAGTTTTGATAATGTCCCAAAATTTTTGATAAAAAAGAAAAGGCAAACCATCTGGACCTGGTGCTCCCTCAGCATAACAGCATAATGGCGAGGTACTCATCATTTTGTGAAAAACATTGGCACGGTAGTACGGTCGCTCTCCCAACGACATTCTCTCATTTTTTCTAAGGAAAAAAGAAGAAGCATTCTCTCGAACTGCTCGCCGTCTTGGGTTGTTGATTAGTTTGTGTGGGTCATCACCTCTTCTGACCCGACTCACTCGATAGATATTTCGGGTGGATTATTTGCGAATATCATTTTAGAAACAAGTGTACAATTTCTCGGGGAATCCAGCTCACTCGGTGGTGATTGACAATCCCGTCACCTTCTCCCTTCCCGGTTTGAATTCCAAACGCGTAATAAATTTTGAGAAATTGTGTACTACGATAAAATTTCACTCCAAAATCTTGAGAAACCATGCGCGCTCCACGGAAGCCAGACTGGCAGCCATAAATCTCGCTGTCCTTCCTTCCCTCTCCTCTCTCCCTCTGACGTGTTGAGCTGTTCATTGCCCTGTATACTGTACCCTGTCCTCTGCAACAATTGCTTATCTTCTTCTCCCCTTTCCTCTCCTTCCTCGCCGTCTCGTTCCATCTGCAATTAAGCTTGCGTTGCACGGAAGGTGGAGCTGCGGGAGCTCAAAAGAAGGGGAGCCAGCCAGTGGGTGTGCCACTGACTGGAGTGTGTGTGTGTGCTGGGCGTCTTGCTATTTTGGGACAGAGTTGGTTGGTTGGGTTCTTGGGCCGCCCGTCGATGGCGCCGTGGAGCGGCTTGTGGGGCAGCGGCGCCAATGCCGCCGTCCACGCCGGCGGCGACGCCTACCGCGGCACGCCGGTCGTCGTGAAGATGGAGAATCCCAGCTGGTCCATCTCCGAGATCGAGGTGGAGGAGCAGGATGAGGACGACGACGAGGTCGCCGCCGGCCGCGGGCGGCGGGGAGGAGGCGGAAGAACGCCAAGCAGATCACCTGGGTGCTCCTCCTCAAGGCGCACCGCACCGCCGGCTTCCTCGCGCGCCTCGCCTCCGCAGCCGTCGCGCTCGCCGGCGCCGCCCGCCGCCGCCTCGCCGCCGGCCGGACGGACTCCGATTCCGACGCCGCCGTCGCGGCGGAGGACGCGCCGGCGCCGCGCTCGCCGTTCTACGCCTTCATCAGGGCGTGCCTCGCGCTGGCCCTGCTCCTCCTCGCCGTCGAGCTCGCCGCCTACTTCACCGGCCAGCCCCTCTCCGCCGCCGCCGCCGTGTCATTCGCCTCGCTCCATGCGTCGTGGGTGTGCTTCCGCGCCGCCTACGTCGCGCCGCCGCTGCAGCTGCTCGCCGACGCCTGCGTCGTGCTCTTCCTCATCCAGAGCGCCGACCGCATCATCCAGAGCCTCGGCTGCTTCTACATCCACCTCCGGCGCATCAAGCCCAAGCCTGTCTCGCTGGCACTGCCCGACGAGGAGGACCCCGACGCCGGCTACTACCCCATGGTGCTCGTCCAGATACCAATGTGCAACGAGAAGGAGGTAAACAACAATCCAGCATTGCAATTTGCAGTTACTCTGTTCCATTCAGAGAAAAGTTCCAATTTTGAACATGTTGTGCATTGCTCTGTTCCATTCAGGTGTATCAGCAGTCAATTGCTGCGGTTTGCAATTTGGATTGGCCGAGGTCCAACATAATGGTGCAGGTGCTTGATGACTCCGATGACCTGATCACTCAAGCGTTGATCAAAGAGGAGGTGGAGAAGTGGCAGCAGACTGGTGCACGCATCGTGTACCGCCACCGTGTGCTCAGGGAGGGGTACAAGGCTGGTAACCTCAAGTCGGCGATGAGCTGCAGCTACGTTCAGGACTATGAGTTTGTGGCGATCTTTGACGCCGATTTCCAGCCTTATCCAGATTTCTTGAAGCGCACGGTGCCACATTTTAAGGTAAATTCGGTACTGTTATCAAGTCATGTCAATTGTGCTGCTTGTCGGGATTCTGATTATATTCTGCGGAATTGACTGGTTGCAGGACAATGAAGATTTGGGACTAGTTCAAGCGAGATGGTCATTTGTGAACAAGGATGAGAACCTATTGACTCGGTTACAGAACATTAACCTGTGCTTCCACTTTGAGGTGGAGCAACAGGTGAACGGTGTGTTCATCAACTTCTTTGGGTTCAATGGCACGGCTGGGGTGTGGCGGATCAAAGCTTTGGAGGATTCAGGGGGTGGATGGAGCGGACAACTGTTGAAGACATGGACATTGCAGTCCGTGCACATCTGAATGGCTGGAAGTTTGTCTTCCTAAACGATGTGGAGGTAAAACGCGTGCGAAATTGCTTGCATATTGTGTCACCACAGTGTTGTGACAATAGTATTTTTGATATGAATGGTTTGTGGCCTGATGCACTTGTTTCATCTTTACGCAGTGCCAATGTGAGTTGCCAGAGTCATATGAGGCTTACAGGAAGCAGCAACATCGGTGGCATTCAGGCCCAATGCAGTTGTTCAGGCTCTGCTTGCCAGACATTATCAGATGCAAGGTATTTACCAAAATTGCTCCAATTGAGCTCAGAAATTGGGTTTGTCAGTAACGTTCATCACGAATGACTTGTAGTGTTAAGTATCATTAGAGAGTGACAAAAGGGTCCAAGGGAAGGCAATTATAGGTGCAAGTTTCCCATTTTGATCTTCTTAATTTGTCAACAAAACTTGCTCACCTAGCCTAGTTCACAATTGTATTTTTAGGGGAATCAGCTGCCCGTTGACAGTCAAGATGAAGAATTTGACCTGAACTTGTTGTAATAAGATCACTTAAATCAGTAGAGGGTTTACTAACGTTGTCTACATTCTCTGGTTGCAGATTGTATTCTGGAAGAAGGCCAACTTGATCTTTCTTTTCTTCCTGCTGCGCAAGCTCATCTTACCGTTCTACTCCTTCACTCTCTTCTGCATCATCCTCCCAATGACAATGTTTGTGCCTGAAGCAGAGCTCCCTGACTGGGTCGTCTGCTACATCCCAGCCCTGATGTCATTCCTTAACATCCTCCCTGCTCCAAAATCTTTCCCATTCATCATCCCATATCTCCTCTTTGAGAACACCATGTCAGTAACCAAGTTCAATGCCATGATCTCCGGCCTATTCCAGCTTGGGAGCGCCTACGAGTGGGTGGTGACCAAGAAATCAGGCCGAACATCAGAGAATGACCTCATCTTGTCATCACCTAAGGAGAAACACAAAGCATTCCCTACATCAATCCTTGCCGCAGCTACAATCAAGGAGCAGGCCGTGTCAAAGCAACCTGCTCCAAGAAAGGAGTCCGGGAAGAAGTACAACCGGATATACAAGAAGGAGCTGACGCTTTCGCTGCTCCTCCTGACCGCCGCTGCCCGGAGCTTGCTGTCGAAACAAGGGATGCACTTCTACTTCCTGCTGTTCCAGGGCATTTCGTTCCTGATGGTCGGCCTCGACCTCATTGGCGAGGATGTAAAATAAACGGTAAACGGGGATCGTGGACGGGTGTGCTTGGTCAGGTGGTGCTTGGTTTCTTGTAGGAACCTCATCAGACGGTACTGAATCTTACACGGTTGGTTACTTGATTCAAGTAACCAAACAATACCTTAGCTTTGTTGAGGAGTAGGATCTAGGTGTAGGAACTGAATACTAGCCTGGGGATTAGTGTCAGAGAAATGTTTCAAATGGGGTATGGATGTGTAGATATGCCTCCGGTCATGGCTTGTAAATTCTTTTAGCTGCTTCAGGAATCTCAATTCTTCTGCACTTTGCTCAATTTCGTTCCTCGTTCTACCAATTGTTTCTCACAGTATGAAGTTCAACCACTGAAAAATCTCTAGACATCATGATCTGAACAATAAGTGCACCTATTCTGTTCCAACGCCGTGCTGTTCAACTGTGTTCAGTTAACGCTGATGGCTGAGCTGACGGCGGTAGCAGTTGAGTTGGGCACGTGCACGCCCTGGCCATTGCGATGGCGCGGGGAAGGTGATGATGACCATGGCGCGTGGGCGATGCCGTGAGTGAGTAGTTGCAGGCTTGCTGCAGCTGTGATGTTATGAGCCGTGCTGTGCGGCCTCTCGATCTCCCGCACGGGGGATGCAGGGCATGGCGCGGCCAGCTGCTGGTGGTCTGATCCGTTGAGGTCATCGCTCTCACATGAACGCGTCAGGTTGGTTGGTTGGTTCGCAGCTGGCGCAGAGATGCACTATTTATTGGCTCGTTCCTGTTGAATTCTTCTTCTCAAATGTTCACGTGCTGCGTAGCACTGCTACGGGTGAAGTTAGGACTCTCTCTCTCTCTCTCTCTCTCTCTCTCTCTCTCTCTCTGAGAAAAAGGCCGTGGTCCAGCCCATTTGAACCCAAATAACCAGCCCATACAGGACGGGGAAGCCCATTGATGAGGCCCATAGAACAATCACAAACATCCGGACCCACAAGTCAGTCGCCAAAGGGAACAGCAGTCAAGAGCTCGATCAGGCCATTGCAACTTGCTGGAGTCGTCATAGTTTTTTTTGGCTGGATTCCTTAAGAAACGCGAGTTGTGAAACAAGACAGACAGCCGAAGAAAGAACCCAATCAGTGAGAGGCTATAATAATAACAATAATATTAGTGGTACATTAGTTTGTGGACATGTTTCGGAGGAGATGCGCCTGATCTCCGGCCTCCATATTACAAAACCCCTTCTTCTCCGGCCCGGCCGTGCGTGCGCGTTCGCCGCCCGTCGCCGGAGAAGAAGGAAACGGCAGAGGCCGCGCGGCGCGTTATATTCCCCTCTCCTTCCTAATAAGCTTGCCTGACTAATTAACCAGTGATCCGACTTCTCCCCGTGGCTAACTAACCAACCAACACCATCTTTTAAACGAACCTAAATCAACTAATACGGGGCGAACGTGTCCAGCCACGAGCAGCTCTCGTGCACGCACCAAGAGCATTGGAAAAAAAACGGTTCACGCGTCGGTCCACGCGGCGAAGAGCGGCAGGTGCGCGATGGAGACGGCGGCGGCGGTGGGCCTTGGCGCGGCCCACGGGCCCAGCGACGGGAGCGGGCTCATGGGCTTGGTGTTGGCGGCGGCGGCGGCCTGCGAGGGCTTGGAGAAGAGCATGGAGAGGCCGCCGCCGCGGTCGGGGCTGCCCTCGCGCGAGTTGCTCAGGCTGGTGACCAGCGACGACGCGGTCGACATGGCCATGCCGTTGCCGTTGCCCTGGTGGTCGGCGGCGGCGGCGGCGTTGGCCACCACGAGGTCGTGCAGCACGGAGAAGGCCTCGCCGGACATGACGTCACCGTGGTGGTGGTGGTGGTGGCCGGTGGCATGGTGCTCGCCGTTGTTGTTGTTGTTGGCGCCGCCGATCCCCGGGGCGGCGGACATCGCGGCGATCTTCCACGTGTCGGTCGACGTGGCGGCGGCGCCGGCGGTGTTGGGCGCCTGGTGCACGAGGGCGGCGGAGGCGGCATCGGCGGCGGCGGCGTCGTCGTCCTTCTTGCGGCGGGCGAGGTCGCCGGGGAGCAGCGTGTTGCTGGCCATGATCTTGTCGACGTCGTAGCGCGTGATGTCGAAGTTGGTGACGGCGTTGAGCCCGCGGAACTTGATGGCGGCGATGTCGTACGCCTCGGCGGCCTCCTCCTGCGTGCCTGCAATTAATTAATATCCAGTCAGCACGCGCCATCGTCAACACGTCCGTACGTGGCATGCCACGTCGGCGTGTATATATGGATGATCTGAAGAGGAAGCGGAATGATGGGCGGGTGGCGTTGCATGGATCGGAGCATGGTCAAAAGGGGTTGAACGCGTGCGATCCGCGACAGTGTAAAAACTAGAAGCAGCGCGCAGCCTTATGCAAAAGCTTCATTCTCTCTCTCTCTCTCCTCTCTCTGCGCGTCTGTCTGTGCATGAGCATGTGTAGAGAGAGAGAGAGAGAGGGAGGAGGCAAAAGGAAAGGGGAGAAAGCAAGAAGACATTCTTTGGCAGGCAGAGAGAGAGCATCATTGGCACCTAAAGCTAATAACCCATGCATACGACCTCAGCACGGATTTGAGTATGGATGATCATTTAGGCGAGTGCAGACAGGCCGTCCCCCTGTGCCCTCCGCCCATGACACCATCTCTGCATGCAACTGATGATCCAACCGAGACCCACCTAAACGTAGCTCTGCTCTCCATCGATCACTACTACTAGCTAGTAACACAGCAGCTAGCATCTAGCTCAAAATGTTGCTCGTTGTAACGTCACGTACTAAAATAGGTAGTATCTAATTCAGAAGAAAAAAAAAGAAACTGAAGCAAGGAGGAAGAGAACTCACTGAAGGTGCCGAGGTAGAGGTCCTTGTTGCCGGAGACGCGGCCGATGCGCGCCTGCCACCGCCCGTGCTGGTGATGCCTGCCGATACCAGATTGTCGTAGTAAAAACGCTCAGCTCGGTACTACAGGAGCAGGTAAAAAAGCTAGATACAGTAGTAGTAAGACTGAGGAAGTGATGAGAAGACGCATGCACCTGGTCACCCCGCGGTACATGGAGGCGCCCCGTGAGAAGCCGCTGCTCTTCCTGCACTCAAATTTGCTTCAGATGCATATATATATATATATATGGCCACTACTACAGTCTCTGCGATGAAGGTGAGTGTCTACGTACCTCCTGAGGTGCGCCACGTACTCCTGCCGCGTCATGTTCTTCATCTCCTCCAGCTCCTCCTGGTAATCCTCCAGCTGCACCACAAAATGTATCGTCATCATTAACCTCAGTAAGCATTATTACCGTAAGTAATTAATACCCAAGGAGAATGTGCTAGCATGGGTGGTGAGAGTAAAAGCAGTATTAGGTGGCGGAATTACCGGGAAGTTGATGTGCGTGGAGGGGCCCCAGTACTTGAGCGCCGCCAGGTCGTAGGCTCTCGCCGCCTTCTCCTCCATGTCGTACCCGCCTAACACAGACAACCAACCAAGCACGCCCGGCCATGTCAAGGGATGAAGGTTTTACCGCGCGTACATTTCCTTTTTTACCGCGCGTGCGTGCATGTGCCGACAACAAGCGACACACAGAGTGTGAAAACTACAGTAGTGTTCAAAAAACAGGGCGTGCTCTGCGACCCTAGGTACTTACCGAGATAAACTGCGCGTCATCATCAGTCAGAGAGTTAAATAAACCGCGTAGTACGCACGTCGTTGTCCCACAGCCAGTATGCAGAGAGAGAGAGAGAAGCACCAACGTAATTAGCCACTAATAATGTTAACTAATAGTAGCAAGGAACTACTAACAAAAAAAGCAGTATGACTCAAAAAAAAAGCAGTACAGAAGATGCTATACCTTGCCTGCCCTTCCTGGTCTGGCCCTCCTTCTTGCAGCTGTTGTCCCACAGGTGCGCCTCATACCTCCCCGTCCACCTATGCCTGCTTAATTGAACCCACCAAATCAGCACCTGCTAAATTGCTAATCCAACCCTCTAATCCCCCATCATCCCGTCCCAGGTGATGGAGACCCACGTCGTCACGTGGTAATGAAGGAACGCGCCGACGTGGCACCGTCGTCAGTTACCTGGTGACGCCCCGGTACTGCGACGTCCTCTGCCCGAACGTGTCGATGGACTTGCGGTGGTGCACCGGCTGCTTCTGCTGCCCCGCCACCGCGCGCTTCCGCCCGCCGTCGCCGCCCGCCGCCGCCGCCAGCGCGCCGCCGTACTCGCCGGCCGCGTGGTGCTGCTGCGCCGCCGCCACGCACGCCGAGCCCATCGACAGGGCCAGCCCGTGGTGCTGCTGGGCCAGGAAGCCCGCCTCCCGCGCCGCCACCCAGCTCGCCATCACCGTCGCCGCCTCCTCGTCCGCGACCAGCTGCGCCGCCGGCGCCGAGTACGCGTCGGCGGCGTGTTGCAGCAGGCCGTGGTGCTGCTGCTGATGCTGCTGGTGCTGGCCGTAGTAGTACAAGCTGGAGGCCGCGTTGTCCAGGCTCAGCGCCATGGCCTGCGACTGCGCCGCGCCCAGAAAGTCCTCCAGCTTCGGCCCTGCGCGATTACTCACTCACCAAATAAATAAAGAAATAAATCGTTCAAGAAATGAACACGAGACTGCGAAACTAACCGTGGTGGTGGTCTTGATCGGTCCGCCGGAGCGCTTCCATGATGCAGAGCGAGCCGTCGGATTTGAGCGGCATGGACGCGAGCTGCGGCGCGTAGTACGGCGTGCCGCTGGTGGCCGCCGCCACGGCGTCGCCGGCGCCGATGCCGTAGGCGGCGGCGGTTGTAACGGAAGGGAAGAAGAAGCCGTGCTGCTGCTGCTGGACGTGGTGGTGGTGCTGGTCCTCCATGGCCGAGGCCATGCTGTGCGGCGAGAGCGAGAAGCCCAGCCACGCGTTGCCGCCATTGGTGCTGCCGCTGCTGCCATTGTTGCCGCTGCTGCCGTTGTTGTTGTTAGTCATCGTGCAACGCTGTCAGGATGATGACGAGGAACGAAACAAGGGGGAAGCAGAGTGTGAAGGCGATGCAGGGATGGTGATCGCAGCGCAGGCAAGTGGAGGAGCAGGGATCAATCATTCGGGAATGATGCGGCTCGCCATTGCCGTGCGCGATATGGGAGCTTCGAGGTCCGGGGTTTACTAGGCGAAGCTGCGGAGCGTGTGGAGTGGAGAAGTGAGAGAGCGAGTCTTGTGTTGTGTGTGCGCGCTTGTGTGCTCGCGTTGCGCGTGGCTTTAAAGTAAGCAAAAGGAATGACTTGAGCTCCCACATTTACACACAACATCCAACCCCCTCCCTCCGCCCCCCAAAAAAAAATATGGGAGGGAGCTAGAAATGCTTGGACTTGTTGGATGGATAACATTCTCTTCTCGCACATCCCCCGGCTCATAGGGATCTGTGTAGCATCTCTCTCTCTCTCCACACAAGAAAGAAAAGGGTCAAGGAAATCTCCCTCCAACACAACATTCTTCCTTTTTCGCAAAAGAAAATTAAAGATGATTAGCTCGGTTGCATCATCGCCTTTGTCGCCACTGTTGCCTGCAGTGGCGTCACTGTGTACGTATAGCCGTGTAGGTACGTCGTAGAGACACTTTTGTTGTACTGCGCAAATACTCACTGCACAAGCAGTCACTTCGGAACAGTTCTAGTACTGTGCAGGGCCTCCTCAATGCCAACAACACGAGAGAGCTGACTCGGATCGTCTATATACAATCCAACAAGCCTGCAGCAGCATACTCGATCTGCCCGGCCTGCCTTTTATTTCTACAAAAAAAGAGAGAGATAATTTATGTCTGGCTGTGTAAAAAATTGCGTATACCTGTGTACAGGTACTACGCAGCAGCCCAATAACTTCACATTGATAAATAAATTCACAATTTAAAAACAGCAGCGACAATAAATCTTTCAGAGAGCGGGAGAGAGAGAGAGGGTGCATATGGCAAATGTCAATGGCACATTAACACTGTTCCTTGATGCAAGAGTGAAGGGAGAAGGTCATATGCATATGCGTGTTCATGGCTGCTTGTACGCGCAGGCGTATAAATACAACGGCTATACTTCACGATGAATACAGTGATGAACGTGCACCACTCCTTTTTTTTATGTATACCTGAAACATTGTAGTATAGTTTTGTCCTGTCTCTATTCCACAACATTTATAACATGCATGAGTATTTAGACGTAGCCATGCATGCTGCGTATGTATACTGCAGTTACTGTGGCTTTTGCAGAGAAAGAGCTGTTTCAGTACCCACAAATAAATATTGATTTGATGTGTAGCTTGATTTCAAAGTCAACAAACATACCATGTATAGATACATGAATAATTCTACGGTACATGCTACCAGCAGTAATCAACGTGATAAGTTGGTAATTTTATATTATGTATGTCGATATGGAGCACTGTTTGTGGGATGCGCTTTCATATGTGTTGTTTAAGTAAAGCTTTCTTTATCTACAAAATCAGCACAGTTTCAAAGTGCCCACGAGTTACAATTAATCGTCTCCTTTGAATCAGTTCAAGACAAAGAATTGGCATCATGTACAGTGCTACTATATATAGTTTGGTGTTTTGGAATTATTACATGGTCGTCTAGTCTCATAAATAAATAAGTAATGCAAGTAAACATATGCAGATTTGCTGAAGCATTTCTAGCCGCTGCCTCTTATCACCGTTTTTTATTGCAACAGAAATTAAGAAGTCTACCAACAAGTCATGAAGGCACATGGTACATGTATCCACGGATCAGCACAATCCTGCTACCTATAGTGCAGTACATACACATATGGATACACGTTTGTCAAAGGCTGCTCTCTTGTGAATAGATGAATACTTTAGGGGATTGTGTTAATATGAGAGCGGTATATGGTGTCCATCATGCAACCAGAAGCTGATTGTTTTCTTTTGAATTCTGGGTAGTCAACAGCTGCAGACAAAAAAGAGAGATGTCGGTCAATAGCATGTTCTCATGAATGATGCAGGCACCAAGGGGCCAGAGAGAGAAGGAGATGAGAGAGAAAGGCTGTTGCTAATTGGGAGGTATCAGTACTATTTCAGCGTCCCCTTTAAGCATGCTCGGCTAGTTCCTGGCAGCTAGCCAGTCTGCAGGCCCCTCTCGTCTCCCTTGGACTTTTGCAACGGTTGAGGGCAACTGGTGCATAGCCTCTCAGCTCCAGATCAAGGTGAACAATGGCCTCGATCCTTTTTTGTTGAAACATTGGCTGCAATGTGGCTAGCATATTTAGTATGATGCTCTGGAGGGCATGCATGGAGATGAGGCCCTTTTTTCCCAAAGAGCTTAGTATGTTGCCGCGGAAAAGTGTCTATTTTGTTGTTTGTTCCTTGGTGTTTGTCAAAAGGAGAGCTGGGCATGGCCTAACAATTCTGCTATACTTTCCCTTTTATTTTATCTTTTCATGTTTCAGCTTGATGAGCTGGCTAACATACTTACTTTTGCCAATGGCAGCATAATGGTATATGCAGAGGGAAACATCCTAAGACACTTATTCTGTGGAACATGATCACGTAAGTAGGTCTAGGTAGACTGATAAGTACGTTTGTTCGGAGGGTTAATTAGGAGCTCAGAGGCTACACACTCCTAATAAGATTCTCCATGCGAGTCTCTATTTGTAACATTGTTTGTGGCATAATCTAACATCGGAAACAAGCAACGTTGCACCAGTACTGGTTTCTTAGCCTATCTATTGACAAACAATAATATAATTAATGTAGTATCAATTTCGTCCAAAAGAATTTTTAGTATGCACATTTTGACACACAACAATATCTCACCTACAGTGGTAACAAACCCAAGCCCTGCACCAGGCAACAGCATCACCTGACTCAAGTGTCAGGGGAGCATGTCACAAAGGATCCAAGATTGGTGTCATAATGAAAAGGAAACTAGCTTGCTAGGGATCCATGCCACCCCATGCCTCATGACTCAACTTTGATTAAGGTAATGATGGCGAATGGCCAGCAGCAGCAGCTACAGCCCATGCATGCGCTTTTGCTCCCAACAGTGGCCACGGCCTCCTCCTTGCTTGGGAGAAGTGAAGGAAGAACACCAGCTGCACATCGCATTCAGAATTCCAGGTTCAGGTCTGAACCCGACCCAACCCAACATCCAGCCGGATTTTGAAACGGAAAGCGACCAAGAACTGAATACGTGGTATTAGCAGCATAATCCAAAAGAAGGCCGTTCTTTTGCCCCATGCTCCAGTCCCTTTCATATGCAGGGTTTGCAGTGCAGGGGACTTAAAAGAAACTTTGCAGTTTTGGTGATTTAGTACTTCCCATCTGTATGCATGGGCATCGGAGTCCCGCTCCCAATGTTTAGAATATTTTTCCATCTCCTCCTAACTTCAGAGAGATTATAATAAGGATGACATGTCATTGTAAGATGTGGTAAAACATATCTATCGCAATTAAAAGGCGGAATACTCAATTTCGTCCTTGAAGTTTCTCCAAAAGCTCAATTTGGTCCCTCAACTATCAAAGTGACCAATTTCGTCCCTGAACTTCGCATTTTGGGTTCATTTTTGTCCTTTATCCTAGCTGGCAGTACAAATCATCATGCCACCTCAGCTCTGGTTCCAATTTGTTAAGAAAATGTCTGTTTTGCCCTTGTCTAATTTTATCAAGCTATAGCTAAGTTTTTTTTGCATGTTTGCACTTCACATTTTTTTTGTATGTTTTTGCATTTCAGTTCTAGTTGTGAATTCTATTTCAAATTACAGATTAAAGTATAAATGTATATTGCAGTATAATAGATTTGATACTTGGAAACACAATTAAGAGTTTTCTCAAATCCAAAGAGCAACTTAAGAAAAACTGTTCACACAACTTGTTCAAAATAAAAATGAACATTTATGCTTTATTCTAATATAGAGTGTGCAACTAGAAAATAGGAGCATGCGAAAAAAGTGTGAAGTGCGAACATGTAAAAAAATGTGAAGTGTGCACATGCAAAAAAGACTCAATTACAACTTGAGAAAAATAGTTGAGGGCAAAATAGACATTTCCTTAATGGAAGGAGGCGGATCTGAGGTGGCATGATGATGTGTACTGCCAGGTAGGATAAAGGACGAAAATGATCCCAAAATGCAAAGTTCAAGGACGAAACTGGTCTCTTTGATAGTTGAGGGACCAAATTGAGCTTTCGGTGAAACTTCAGGGACGAAGTTGGCTATTCCGCCCAATTAAAATGGCCAGGTAATTAAATATCCTAAAAAAATGGCCAGGTGAACAGGCCTTTTGTGGGATTGGATGTCTCATGGATACCGTAAGTAGATGGACATCTGGACAGGATATGGACAACAGTGAACTACAAAGGCGGCGACAAAGCAAGTACGTAGACAGGTCCTATACACACATTCCATTCGCCTAATAAACAAAACAAAAGAAATCCTATCGAAAAGGACTATCTATGTAGGAATATGTGTCTGGCTTTCTTAGGACGGACTTGGGGGCAATAATATGCGCGCCTTTGTGTCACGTAGCAGTAGTGTAGATTGCCATGCATAAGCTGGGAGGGCCCACTTGCCGTCGCATGTGATGAGACAATTCATGCATGAGGGGTATCTCACTCTCCCCCTCTCTCTATCTCTAAAGGCACATTTACATTCCATCATATGAGTGGGGTTAGAGAACCCTAAAAGTGACTAGTAGGGGAAATATTATAACATGAAAAATTGTCAAATCATAGACAGAACTAAAACAGGTGCATACAGAATTCTAAAGTGTTTAATAATAAGCTAAGTCTATACAACTTTTGCTTTATCCTCCCCTAATATAATTACCTGCGAGAGCATCGGAGATTAGCATTGCATTGAGACCGGAGCTTCCCTCTAGAAGATATGTTAGGATTTGTGTGCGGCATCATGCTTGCATTGACCGTGCATCGGCAGGCCGCCAGGTGATCACGTAAAGTCTGCTGTCTGGTTCAAAGCTCTTTTCCTAATGAACCATGAAGTCTAATCGCACAGATCAAGATGTGTAAACCTGAACGCAAAGTCCATATCATGATTGATCCAAGTGCTCGCAGCCAGTTGGACGCACGTGATCAGCTGGCTAGTTTATTCGACGACCACAGATTATTTAATAACATTGTTATGTTAAAAAGTTAATGATCTCATCAAGTGTAACTAAGAACGGCTAGCTGTAAAACAAAACTCAAAAAGGGGGAAAAAAAGAATGGCTCTTGGGTACTGTCCAAGGTGCTCTAGCTAGTTTGGCATGCGACTCTTTCCGACTTATTCGGCCTCACCTTGTCTCGCTTTTGGAACGCATTTCGCAGCATTCCCTCTCCAGTGTTCTTCGATCGACCGGAGGGCGGCAAGTCATTCATAACCTTTTCCTCACGCCGATCTCTATAGCAGGCACAGCTACCCCTCGCTAGCAGTCACATTCACACAGCCTTGAGCTTCTCAAATTTTCCTGCACGCCGATCATTCCTTGAACAAGTATAATTTGTTAATTAATTATGCGTGGTATGGCAGCTCTTTTTTGCATTTTATTTTATTTTCTTTTATTTCAGCTAAATAACTTTCCATCTGTTGGCATTCTTCTTTTGTATAAAATTAACAAGCAAAGCATTTATTTTATGGTGGCAACAACAAACAAATAAGGGAGGGATACGCTTGATCATCCAGTTCTAAGAGTGGCACACATATCGCGAGGAGAGCTTATCAGCATACATATACATTGCAGGTAGCGCTAATTCGAGCGTTAGCTTAAAAGTTTTGAGGACCTAAAGAAATAGAAATAGTTTATGGAGATGGAATTCATAATTTGTCTGGTATCATCTTTTATTTGTCACATATAGCTTTTGTCTCGTGCGTTCGTGCATTCATTCCCATATGTGGCCTGCCAGAGGCAAAAGAACAAAAGCTACTGGAACAGTTAGACCAGAAACCACCGAGGATTAAGATGAGCTGGCTATGAATCAATAAGTGAAAAAGATATTTACTTAAACTCGACAAATTCCATCCACAGTGAGGTTTCCTCTGGAACAAAGAAATAAGAGTAAAATGCACCCCCTGATCCTTAAACTATTTAGAAATGGTCGTATAGGTCCACAAACTCTCAAAGTGACCATTCTGGTCCTTATACTATTCATGGATGGTCATCTAGGTCCACAAACTTTATATTGATCCTCTTAGGTCCCTGATCTATTTATATCGTGTCAACTAGATTCACATCGTCACACCTAACCACTCTCCATGCGTATGCTGTCGAGCCTACTCAATGACGCAACATGTGTGCTCTACCCATCACAATCTCACCCTCCCATCCGACCTCGCTCTCCCCATCGTGACCTCGCTTGTCCATGTCTGTTACTTGTCATCCACTTTGACGGCGTGTTGTTGCCCACGATAATAGTCTATCCTCCGTGTGTTGCACCTTTCGCATGTGACATGACACATTATTGTCACATCTATCTAGTGAGCAATGGGCAGTGGCTGGATGGGGGCAAGAGAGCGGTAGATAGAGCACACTAGTTACTAGGTACTACCTCGTCCCATTGAAAGTGTCATTCTCGCTTTCATGGAACTCAAACATTTTTAACTTTGACCAAAAATATATGAGAAATTATAAATATTTATTGAATATAATTAGTATCATTAGATAGATAATTGAATCTACTTTCATAATCAACTTATTTAGAGATACAAATATTACTAATATTTTCTACAAATCTAGTCAAAGTTTAAAAAGTTTGATTGACACGGAAACCATAGCGACATTTTCAATGGAGATGGAATTCATAATTTGTCCGGTATCATCTTTTATTTGTCACCTATAGCTTTTGTCTCGTGTGTTCGTGCATGCATTCCCATATGTGGCCTGAGAGCATCTCCAACCATTCCCTAAATGAGGTTGTTAAATAGAAATTTAGGATGTGATTAATAAAAATCATTCTCCAACCGTTCTCTATATGAGGTTGCTAAATTTACCAACTCCCAACCCATGGCCTAAAGGTTGCTACATTTAGTCACCTAATTCGTACTCCCCAAAGGATATTTGAACTATTTAGGAAACGATTATTGGGAACGGTTGGAGTGCATGTCTTCTTTTTACTCCCAATAGATATAGCAACTCTCTAAAAACTACTCCCTCCGTCCCAATATGTTTGGCATTCTAGCTCGGACACGGAGATTAAGAAGAGAAGGAATAAAGTAGGTGCGCAGGAAACGAGGAGGAAAGAGATAGAGATAGAGGTGTATTGGGAAGAGAGAAAGGTGTCTCGGGAAGTGAGAATGCCAAACATTTTGGGAAAAATGGATGAGCCTAGAATGCCAAATATTCGGGACGGAGGGAGTAGTTTTTTGGGAGTAAAATTGTTAGGAACTGTTGGAGATGCTCCGACGGACAAAAGAACAAAAGCTACTAGAACAGTTAGACTAGAAACCACCGAGGATTAAGATGAGCTGGCTATGAATCAATAAGTGAAAAATATATTTACTTAAACTCTGACAAATTCCATCCACAGTGAGGTTTCCTCTGAAACAAAGAAATAATTATGGAGGAAAATAAAGAAACTGAATCCAAGGAAAAAAAATGATCCTATGTGTCCTTTGGAATGTAGAATTACTTCATAGGAATTTTACAAGATTGGAAAGTTTCCTCCATATTTTAAAGAAATTCTAGCTTGAGGTCTAATGTTATTTTCTCTTTCCTTCCAAAGTTTTAAGACATAATCTCTCAGCCCCTCTCTTTCCTTAGTTTCTCCCTCTTGCTAGTCAACATATGTTTTTTCCAGTGAAGCATAGTATGAGCAATTTCTGCGTTTTTTTCATTTCATAGGATTTTAAATATGAATCTAGATAAAGGAATGCTTATAAAAAATGATTGTGCAACGGATCTTTAAAGAATGATGCATATATGGTTGGTCGGCTTTTGCGACGAGCCCTAGCAATAGGCTACAAACAGCTGCATGCTTCTGTAAGCACAGTACCACTGCGTGCTGTGCTTGCATTTAAAGGCCGATGGCTCTGTCTGAGCCTGCCGAAACCCTGTGGTTTTCATTGTCGTCCCTTCACGAGTGGATGGAGGGATGCACAAGATCCAAACAAAATCTAAGCTAGATTCATTTTAGCTGCTAGTACTACTAGCCTCTCTCTCTCTCTCTCTCTCTCTCTCTCTCTCTCTCTCTCTCTCTCTCTCTCTCAGTGTAGGGACATGGCAATGTAGGTTGTGTACGTAGGCCAGTAAACACGCAGTGTGAGTCGTACGTGCTGCCCAAAGAGAAGTGTACTGAAAGAGGGCTCGGATAGTTACTATACGAGACTGCAAAACAGCTGTTGGAAAATGTTGCTCCCTCCTCTCCTCTGTGTAACTGGTCTCTCTTTATGTCGCACGTCAGGCAACCACACAAACTTGCACCAGAACAGGCAAGGGAACGAGTTAATTCGTCACATTCTCGAACAGTTCGATCCAACCTATGCAACGCTCACTAATTACTGTACGATTTACAGCAAAAGAAAAAAAAGATGAAGCGCGTACGTGTATCGTCAATGCAGGCTCCCTTGTTCAGTCTATGGCGTTTAGAACAGCAAATTTATCGCTATCTAAAGGGGTTACCTAGGTGTTTAGGGTATCCATTTTTTTAAAAAAGAAAGGGGGTAGCTTTGTTTGTCTGATCTGATCGCCTGATCGGATCATCAGAGAACCGAACAGACTGAATGACAACAGAAAACTGAATGAGAGCTCTCGGTTGCTAGCTGCAGTTGTGTTCTTTTGCCACCACTCTAACAACTACCACTAGCCAGTAAGCTGATGAGTGGTCGCCATCTTGAGCAAGGAGTCCAACGGTGTCCTGTGCACGGGCACTCTTCCAGGGAGTTTTGAGTTTCAGACACCGCACACACACAAACACATGCGTGGTGGTTCATATGCTGCATGGCGTTTCACTGAATGGTTCTGCCATTTTCTGCATCTGCACCAGCTGAGAGCGAGGGAGTATTGTTTATGCGTGCATATCCTTGAATTGTGGCCTGCTGGCCTGAGCCGATCAGTGCCAGAGGTGTAGTTGGAGCTTACAGACTCATCAGTGTCGCATTATTTGCATTATATGTGGTCCATGCATGAAGACAGGCAGAGACAGACAGGCTATAAGGAATGAGATTGCATTCAATTCGGTATGTGTATAGTACGAATTCACACAGTTTATGGAAGGACGTTAGCAAGAACAGCTTTATTATATTTGCATGGTTGGAAGAACAGTATTATTGAGACTTAATTTGAGACCAATATAATGCCATGATTATCAGAAAAAAATGAATTAAAGATTGAATATGAAGCAAGATATAGTCCATTAGTAGTGTGTACTGATGAATGAGGCAGTGGTTACTGCATGATCAAGAAGGCTGTAGGAAGCAACAACGCCTGACAAGGCCCTGTTCGTTTCCTGTCCTCTAAAATTTAGAACTGTCACATCAAAGAGAATCTTATTATTTATGAATATTCGATCAATTTAATGACAAAACTCTATTGACAGATTGGTGCTAATTTTCGAGATGAATCTAATGAGCTTAATTAATTTAGATTTTATTAAAGTGATGCTACAGTAACCGTCTTCTAATCACGACTTAATTAACCTCATTAGATTCGTCTTGTAAATTAGTCTAGGGGTCTGTAATTTATTTTATAATTAAACTTTATTTACTACTTCTAAATAGTAAGATTCTTTTTGTTGTGACAACTCTAAAGTTTAGACCCTAGGAAACGAACACACCCAAAGATCGGTCCTGGTACGCACATGTGGCAGCACCCTAGTGGCTTATGTAACTGAACGGGTTAGCTAGGGTTAAGCAGAAATGGACATGCCTAAGGGCCCTAATTCTGGCAAAAAAGATCGGTCGACCTGATCACCTGCATGCATCGGTAGGAGAGGAGAGCAAAACGGCATGTGGTGCGTGGGGTTCACTAGCTGCTGCTGCTGTGCTCTTCTTGCAAAGGGATCAGCACACACAAACATATAATACGAGTACTAACCAGGCCACTGTGCAATGCATGCCTCCACATTCCCCACTCTGATAAAAGATCTGATCAAAGATGGCAGCCACCATAGCAGAGAGAGAGAGAGAGAGAGAGAGAGAGAGAGATGCAGAAGGCAAAAGTAATGTAGAGAGAGAGCCCCACACGGCTGTTTTCTGCATGCAAGGCTGATGAAAATTACTCGCTTTGTTTCCTTATGCGAGCTCGTTTGTGCCTTTCTTTATCTTCTTTGTTCTGTTTCTTCTCTTAAACCTGCTGCTTGCTCTCTCTGTGTCCTCTTGCGTGCATGGCCAGCCTACTCAACATTTCAAGTCACACCAGAGGATGAGGGTAAAAAGGAAGGCGGCAATGGCCTACAGGACACAGATGACTAGTTCCCATGCCACTAGGCCTTGTTCTCTGCATACAGAAAGCAGCAGCACTCTCTCACTTAATAAGGATAACCCCACAGAATTCTAGCATCAAATATTCCATCCAAACAAAGCTGATTTGATGGCAGTTCCATTTTGCCTATCATTTTGTGCTCAACAGTGTTCTTCAGGCCAGTGCTGTCTAGCTATAGTGAAAAAAAAAGCCTTGCAGTTAATCTCTTATAATATAATGGCAAGTGAACCAACCATTGCAAACATTATCATTAGCTCACAGAGTTACAGCTCGTGCTTAGTCATGCCTTTGTTCATCATGGATGGATACAGTTAGATGGTAGTACTAGTACTACATAAGGTCAAAACTCAAAAGGAGTCAATCGTCAAAGAAAGAGGAGCTTAGGTTGTTCAAAAACTTGTACTGAAAGCTGAAGGAAAAATAAAAGGGATAATAAACGCTGCCTGAAGCTGCCAAGGAGAAACAGTGAGTTGCCTTGTACATTTGTCAATTAATTGCTAGCAGACTGTGCAGATATCAGAGTTTCTAGCTGAGGACAAAACCTGTGTATATATACTGCTCAAAAGATGCTGCCGCTGCTGGTGGCGATAAGAGTGGCAGGGTACCCACTGCATCGTCCATGCATCGACACATGATATTTCACTGGAAAATGTAACATGCCTGCTGGACACATCGATCGGCCATGCGTTTGTTTACCACTCATTAAAGTTTTAACTCTATAAAATCTGCAGAAAGCAAACTTAGCTAAAGAGAGTGGCCCTATATATCATGATTTCCATCAATACCATGCTTCAGCAAGTACTGACCGTATTGCCGGTATCTTTAATCTGTAATATGAGCTTTTTTCAGAAAAAAGCAAACAAATGCCTGGTGGAAATTGCTTGCTACCAAAAGCCGTTCTGGTAAGAGTAGACTTTCATTTAGTTCTGACAAGCGTTGATGCCTGTTTCAGGATCGCCTATACACAGGACTTTTCATGATACATAAAGGTTCTTTGACCAAGGATTTTATCAAATAAACATGATTAATACATGGTGCAGACGCATGTTGACAACTTTCGGGATCAGGTACAGGGTCTCAATGATACACAAAAGATCCTTTGACCATATAAGAATAAAAAACATAATTAACCTGATAAATCATAATTCACTTGGTGCTATATATTCTCATTTCGTTTGATGTGCTTAGGTACTTAAGACATAAACTCAGAAGTCAGCAGGACTTTTGTACATCCTCAAAATGCACAAAAGGCTTTCATTGCCTAAGTAGCTAAATGGCTGCACTTGCTCTCCAGAAAGCAAATGCAAGCGCATTTGCTAGTGCTCCAAAATCAGTGTGCATATGGAGCAAAACAAAACATTCCCCACATTGCTTCTTTCAGCAGCACTATCTATCCACCTTCCCTGCTTACAAAACCTACCCTACCAAGCCGGGCATCAAAAGAAGAGGGAATATTAACCTTTGGAGTGAGTGATGACACACCAGCAGAGAGTGCGTGAGGGCTTGTGGCCATCATCCCCTGTTTGCAGCTTGTGTCCAAAGCTCCAGAGAAGCTTCACTTCTGCGAGAACCATGCCCCAAAAGAAAAAAAAAATCATGGTGTCAACATGGCAAATACCAAACCATTATAGTGTCATGCATCTGTCAAGCATCCCTCACATCTTTCTTTCATCAATCTTATTAAAGCGTCCATCCGTCAATCACCCATCCTATCTAGTTCTTCCATGCATCAAGAGAACAGCACGCATGAGGACAGAGGATGAGGGACAAGAATGACAAGGGGTCATTCTTCCCTCCCTGGTTGGCTTGGGGGTGTACATCTTTTGTTTGGGGAATTCTTCTGTGGGCCTTCACATGCCACAGCACCCTACCTCTACCACTAGAGTAGAGTACTTGGTACTATCCTATAGTACAGTAGCAAGTACTTCACCTTCAACTTTGAACCTTAAATCGAGCAAACATGGAGATTTTAGCAGAAACATCCCTCTTTTGTACATTTGGAACATCAAGGCATGGACCACATCAATGTATTTGCTTGCCAACAACCAGCAAGATACTCTCACAAGCACACGACAACATATATTGGCTTTTGGAACACAGTTAACGGAACCAGTAAATAAAAGATTCGAAGATACAGAGGCTGTGCAAGCAATTAGAGTACATTGAACATAAAGAATTTAAACATCGATACAAGAGAGATGGAAGGGGGACGGGGTCATCAGCCAGTAACTTGCACGTTTTCAGTTTACAGCCAGTAACTTTCACGTTTCAGTTTACAGCCAGTAGAGACAAAAGGAATGGGGGTAAGTTGAAGAATTTCCAATGATAATACTTGTCAACCAAAGAATCCCAGCTCAAGTCTTCACAGTTGCAGGTTCCCAAATGAATGTTGTACTCCAGTGTCATCAATGTAGAAGTAATAGTCCTATCACAGATGAAGGCAAGTGAGTAATTCTAACAGCATGAGAAAAATTAAAATAGCTACTAAGGATAAGCATGCTGGTCGCATGGACACGAGTGTATAAACCACCCAAACTACAGCATGACACCAGGAATCTAATTCAACTTTAATAAAAAAAAACCAAACATATTGGTTTACCATTTCACCATGGTACATTGTAGGGCAGTATAAACAAAAGTAATCAGATTGCAACCAAAGACAATGCATCACAAGCGGAGCAATGCTGACCTCCACCTACGTGCCTGTACCGCATAATTACTGCCTAGGCCCTAAGTGGAGGGATCCCCTTCCGCTCAGTCCCTCAACGTGCGGAAGTGAGCACCTAATTACACCATTTTCATGAGTTTGTTGCCAACCAAACAGTTGCCAATTTGGTCAAACTTGCCTAAAATCATGTGTGGCAAAGTGTCGCTAAACACCCCCTAAAGCATCGTACAAGTATCAGTTATACAGAACCATAAAATCTATGCAGACTCTAAATAAACACATTATAAGGCAGCCAAATCTTAGGAAACTGAAAATCAGGCAATTGGTGAATTGGTTATAAAATGATAAACATGAGTTCGTATCACCATACATTGACATCTTCAGGCACATATTCAATAATTCGCACTTGTGCATTTGTTGTCCTAAGGTTTTCTCTCAAAAAAAAAGCTCCATTTAAGGAAGAAACATAATTCTAATCAGCATGAATGCACTGAATAATTCGTGTTAGTATGTTATTCAACGAGTTAATCAAACCATGCAACAAGCAAACTAATGTGGTGCATTTGCACTTCAAGTGTTACATTGTTACATACAATACAGGAGGGAAATACTTTCCTGTCTAATCATGAAATGATTCTACCTATATTGAGAAACATTCTGGTTTAGAAAGAAACCATAGCTCTTCATCTTCCCATATTTCAGTTTATTCAATTCACAGAGCACATAAAGTTATTTACTGCAAAGACCTGAAATAGAGTATAACAATCACTTGCATACTTGACTCAAAGGTTCGGTCAAATGTCAATCTGGATCATTTCTATCTATAATCACATAATTGGTTCTCATGTCAGATTATGAACACAGTATAACTGCTTACAAATGGGGAAACAACTTGTGCAGTTTAAGACAGGACACATGGCACATAACTAAAATAGTATGGGCCTGGATCAGAACAGCAATGAACAGGAACTGTGGCTGTTTTGGGCTGTGGGCACTGTAACAACAAGAGTAGTAAACAGCAGCAGCAAAGACCACAGCCATCGAAAAATATCATTCGATCAGGCCCTATATGTATAACTGAGCAATATTCTGCCTGTTTCGAGATAATGACAGAAGCCACCCAACATTCATCCTTGAGTCAAACAGATATCTCTAATAAATGCACCTAAACTTTGCATGGCAACAATCTTTCCGTTTCTTGAACAAATAGAATGAATTGCAATTTGTAGTAACCAGTTATGGCTCCTAAATACATCCCTAGGATTCACACGCTAATTAATTAGCAATAGCAACAAAATGAATGTTCCTAAATACTAAATACCTTAACAAGAGAAAATGAGGACAAGGTGTTCTTGTTTTTCAGAAATGCAAACTTCAAAGCCAAATGTCCTGATCTTGCTGAAAAGTGATATCGTGCAACTGGTAGATTATCCGCAATATACCGGAACTAATTAATAAGATTCACAAATACATTATAGCTAGCAAACTTCTATAAAGATGCAAAAAGTGATTGACTTTTAACGAGTAGGGTATCAGAATAAACGCACCAGAACGTCATTGTGATGCTAGCTTCATATGTTCCAACTTTGTTGCAATGCCTGCAGTGCTGACAGCATCCTGCTTATCTACAGTGGTTTGATCCTTTTTGTTATCACTCCCATCATTAAATCCATTCTGCAAAGCAGTAGCTGGGTCCCCAAAACCACCTCTGGATGCAACGTGATACATTTGAGGGTACGCTCCATAGACCGGATGAACCCGTCTTGCCATCATGCCAGCAACATTTGTCATGACACCTTGGCTGGGATATCCATTCCCATAGGGATAGCCACCCACAGGAAAAAAAGGAGCAGGGTAGAAGGCTTGCGCAGGAACAGGTTGTGGCATGTAGCCATTGTAGAGGCCATATCTAGCATTGTATGGTTGTTGGTACACTGGACCTTCGTAGTTACCAGGGCCGCTCATCCCAAAGGGCCGTCCACCACGGCCTCGGCTGTTACGATAGTACTGATCATCCTTGGGGATAGCGATCTTGACTTCCACCTTTGATCCTTTCAGGTTATGAAAGCCATGGCGCATCACCTTATCAACTGATTCTTCAGTATCAAATGTGACGAAGCCAAAGCCCCTTGATCTGCGGGTTGAGCCGTCATAAATCACCACGGCATCTGTAACAGTACCAAACGTCTCGAAGTAAGCCTTAAATTCTTCTTCAGTGACGCTATCCTTCAAACCACCAACAAAAACCTTCTTTGATTCATAGCTGACGTTGTCATCGGCAGGTGGCTGATTGTCCTGGTTCCTCGGTGGCCTTGTTCTAGCCCTCTTAACATCGACCTATACAGAACAGCAAAAAGAAACACTTGTCATAAGTTGCGGTAGCAACAGCATTAAAGCAGGAAGCTTGGACACCTACCAAATCTTATGACGCAGAAATAAAGCACCTATGATGATGCGATAAGCTTGCATTGCCCAATTACATGCCAGCCAGGCATCAAAACCAATCAATGTTCGACTATTTTACACAAGCATTAATACATTCCATAGGAATCGGGTAACAGATTAAATCCATGCAACAATCTGTCAACTTTATAACAAGATATACGAAATCAACGCAGAGCAACGCGGGCAAACTCAATGCAAAACCGCAGGAGCGCTAAGCACGAGCCCTCAATCAAACAGGTAACCGCAATATGCGCAGATCGGGGCGGCAAGGAAATTCAAAACTGACCTGGCGGCCGCAGATGTAGTGCTTGGGCTTGTCCCCATCGCCGAGCGCCCTGACGGCGGCCTCCTCGCCCTCGAACTCAACGAAGCCGAACCCGCGGGCGTGGCCGGTCTCCCTGTCGCGCATCACCATCACGGTGCGCACATCGCCGAAGTGAGCGAAGTGCTCCAGCAGGTCGGCCTCCTGCGCCGCGGAGGGGATGCCGCCGACGAACAGCTTGCGCGTCTCGCGCGGCTCCTCCACCGCCTCAGCCGCGGTCGCAGCAGCGGTCCCCTGCACCGCCGCCGCCGCCATCGCCGACGAAGAGCTAGGGTTTAGCGGGCGCGAGAGGGAGAGAGAATGAGAGAGAGGAAGGGTGGTGGTGGCGGTGTGCGGCCGCGGACTCGTGTGCGACCAGAGTTAAATTTGATTTGTTTGGGAGGGGGTTTAGCGTGGATGGACGGCTCAGATTTTATCGCTCTGGAATGGACGCCGTCGGATCTGGGGATTAGGCGGGGCGGACTTGGACTGGTGGTGGACTTGAGGAGAAGTTTTTGTTTGGGCGGAGTGGAGAGGGACGCGTCCGTTGACTGGAGCAGCAACGTGTTGACCGGTGCGTCCTGGTCTTCTCGCTCCTTGGATGCTGCGACCCGTGACGTGGACTGAGTCATTGGGTGCGTAGTGGGTGGCCTCCTCTTTTTTTTTTCTTTTTTGAGAGGTAGTGGGTTGAATTCCAGCCTGGGCTAAATTGAAGGCCAGGTAATCATCGTCGAGAAAACAGCCCATTATCCTCCAGTTTTTAACAGAGCTTTCGCTCAAAAAAAAAGACAAAAAAAACAGAGCTGAGATTGCATAGATGTATTTATCCGTTTTATACTCTTTTTCAATAATCTTTTGGTTGCTTGAGCATTTTGCCCTTAATGCATTATCCCTTATTTGTCCCTAAAATGAACAAAAGTGAAAAAAATCATCTTATGTCCCCGGATTGCAAATTATTTATCATCATGTTATTTTTATTTTGACAGAAAATATTCTTAATAACACAAGTATACAAATTTGTTACTATTAATATTTTTGTGCATCTACAACAATTTGACACATGCATAGATGTATTCATCCATCGATAAATAATTTAGACATATACTTGTCACAAATTTATGTAGTATGTATGTATTTACAATAATACTTGTCACAATATATTAAGAATATGATGATTAATAATTTACAAATAGGGAACATATGATGGTGTTTTCACTTTATTCATTTATGGCCAAATAAGGGATAATCCTTAAGGGTAGATCAACAGAGAAAAAGATAACTGAAAAGGGTATAAAAAAGGATCCAGGTATAAGTTGGAAGTTGGTTCGGGTCACAGACAAATAAGGGATCACAAACTAGAATGAGGGGATATAAGTAATTTACTCATCTATTTGAGAACAACCTCTCCATTAGAATATGAATACTTGGCCCAAGGAGGAGACAAAAGATTTTAATGAACCAAAATGCTCTCCTTTCTTTTTGGATGAAATGTCTAGAAAATTAACGTCTTGTTGTATTTATGTGCAATGTACACATATTAAAAAGATATTTCTTAAAAAATCATGTTACAAAAATGCCTAGCAAACGTATATGTAGCACGATGACATATCAACGTTATAGACATGCATTTCTGGACGAATTTGTGTAATAATATCTTTCGTACATTGTAGAGGGTACGTCTTCTTATTTTTTTTAATAATACAAAATATCACATGTTAATAATTATAAAATAAACTAGCAATGTGTCAATAACTATATATTTACATCCAATTTTATTTAAATAGCAAAAACTATGTGCTCCTTATCTTTATTTGATATTACATTAGGATATTTTTCATGTTTATGTCTATTTTCATACCATGTTTTACTTACTCTAATTGTGGTACGTTTGTTTCGGTGACGGGCGATAGGCGGGGAGGTCGAGATCCAGCCGTCCCCTACCGGCGGTGGCAAGCAGTGCACGGGGCTGGCGGATCCCCCCCCTCTCCTCCCGACGGAGGCGGGTGGCACGCGAGGGAGGGAGAGAGATCCGCCCCTACTCCCGATGGTGGCAAGCAGCACACGGTAGCCGGCAGAGCCGCCCCCTGCTCCTATCGGTGGCAAGCGGTGCGAATCGGCGACGAGCGTGCATTTTTTTAGGGTTAACGGTAGCGGTGAGTGAAGATGTCACTTGCCGCTTCGTGATCATTTTTTATGGTTGGGTCTAGGCCTGCTAATGGGGAGAACCCGCCCCGTACCCAACTCACCCCATGCGGACCGTTGTGTAATTCCAAAACTCAACCCCACCCAAAATTTCAGCGTCTCCACCCACCCCGTCCCGCCCTGCCGGCACTAGTGAACCCAATCAACCCGCGAATGGGTTGAAACCTGCGGATTGTCCATGGGTACAACCATGAGTCTTATTATACACGTATAAGCCATGACAGCGATGAGTATCGTACGTGCCTAATCTGCTGTTGCTAATGTTATAAACACATGGACGTTGCGACACTCTCGTCTTGCTTGTTGGAGATGCGATTTTCTTTTGCCGCATGCTGCGATTTCGGCCATGGCTGCACCCGATCTACAAACCCGTTTGAACCCTTCCAAAGCTAACCCGGTTCTAAACCCAACCCAATAAACCCGTTTGTAGAGCCGACGGGTTGGGTTGGGTTGGGTTCACTGCAACGACGGGTTGGAACGGGTTGGAACGGTTCCGTAAATCTGCGTTCCCGTGGGTCGAAACCCGTGGGTCCTCGCCCGTTTCACTCCACGGGTCCTTGCCAATGCGCGGCAGTGGCGTTGCGGCAGCCAGCAGGTGCGACCGCGAAGGCTAACGCAACCAGCTGATGACCGGCGGCGCCGGCGGTGAAGGCATAGGAGATCGGCTGGCAAAACAGATGGCAGTTTGAGTACATGAAGCTAGTACGCGTCAATTTTGCTTGGAAGTGTATTAGACTTTTTACTTTTGGGTCTCAGTATCTTTAACGAGAGCAAAAGCACCAAGCAGCTCGCAGCCATGGCCGTATAGCTCTTCGTTCTTCACGTGAGCAAAAGCACCAAACAGCTCGCAGCCATGGCCGAAATCGCAGCATGCGGCAAAAGAAATTCGCATCTTCAACAAGCAAGACGAGAGTGTCGTAACGTCCATGTGTTTATAACATTAGCAACAGCAGAGTAGACACGTACGATACTCATCGCTGTCGCGGCTTATACGTGTATAATAAGACTCATGGTTGTACCCATGGACAATCCGCAGGTTTCAACCCATTCGCGGGTTGATTGGGTTCACCGGTGCCGGCTGGGCGGGGCGGGGTGGGTGGAGACGCTGAAACTTTGGGTGGGGTTGAGTTTCGGAATTACACAACGGTCCGTATGGGGTGGGGTGGGTACGGGGCGGGTTCTCCCCATTAGCAGGCCTAGTCGGAGGGCAAGGCACCGTTTGGCAAAGTTAGAAGCATGGGCGTTTGCACGTCTGGCTTCCCAAGGTGTCACCTCGTGACAAGCATGTCTTCTTTGCACCTGAGGTGTCCTCACTGGACATCCTTGAGCATTTGGATGAATTCTTCTCGTACAGAAGCAACTACTTCCAGCAGTCCAGCTGCATGTGTGATGAATTTGTTGACAGATGGGAAATTCATGGGACGAGATAGCATTATTGTCCCTGGAAAAGGTGGAGATATAGGGTTTCAGTGGAGTAAATGAGGAGGTGCAGCTTGTGATGTGCCTGGGCAGCTAAGTTTGAACAGTTGGTTATGAGTTTTGTGTTTTTCTATATTTCAGATCGTTGTAGATTGTTATCGCAAGTGAAGACTGACTGATTGCTGATGTGCTGCTCGGCAGTCCGCCCTTGCAAAATGGAAGAATTAATCCACCGGAATCTGCTGTTGTTGGGTTATTACAGCTACTACTATCAAATTGTTTGTCCTCTGTTGAGCAGTTTGAGTATGAATAGCTGGGAATTATGGCTAATTCTGGTTATTTTGTGGAATTCGTCCTGATCCTATTATCTGAAAACTGTATTTTCAGTTTAATATGTCAGTCATATTTTTGTTACTTTTTATTAGTGCTTGACTGAGCTACTTGGAACCAAAACTGTGACTATTCTTTGTCATTTCCTTTTCCTGAAAACTAATATGGCACTCAGTATTAGTTTTGCACCTTCAAAAGAATTGTCAGTGGGCAGTGGCAGGCTTTTTGACATCTTTGTATGAAAACAGTAGTGATTATAAGCTCATGCTTTAGGTGCATTGTTTTTAGTTCCATCATGGTCAGGTAGTTATTTTATTCTTTCTGAATTGTTCGTGATCATGGCCCAAGCTCATATACATCTGGCTTATATTTCTGCCTTTTTTTATTAAAATGTCCATTTGAAGCATGGTAATCTAGAATTGATGATACCCAACTTCTTTTTCTTTTTTCCTCACATATCAACTTTGTGGTCTAGTTTGTTTGTGTGATTTTCACATAATATTTTACTCTATATGAGTGTTGCACTGTTCAGCTTCTGAGTGTTACATTGTCCAAACAATGGATAATGCGAAGAGCCTGAACAAACACGGCAACGAAAGTTACAATATGGTTAGTTGCATCAAGGTTAACAGCTAGTACACTGAACTCTTGTTTCTCATGACAATGATATTGAATATGAATCACTGATGAGTTGTAGTGGCATTTGGTTCAGACCCTGGAAAAAACTGCCTGAGCCAGGCAGCCATCTCAGGCGTTGGATTTGAGCGCTTGAGGTCAGATGTTGCATGCCCAGGCACATTTCTCAGGTCTTCAACCAAACAAACCTGTGGGTGCTTTACTCCACTTAAACCAATTGCATTGGTTCTTATGATCAGCTTCTGTAGATTGTTCTTGTAGTGTTGATTGTCAGTTTGGTTGTTGATTATAGGATCTGTGTTGGTCGTGCATTATTTTATTTATAGAATTCTAAAATGCATATGCTATTTTTGTCTTTTTTTTCCTAAATGGATCAATGGGTTGGCAGCTTGCACGAATTGGCTCATTTTGCCTCTGTTGTCTTAGGCCTTGATAGAATATAAATGCAAGTTGAGGCTGCTATTTTCTTCACATGAAAATAATTGGGCATTCAGTGTGTCGATTTCATACCTTGGACGGTGTTATCCAAGTAGGTTGGTACTCTGAACATTTGGAAATATGAACACAGAGCCATAATCTGTTCCAGTACAAAGCTCTTCCATTTTATATGTAGTCATATTTGTAATATTTTTTTTCCGAAAACTGGTGATTTACTTTGCCATATGGAGTGGGTTATATTTCTGCGATAATTTTCTTATCCACAATTCTGGACCCCCAGGTCTGTTTCTTTAAGAATATTCTTCTATGTTTTTATATTATGAATGGGTCAAGCATTTGGGAGTCAGCAGAAACTGCACATCCTTTTCCATGATTTTTCTATTCTGTAAGCAGAAATAGAGATGATAACATGATTGATATGGTCTGAACAAGCCAATCTTCAACTAGTTATGAAGCCATGGGTAGAAGGCCTTTTAGCTCTATAGCGTTATCCATTCACTATCTGTGGAATGACGTTCACAAAGCATCAATATGTTAGTTGTTTCAATCTACTAATCTTCCTGTATATTTAGGTGGTTCATTCATATGGATTGAGATCGTCGGCAGTCGACTTCTCAGCAGTTGAGCGAGCAGTCGCACTGCTGGCCGTCCGCTCTCCTCTGAACGCATCCAACGATAGCAGTATTGCACGGCGCGGCCTAGTAGTGTTGCAACAGTCAACAAAACCAAAGCCAACTGCAACACAGGCGAGTGCCCGTCGCCTCCTCCATCTCCATGATCTCCTCCCACGGGAATCAAGAACAGAAGGAGCATAATTGACCGAGCACGGAATCCATGAACCGTCCATCCGCGAATCCTCCAGCGTAGTCAAAATCACCAGCGGACATGAATTTCATGTTAACAAACTGTTTTTCCCCAGTTCATCCCCAAGTTGTAGCCGCAAAATCACGAAATTGGCATCATTATCTATCTATTCGAACAAATTGATCATGTATTTGTCTTCCTCATCTTCTTATGCATCCGTTTTTGTTAGGAAATACTTGAGATTGTGGTGTTTGCAGACTTGCTGTTGAGCTCGGTGAAAGCCAATGCTGCCTGCATGTTATCCTTCTCAAATCGCTCGCAGAGGAGAGCCAAATTGCGAGTAGCTGAGAGATGCCACGGGGCGATGGACCGGAGCCGAGGCGCGCACGGAGGCGACATTAGACATTGACAAGGGATTTCACCTTGCTTGTTTGCTTGGTTGTATGCCTGTTGAAAGGCTATCAGGCTGATCGAGCCTGCTGGCCGTTCGATATGTTCAGCGGAAACGGACGGTCGACAGTACGACTGCTGGTTCGACTGCTCAGAACCCAACTGCCGACGATCTTGATCCCATTCATATAGTGTAGTCGGGAGTTTAAAACTCATGGTGTAAACAACCGTGGCTTTTTTCATGCAGTTAGAGACCTATGTTTACTCCGGTACAAAAGGATCAACTATATATATTCTAAATCTAATTATCACAACATTCAGCTGACAAGTCAGGAACATTTTATTTGAATACTACTTAGGTGGTGAGAAACGTAAAGCATGAAGTTAATAAGATCGACTTATTAGAAGAAAGATGCTTGAAACTCTGTGAGGGTTCGCTAGTAGCTGGTTGCTGCATGAAGCAATTCAGTTCAGGATCACTTCTTCATCTGAAACTCTTAACATGCAGCTTCGAACTCATGAATCAGGACAAAGAAACTCTAAAGCGAACCGGCGCCTCAATTTGCGAGGAAAAGTATATGTATATTACAGTCCTAAGAAATACAACAAGTAGCTGGCAACCAAATATTTTCCTGTATACGAATAGTCTTTGATAAATATTGAGATAACTAATAAATGCAAATTAAAAAAGCTTCTCATGAAACGTAATATTCTACGCTAATGATAGACCATGCATCTTCCTTCAGCTACGCATCGTCATGCATCGCACGCCCAAGTCAATGTCCTATTCGTGAGACGCCAAGTTCCGGCACAAGGGATCTTCACCAGTTCTTGATAGATCGTGTCGATGTCTAAAACATCAGGCGGCAGTCCGGAGGCGTGCTCCAGAGCCATGCGCTTGATGGAACTGGAGCTGTCAAGTAACAATCTCACAAGCCGCAGCTCCACTTCCGTTCCGCCAAATCCGGTCATCCTCACCTCTTCCAGGGACTCCAGGGCTACCTGCTGCCCATGGACTTCCCACCTATCTGCAACTCCATCACAGAGGCAGCTCCTAGTCGCCTCTACCAAACAGAAGTACATGTCGAGGCGCAACGTCGTCAAGCGAGGGCACCTCACGAGCAGAGAGGACATGCATCCCACGAGATGACGCTTGGGAAAGTGAAATGCCCGCACGGCCAGGCTTCTGACGCTGCCAAGCGGGGCCTTCCCTTCCGATGTCAGGTCCACCAGCTGCTCGTCCACGGCGAGCTTGGTACGGCACACGTGGCTCAGGTGGACGTCGACGTGCTCCACGGTCGGGCAGTTCTCGAGGAGCCAGAAGCCGACGTGGTCCTTGTTGCGGCGGTACTTGCCGTGCATCTCGAAGCGGAGGTCGGTGAGGCGGCGGACGCTTGCCAGGCCGTGGATGTCCAGGTCCGCCGGCTTGTTGTTGAAGTAGCTCATACAGGCAATCTCCTCCAGCTTGGGCGCCACGAGTCTGAGCAGCTTGTTGTCGGTGCCGTCGATGTATTTTTGGGGGCTGCCAACAAAGGTCCTCAGGCTCGGCAAGTTGAAGCACGGTGACAGGTAGAAGACGCGCAGGTTGGGCGCCGCCACATCGATCGTTTCCAGATCCGATCCGCCTGAGATGCCCAAGTCGTGGAGCGCCGCGGAGCCGAGCGCCAGCCGGCGGAGCCCGTTGGGGCTGCAAATGCGAAGCCGGCGGAGGCGGGGGCAGCGCGCCACCAAGTCGCTGAGCTCGCTGCCGTCCTCGGAGAAGGACAGGGAGAAGAGCTCGAGCTCCGTTAGCGCTTCGTGCCGTGCGCCAGCTGGGGAGGCGGCCGGGTCGTGGATTGGGAACCTGTGATTCGGGAGGGCGAGCGACATGGATGCCGCCCTGCTGCCGTGGCTGGGTATGACCTGCTGCTGCTCCTCATCATCGTCAGCAGCTGAAGATCGTCGCCCGTTGCAGCCGATATCGATGTCCACGGATCCGACCACGTGTTGCGCGGCGTAGCGGAGCCACTTGCTCACCTGCTCCGGGGAGGCACGGGCCTGCTGACGCCCGCCGGAGATCTGGATCATGAGGAATTCCATGTCGTCGGCGTCGTGGCCACGGTGGGCGAGCACCCAGTCCACGAATCCGGCGAAGTCGGATTTGTCGGTCAGATGCAAGTCGTGGTCGCAGTCGTAGAAGGCGAGGCTCTTGGCTCCAGGCCACACGTGGCGCCATCGCCGGGAGAGCACCGCTGTCTTGGTGACGGCGGCGGCGCTGGCGAGGCGGCCGAGGATGGCGTGGAGCACGTGGTCGGGGAGGGCGCTGATCCGATCGAGGTCGTCGCCGGGGACGTCCATGGTTGGTGGGTCTCTCTTCTCGCCGGTTTAAGAACTTGGCGGGTATGTACGCTTCGCTTCTTTATGGGAATCCATGGACTTAGTTTATAGTAGTATATACAACGGTACGTAAAGTCCAAATTACTCACGCGGCACGAGAAAAACAATTCTATTCAGGACTGTTTATATTGCTCTCTTTGGAATACAACACGGCGGTAAAGCAATTCTATTTAGCACTGCTTAGATTGCCAAACAACAGTCTGTTTTGGAATACAACACGGCATCATGCATGGACCATGCTCCCTCGGTTCTTAAATTATTGATATCGTTGACTTTTTTTATTAGGTTTAACCATTCGTCTTATTCAATTTTTTTAACAATTATTAACTATTTTATTACAATTCATTTTATCACTAAAGGAAGTTGAAACACGACTTAAGATTTTACATATTTGAGAAAATATTTTAAATAAGACGAAGGGTCAAACATAATGAAAAAAGTTAACGACGTCAACAATTTAAAAAAGGAGAAAGTATTTGTTTCAGGTCGGTCCGTTGCTTGTTGGTTGCAATGCGCGTTTGAAGAAGCAAACATTTGCAAGTTAAATTAAGTGTCACCAACTCTTTGTTCTCTTGTGCAATTGATATAGACATGCTTCTTGTTTAATTCGTATGGAGTTTGAAAATGAATTTACCTTCCATTAAATAATTGCATATACAGTTTCGGCAGCCATACCGGATCATGACTTGCCTCCGGAGGATCGGATAGCCCTGATTCCTATCTGGTCGGGTAAATGCTTTTGTACACCAAATGGATGGGACTGGGAGCACAGAAGAGGATGCAGAAGATGACTGATATGACCCACATTCCACGATCGGCGGCAGCTGCGGCAGACAGCCCCCTGCCGGGCACAATGAAAGTTGCGACAGTCCTCAGCAGTTCGTGAGGTGCGTAGCTTGGTAAAGCTACATCATCCTGGACGTGGCTGGATGGTGTTTCTCACTACAGGAGATGGCGTATATATCGTGTGTAATTCATAGGACACACGGTACAGAGTCCTATGTGCCGTGCGCTAGCATAATTACACACGGCACAACTCTAGCACACGACACAAATCTCTGTACCGTGTGCCTTGTATCAGGACACAAATGGTTTTGTGCGAAGAGATCATTGGCTTTGGCAATATTAACAGTCCTGAATAAGGTCTCTCATCTCCTCTCGTAATTAGTCTTAATTTTCCAGAAGAGTTGTATATATACTTAAAAAAGATCTTCCGACGATCTACATACCCGCAGAGTTGTTAGGCGAAAAAGAGACCACCATTGGATGATCTCGACCGGATCAGCGCCCTCCCAGAAGAGTTGCTGCACGTGATCCTCGGCCGCCTCGGCGATGCGCCCGCTGTTACCAAGACCGCCGTGCTGTCCCGGCGATGGTGCCACGTATGGACTGGATCCAAGGGCCTCACCTTCGACGACTCCGACATGCATCTGATCAACAAATCCGACTTGGCCGGATTCGTGGACTGGGTGCTCGCCCACCGCGGCAACGGCGCCGACTTGGAGTCCCTCACGATCCGCGGCCGTATCTCGCCGGAGAAGGTGAACGTGTGGCTTCGCTACGCCACGCAACACGTCGTCGGATCTGTGGATGTGGACATCGAGAGGAAGGGAAGGCCAAGAAGATGCTGAATGGCACGTCAGGTTCTATTCACCGTGCGTAGTAAAGGATTCAGAGGATCTCTCTTTGGGTGATGCGCAGTAGGTGGCCGCTGCGGCAGAACCGGCGCCGGCGAACGGCGGCGCGGGTGGGCAGACGGACGAAGCTGAGAGATTTGGTCTGGATTATTTCGTTTGATTGACATGAAGGTCTCACCTATCAGATGAGATTTAGAAGTCCTTGGTTGGGAATCTTGCTTGAGTTGCGACCGCTACTCGACCGCGGAACTTTTCCGGGGGACCTGGATTTCGGGGTTTCGGGCCTCGATTTTAGGGCCGTTGAGCAACTCCAGCAAGAGGTCTAAAACCAAGCCCCGATTTTCATATTTCAGGGACAGGCCGAAAATTTTCGACCCCAAAACTCACCCCGCTCCGGTAGGACTCCTAACCAAGGCTCCTAAATTTCGTCCTGATAGGTGGAACATCCTTCTCAGTGAAAGGAGCGAAAGCACAACCAAATTTAGCTCGCGTTCGTCCGCCCGCTCGCTCTGCCGCCCGCCCGTGCTCGGCCTGCCTTCTGCGTTGGTGCTTCCGCGCCCGACCACCAGCTACGCCTTCGGCAGCACCCTACCCGCTCATTTGCGTGTCCGGCGCGGATGCCACCCCGCGCCCACCACGTCGCCTCTCTGGCCCCGCTGCCAGTCCACCTTTTCGGCTCGCCTGTCGCGCCGGCCGCCCTTCCTTATTTCGTCGACACCCGAGCCTCACCGATATCTCCCGAGGCTCCTCCACAACAAGCCTCACAGCTGGTGTCGTTGCCGTTGGGTCTGGTCGGCCGGGGAAGGCCGGCGTGCTGCTTCTGCTTGCTCGCTGTTGCATCTTGGACCTGCTTCTGCTTTCGCTTGATGGCAGTAAGATCAGTAGCAAACTGTTGATATATGCATGCATTTGTACTAGTTCATTCAAATTGATATTTTACTCACTTTACAATCTCTGAATGGACTATGCTGCTGATTCTTAGAGCTGTAAGTGTATTATTGAGTAGCATCTCGTAAATGTCAAGATGTAGGAATTAGGAAGCTGAAAATCTAGTGTCAAGTGTCAAGTTATTTCTAAGAACTAACTCCAATATTGCTACGTCCCAGTATTACTTTTGTCTCATGTTCTTAGTGCAACTTAGTTTGTAAAATCACTCAATAATTAGCCCTTGTGCCTCAACGAATCCTTAGTTTGTGAAAAAATAGCCTTGCATTGAATAAATTAAATGTTTTGGAGTTGATTGCTCTGTTGCTTAATTGTGTATAACAGAGATTGGTTGCTGCATATACTTAAATGTACTACTGATGCTAAATAGCACTCGTTCTCTCTTCCATTGTAATGTTAGTGCAATCTTTTGTTGCTGATGCCCAACCAATTATAAATAAATCTACAAAGTAGGTACATCTGCTTACGCTCATGCTCTTGATAATCCTGGTACACATGATTTCAGTCTATGCTACCTAAAAAGCTGACATGTACAAAATTGGAAGGGTAGTGTTGGGTATTGTCTAATAATCTATAAGAACATGAAATGCCTTTTTAAGTTTATATCAGAACATATCAAAAGTAGTGTAAACTAATTTTGTATGATCATGTTATTTTTATATTAATAGGGGAACAATACAGACAGAAGAAGCAAGTACAAAAAATGTTGGCCTGGTAACATCCTGAAGAGAAGAAAATCATCACTGATGTTGGGTGCATGTGACGTGAACACCAGGTGTGGCTGACAGAGTATAGAGCCATTGAGAATTGTAGTAAAGGTTAAATTTATTTCCTAGCTGCTTGACTAGTTCTGTATCGTTATGTCTCAGCAATGTAATTATGGGTTCTGAAATTTTTCCACTTGTGTATCTGTACAGTTGAATCCCACGCTTGTACTCCATCTGATTCATTAATGATAATGATAAGATCAGAAATAAGTTCCTGAAGTTTTCTACTGTCGACTCTCTTTGTTGTGGCTGTGTCCATACTTTTCTTGTCCGGGTTCTGAATGAAAAGATAGGAACAGGTCCTGAAGTTAAGTTTGCTCAATTGATGTGCCTCCATTTTCCTTGTGCGGACGCCGCCGGGAGGTGTTTCTTGATGATGTTTTCATTTTCATGTTCCATTTGAATAAATGTATAAGCTCTGCTAAATGTATAAGCAGATTGTGGTGGACAATGGTCTGAGAAATTATTGAATAATTGTTCCATTTTTCATTTTCATGTTCCATTTTTGTTAATTGTAATTTCTTTACAGAATATGAATGATTGTCGGAGAAATTATTGAATAAATCGGTCTAAGAAATTATTCTTGTTCTGGAAAACATTTCTCATTGCAGGCGGCTTAAGCTTGAGAACATCTGGAAAACATTTATACGATCCCTACTGCATATCAATTCACTCATCTGGCTTGTATCTGAAATCCACCTATCCAGGGCAGAGAAAATTCAAAGCCTGATCAGATTCAAACTTGTACCAGGCACAGCACACACCAGACACAACAAAAGGGCACCTCCGATCCAAAAACAACAACACAACAGGCACAGTGGAATGGCCTCACTTAGTCCTCAGATAGTGAAGATGTACAGATTGTAGAATAAAAGGTACAGAGACAAGCAAACCATCTCAATGTACAGATTCCCAATTGCATTCAGCTTTAGTAACAAGCAAACCATCTCAATGTACAGATTCTAGAATAAAAGGTACAGAGACATGAATAAACCGATTCTAAGATTATGGAGCAAGTCAATATTTTGCCAAGCACCATTATCTTTGAGGCCACATATACATGGGAATCAAGGCCAGTAGGCCACTATGCTATTTGCATACAAAGAAATTATAAATTACATGGGAATCAGTCTGCACAGTCAAGGCTGAAGAAACAAGCACAGTTTCTAAACATTTCACGATTACATCAGCCATCAGAAGCTCGCATATTCAAAACATGCCGCGGGATCATGATCATCTCAAGGCTAAAGTAATAAGCACAGTTTCTAATTTCATTATTTCATCAGCTATCGGAAGGCTCCTACATATTCAAAACATGTCACAAAATCATCTCAGCAGTCCAAAATCAATGAATTTTAGACATGTACAAAAGTGACACCGTTGCTTTTAAGTACTGATATATGTGCAACTACTAACCATTTAACTTCTGGAGAGACATATCCAAAAGCTCTTAGAGATTGCCAAAATCCAACTTGCTCAAACATACAAATAGAAGCTAACAGGCGGCAAAATTTAAGGCCCTCCATTCCAAAACACTTCAAAATTCTCTATCGTATTTGAGTAGGTCGAGTTGCCTAAGAGCAACTCCAGCAATCCCCCTAAACAGGTCCCTAATCCTAAATTTTAGGAGTTTGATAAAAAAATAACAACTCCAACAGACCTCCTACATGGGCTCCTAAACTAGCTACCCTCCTAAATCCTACCTTCAACCCCCTGGAAATGGGATCCTCCCATCCTCCCTCCTAAACTCCAGCTGCCAGTGGGTCCCACATTTTTTTCTTTTTTTCTCTCTTTTCTCCTCTCTCTCTCTTCCCTTCTCTTTTCCTCTCTCTCTCCTCTCTCTTTCTTCTTTCTCCTCTCTCTCTCTCTCTGCACACGACAGCCCCACATCAGATCTGCTTGTTGCGGATGCCTGCCGCCCGGCGCCCCGCCTCCTCGGCCACGGCGAGGACAGATCTTCCGCCTGTCAGCATGCCGCCGCTGTTGCCTCCCTTCCGGTTGCCGCCCTCACGCACGTGCCTCCTCCCATCAGCGTGCCGCCAACACCACCGCCCGCCATATGAGCTGCTTGGCCGCAGATCTTGGCAAGCTCGGGGCTGACCTGGTGTGGTGAGCTGCGGCCGCCTCTAGCCTGGCGCGTGGGGACGATGCAGGCATAGAGGCATGCGTGGCAGGAGGCGACGCGTCACGGGCGCAGCGGGCCGAGTAGCAGGAGGCGGCGCGCGAGGCAGGAGTATGGCAGGCGGCTTGTTTCTCTGACAATCCTGACCCACGGGTCGGGGGGATATGAGGTTTACTTTTGGGAGTGCTGCTGGAATTGGGAAGAAAAATTGACCCCTAAATATAAGAATGGCTCCGAAATTAGATTTAGGAGCTCTGTTTTAGGAGGTATTGCTGGAGATGTTCTAACAAAACTTAGCTTGGGTGATGCAATAGTACCTAATAGAGCACTAGTCTGTCGATCTTGCAACAAATTACAATATATCTTGACTCACAAGGAACAATGACAGTTGACAGCTACCAAGATCTTCAGTGTTATTAAATAAGAAAAAACAAATGAGATTCAAAAGAAAGAGGGCAGCAAACAGCAGTTATCAAGAAGGTGAAGCTGTTCAGCTAAAACAAAATGAATTGGTGAACAGAGTGGAGTAAAAAATAAGGATCTGGAGTAGAACAACATCCCAACTAACTTTCTCGTTGGCCAATCTCAAACTAAGTAATGATAGAAGAGAAGCATGAAGAATCAACCAATGATTAATCCTGATACTAAATGGAGTGATGCCCCATCGTTGCCAATAGAGAACAAAAGACTTTACACAGCGTCACAACCTAACACAAACACAATACATAATAATTACATCAACAGGTCGTCACCAACTTGCATTTTACCGTGTTTTGAGTATGAGTATGCAGACTTGGTAAAGGAGATGCACACAAGCCAACAGCTTGCTAAATTGTTAAGAAACATAGAAAGTATTGTGCAATTATGAGTGTAGAAGCAATAGCAATGGCAATAACTAATGTCAACCAAGATAAATTTCTTGATGCAAGCAAGAATGTTATTTTCATTAGGTAGTTGTTAGCGTAGTCAGTACCCGAGAAGAAAAACAAAAGGAACCGGCCATGTCCTGGCGGCGCTGCAGGAGAGCGCATGGTAGCAAGCCTGGTGGCGCTTAGCTCGGCGGCTTGCGTCCACGACGGGCTGTCCGGATGACGAGCTGTCGTCCACGGCGGGGCGGGCTAGCGGCGGAGCCTCCACGTCGGCGGGTAGCAGGCGAATCCGACGCCACCCCTCCCACCCCGGGCACGAGGTGGCCGTGCGTGGCGGTGGTCCGGCGCTGCACGAGTGAGCCGGCCCGGCAGTGAGGTGACGCAGGGGGATGCGCTTGGAATGGATTTTGGCAGACGGCGATGTAGAGGGAGGTGGCGAGCCGGATCAGGCGGAGATGGACTTGGTGCTTCGGCTCGGGGGAAGGAGGCGGCGAGCGGCCGGGGCTGGCGGTCAGCGGCAGGCGTCGGTAGAAGGGCGGCAGCGGGCCTCGGGCCGGTGCGGTCGGGTGGAGAGAGAGAGAGAGAACATGGGATCCAGGATGGGAGGATCCCATTTCCAGTGGATTGGAGGGGAGATTTAAGAGGGTATCTAGTTTAGCAATCCATTTATGAGGGCTGCTGGAGTTGGTTTTTTTGATCAAACTCCTAAAATTTAGGATTGAGGGGCTGTTTAAGGGGATTGTTGGAGTTGCTCTTAGGAGCCCATTTAGGAGGGCTGCTGGAGTAGATTTTTTTACCAAACTACTAAAATTTAGGATTGGGGGTTGTTTGGGAGGATTGCCGGAGTTGCTCTTACATCGATCTATCTCGCGTAAACTTTGTTGGTATGTCCGTGTGATGGGAATCCATGAATTTTATAGTCGATTTATATAACTGTTCGGAAAGTCCAGAATCCGGACTATCTCGCGTAAACTTTGGGGGAATTACATGAGAGGACCTGTTTTGAAGTCTAATTGTAAAATCAGATCTGTTTTCTTAACTTTGCAAGATTGGACCTGTTTTTTGAATTGAAATGGCCGTCAGCCCCTGTTTTGTTGCTCCGTTAGATTAGCTACTGTTTATAAATTAAAAAAAAAGAAAAAAGGGAGCTGACCGAAATATCCCTGGTCTCTCTTATCCCCACGAAGCTCTCCTTCCCACAGGAAGCCACATGAGTGACTCGAAACACCCTAGGGCTTGTTCGTTTTGCCATGGAACAACATGGATCGTAGCCCAGCCACATGGAATAGAAAAATGTGGAACTGATCCAGTTCGACTCAAAATGACCGTTCGGTTCGGATGGATTAGTATGGGAACCCATCCGATTTCAGCCCATTTCATGCTCATTCCATGACTTGAAGGCCTAGCACCAATCCATAACACTAACACATAGAACGCATCACGCTTGAATAAAGTGAAAGAGCTGGAACCACTCAATCTATATCTGAAAACAGATCCATATGGGATCCATTCCCACAAAAACGAACGAGGCCCTAGACGGTGGCGGTGGGCACGGAGCAGACGCGGGCGTGGACGCGGCGCGCGGAAGAGCACTGCTCGGTGCGGGCAAGCGGGCAGGGGGAAGATGTCGCCACTCCAAGCCCGAGCAACGGTGATTACACTAGAGAGCGCGGGAGCAGCCTCGCCTCCAGCGCCGGCATCGAAGAGCCCGATCCTGAACCGGATGGGGTGGCGTGCAGGATTGGGCGCGAGACAAGAAGCATCTCGACGAGGTACAAATCCCGGGGCAAAAGTAATAGTTAGGCCCTGTTCGTTTCCTGCCCTCTAAAATTTAGCACTGTCACATCAAAGAGAATCTTACTATTTAAGAATATTTCCATCAATTAATGACAAAACCCTATTGACAGATTGGTGCTAATTTTCGAGATGAATCTAATGAGCTCAATTAATTTATGTTTTGCTAAAGTGGTGCTACAGTAACCGTCTTTTAATCATAACTTAGTTAACCTCATTATATTCCTCTCGTAAATTAGTCTAGGAGCCTGTAATTTATTTTATAATTAAACTTTATTTAGTACTCCTAAATAGTAAGATTCTTTTTGATGTGACAGCTATAAATTTTAGACCCCAGAAACGAACACACCCTTAGTAGCAAATTCCAGGCTCTAATCAATTGTACTCCGTCTGCTATAGGAAGAGGAAACGCATCAGCTTCTTGTAGTAAGAGGAAAAAAACATTTCTTCATTTTGAGCAATTGGAGCAAGCCGATATATATTCAATGTCATAAAAATGCAACTCCAGTTCACAATAACTAGTTTCTTTCAATTATGAATTATCGATTCCCTATATTTCGAAGAGAGACTTGTGCTATATACTGGGGATGTTAATTGTCATTTGCTTGTTATTGTTCACTATTGCTTATATTTGCTCAAAATACAGAGGAAGTGCTATCAAAATTTTATCAAAAATTTTAAAAAGTCAAAATTATGTTCATCATATTGTAATAATCGGATTTCTAAATTTCACATTCATTCATATACTTGGTTGTAAAAACATGGGTTAGTTTACGAAGCTTTACAGAAAAGGTCCAATCTTGCAAGGACATACTCGTCTTTTCTCATGAGAATTAACACCGTTTATGCTCCCTCACGGAATAGGGGCTGCTGGCTAGTTCAGTTTCAAAAAACAGGTCCAATATTACAAAGTTAAGAAAACAGGTCTCATTTTATAATTGGATCGCAAAACAGGTCCTCCCATGCAATTACCTCTAAACTTTGCTGTCCGGAAAGCCCACAGTCCAGACTAGTACAATACGATATCATACTTCGTGATTGAAGTAAAAGAACAGGGTTTCTCAGGATTGAACTCGGTGTTCATTCCACGTATGTCGGCCGGTTGCTTGTGTTTATCTAGCACAACATTAGCACGCGTGTAACCAAGTTAGTCGGAGCTCAGGCCAATGTTGATTTCCCATGTATTTAATCAGTAGTTCCAAAAGAGTTTAGAACAAACTTTGTATAGTAAACTTTGAAACAAACTTTTGGAGGACTTTAAATCAAAATTTTGAAGCGAACTTTAAAGTAAACAGGGTTGGATGGTTGCTTGTTTAGTTTGTTTGCAATGGCCAGACAGAAGAAATATTTGCTGCGGCAGCCTGATCAAGCCTTCTAGCACTAGTGGAATAACACCCAACAATATCGGCCAAAAACGCCCTGTAATATCAGGCAAATCGATCGATATTACATGAACGTTATTAAAAATAGAGAGGTTACAGTAGCGTTCTTTGTGCCTGATTTACTGGGATATAGGAGAAAAAAACAGGGCGGGTTGAGCCCAGCCCTAGGGCGCGGACCACGACCCACCTGTCGCCGCCCGCTGTTAGGTCCGCCTCGCTGGCCGGATCCACCGTCGGGGAGGGGCGCGATATGGCGGGCGTCGGATTCGGTCGCCTCCTCGCCAAATCCGGTGCTAGGGAGGGGTGCGGCACGGTGGGGCACCGGATCCGGCCAGTTCCTCGCTGGATCCGACGTCAAGGAGGGGCGACGAGGCCTCCTCGCCGGAGAGGGGGCGACGTGGCGGGGCCATGCGGCCTCCTCGCCGGCGCCATAGGTGAGAGACGCGGCCTCCTCGCCGAAGAGGGGCGACGTGGCGTGGCGCCGGGGAGGGGTCAACACGGCCTCCTCGCCGTCGCCGCCGCTCGGAGAGAGAGAGAGAGAGAGAGAGAGAGAGAGAGAGGAGGCGGAAGGGTGGTAGGCGGCGCATGGGAGCCGAGGACTTGTGAATTTTCTTAACCCTAGCGACTGTATATATACAAGCGAGGTGATATGGGTTTTAAGTTGGGTTGAGGTTGCACAGTAATATCGGGCTCAAGATGATGTCACTATACCCGTTATTACTGGGTTTTTTTCAATATCGGACAATGATTACGTCATTGTGCCCGCTATTACTGGTCGTTTTCAATATCGGTTATCGCTGATGTCATCACCGCCCGCTATTACAGTGGAGCCTACAATGGTGCTGCCCATGATGATATCAGCAACTACCTACTGTAATAGCAAAAAAATTTGTGTCTGCTAGTACTGGAAAAAGAGAGATGCTATTGCAGGCTTCTTATGTAGTTTATGTAGTAGTGTAGCACAATCTCTTTCGCTTAAAGCCAGTATATATCATTTTCCTGGGAAAATGGGATGATACATTGAATGTCTGGTACAAATAGTTAATACAACGAAAAGATGTGTCCCACGTAGCAGGCTAGTTTCAAGAGGAGACAAATTAACTGCACGGTGGCTGTCGTTGCTCGATCAGTTACCAGTAATGTACTACTTGGAATACAAGTCCACAGACGGGTTGATGAACTAATTTAATTGTTACAAAATGGAAATGGTTCCAGCCTTTGCTTTGGGTTCTCGCACTCATGCTGGTTCGTGCTACATGGTTTTTGCTATGCCGCTAATAAGACCAAACTAAAGGGAATACAACATCACTAGCTAGCCTAGCAGCAGCATACATTGATACATTAGTGAGCTAGATTAGCTGGGAAGATGGTCTGCTACTGGTCGTGGACGAGGATCTTAGGCATGCCGCCCCCGTCGGTGGGATCGTACTTGTCGCCCAAGCCCATGTGCTCTATGAGGAACCAAACGAGTGTGATGAGCTCGCCGCCACGGTTGAGCTGCCGCACGTGGGTGCTGCCCGGCACTTGCGTGCCGCGTACATGAGCATCTCCACCCACACCTCCATCACGACCGTCCACATGAGCTCGTGATCTACATCTCCCACTTGTCGAGGAAGCGGATCCCCTACCGTACTGCCTGGTGCAGTACCGCCACTGACGCATGGGCCCGAGCCCCATGTGTCAGTGACGGGCAGTACGGTAGGCGACCCCCACCCCTTGTCGAAGAAGCTTGGCCAGAATGCACGCATCGAACAGCACCGACTTGCTGCTCTCGGTGCCCTTCACCAACGCTGGCGGCTGGGACGTGTTCACATAAAGTAACACCCTGCGCGCGTCACTGGAGTCTCGGATCCACTTATCCATAGAGCCAAACAACCGTCGTGCCTCGGCGCACGTGTCCTGGTAACGCATCAGCCAGATGCCCGTCTTGGCCCCCAGCATCTCCGGCTGCTTGATGAGCAGGTACATCATGTACTCCGACAGCGTCTTGCTCACGGGCCGCACCCAATAGGCGTCTTCCCACGGTGACGGTGCATTGTCCAGGCGGCACAGGTCTGTGGCGATGTGCCACAGCAGCAGGGACTCGTCGAAGTCCGTAATCACAACGAGTCTGTCCATTATCTGCTTGAGTTGAGCATCGATCATCTTTATTTTCTCTCCCAAGAGCTGAGGAATAGCTTCCATGATGATCTCTATTATCTTTCTAGAGAGCCGAGCGTCCATGATATCTATTTTGTCTCCCGAGTGCAGAGCATAAAGGATCTGCTCTGTGATACTTTTCTCTTCCATGAGTAGAACACGCATCTCTCTTTCCGGATCCGAGTGCAGAGCATCCTTGATGTCCTCTTTTTCCCATCTGATGAACAGATCAAGAAACGGATCAATGGCCTCTCTTTTCTCTTCCGGAGGCAGAGCATCCAACAACTCTTTTTTCTCTTTCAAGGGCAGAGCAACCAGAGCATCCAAAGCATGCATGATCTTTCTTTTCTCTCCGGAGGGCAGAGAAGAATCCATGACCACGGTCCTTCCTTTCTCTCCATAGGTCAGAGAAGTCTCCCTTATATCTACATAGGACAGCGCCCGCCGAATCTCTTGTCGCTCTCTCCTGAGCAGAGCATACATGATATCCTGCTTATAGCGTTGGATGGTGCGGTCACCTCGGTAGTTGAACACCTCCACCATCTCGTTGTGCGTGTTGTCTCCTCCTAACTTTTGGGTGGCATCCCTAGCACCATCGAAGACCATGCTGAGGACTCTCGACACATGATCAGTATACCTCTGCCGGACATAGATCAAGTCTTCGAGGACTTTCGGGTGTGTTGGTTTCCAGGTATATAATTTTTAGAGGGGTCAAATCAAAGAGAATTTTATCATTTTGGAGTACTAAATAAAGTCTAATCTCGAAACTAATTGCAGACCCCCTATCTAATTCACGAGACGAATCCAACGAGGGTAATTATGATGTTATTAGAAAATGTTTACTGTAGCATCACTGTAGCAAAACATAGATTAATTAGGATCATTAGATTCGTCTCGCAAATTAGAAGGGGGTCGTGACATAGGTTTTGTCATTAAATTAATAAAAGTACTACTAAATAGTAAGATTTTCTTTGATGTGATGGGTATAATTTTTAGAGGGCAGGAAACGAACAGGGCCTTCCTCAAAATGCAGCATCTTGGCCACCGCAAGAAACAAGCGATCTTTGTAATGATATGGCTTGCCCGAAGCGTAGTCAACTAGGTTGAACTGCGAAACTGACTGCGACCAGTGCCGCTTTTTGGTGGCTACATGACTGGTTACCCATTCCAACCACTTGAACCACCAGGACTTGTGGAAGAAGACCGACGCGCGATTGGAGAATAGGAGCATGGTCAGGGCAGCCAAGTCGAGGGCCAACCCTCCTAGGAGCAGTGCATATGTGATGCAAACATCGATATGCTTGATGCCTCTCTTATCATGGAGGAAGAAGATGACGCAAGCAGAGACAATGCATCCGGAGCAGATGAAGCGGAGAACCCAACCGGCCCAGGTGTAAGCGATGGGTGCCTTTGTATACACCATGTCATAGATGAAGTCAAGCTCCAACTCAATGATCTTGAAAGCTTTGTGGAAACTCATGTATCTGTCCTCTAGGAACAAGGCCTGACTCAACCTGCGCTGCCTGGAATTCAAGATTGATAGAATTAGAGATAAGATCAGTTAGTTGGTTAGTGGACCGCGGATTTAGTTACATGGTGACCACGTCATACGCGATGATGCGCACATGTAGGACATGTCCTGCTTACCCGGATTATGGATCCGTGATTGTATCTGTAATCATTATTCTCATATAAATAGAACAAGATCCCAAGAGGATCTGTGCGTTTTGGCAACTCTTTCATGGTACCCAGAGCCAACTGATCCACCACCATGTTCGGCACCCCCGCTCCGCGATCTCCAACGCTTCCGCATCCACCCAGTTTAGCGCAATGCCTACGCCATCGATCAATCATATGATCAACATCAAGCTCACGCAAGATAATTACCTGCTTTGGTCAGCCCAGATCTTGCCGTACCTCAGGAGTCAAGGCATCGTTGGCTTCGTCGACGGATCATTGCCGGCTCCTACGCAGACCATCACGGTCGAGCCAAGCACGGAGAATGGCGGCAGAAAGATTGCCGTCAACCCTGAGTACACCAGCTGGTACCATCAGGATCAGCTCGTGCTCAGTTTCATCAACTCCTCTCTCAGCGAGGAAGTTCTCGCCTCCATGGTAGGAATCACCAACGCCCGCGACGCCTGGAGCACGCTGGAGAATATGTTCGCGTCAAGCTCACGCGCACGGGTCATGCAGATCCGCATGCAGTTGGCGACGATCCAGAAGAACGATCTCAGCATCCCCGACTACTACCGCAAGGTCAAGCGCCTGAGTGATACGCTCGCCGCCATCGGCAAGCGCATTGAAGAGGAGGAATTGATCTCGTACATGCTTCGCGGTCTCGGCCCCGACTACAACTCCCTCGTCACAAGCATCACGACACGCACTGATCCTTACACGATCAGTGATGTGTACTCCTACATGCTTGATTTCGAGATGAGACAAGATCTTTACAATTCTACTGGTCAGGTATCTGCTAATGTTGTCAATAGGAATTTTGGGCGCGGAGGAGGCAATGGCGTTCGAAACAGTCGCGGGCGCAGCGGCCGCAATGGCGGCAGTGGCCGCAATCAAGGGGGACGCACTTATCGTCCACCTCAACGGCCGACCAACGGCCACGGTGCCAACAACACCAATGGGCCATTGTGTCAGATCTGCAAGAAGCCAAACCATGATGCACTTCAGTGTTGGCATCGGTTTGATCAGGCGTACCAGACAGAGGACGCCACCAAGTTCGCCGCTGCGGCCACCTCCAACGACGCTAACTGGTACGTGGATACTGGGGCCACGGACCACGTCACCAACGACATGGAGCGACTTACGATGAAGGAGCGCTACAATGGAGGCGATCGGATCCACGTTGCCAATGGAGCAGGTTTGTCTATTACTCATATTGGACAGTCTTCAATTGCTGGTTCAACTAGACCCTTATATCTGAATAGAATCCTTTATGCTCCTAAGATCAATAAGCATCTTATCTCTGTCAAGAAATTAGCCACTGAAAATAATGCCTATGTTGAATTTCATCCCAAACATTTTTGTGTGAAGGACCAAGCAACGAAGAGTACCCTCCTCACAGGCAGGTGTAAAAATGGGCTTTATGTTCTTCCAGTCAATAATCGCCTAGCTCTTCTTACAGCTCATGCCTCCCAAGACTTATGGCATCAAAGACTTGGCCATCCAGCCATTCCAGTTGTTCTTCGCATTCTGCAGAAAAATAATGTAGCTGTAGACAAAAGTGTTCTTCCTTGTTCAGTGTGTAATGCCTGTCAGTTAGGAAAAGCACATCAACTTCCTTTTTATCCTTCCACACATGTAACTACTGCTCCATTACAGTTGATTCACACTGATGTTTGGGGACCAGCTCTCCCATCAGCTAGTAATTCAAAGTACTATGTTTCTTTCATTGATGACTTCAGTAGATATGTGTGGGTGTATTTTCTGAAATGCAAATCTGAAGTGGAGGCTGTTTTCTTACAGTTTCAGAAACATGCAGAGCACATGTTAGATGCTAAAATTCGTGCAGTACAATCTGATTGGGGAGGAGAGTACCATCGTTTGCATAAATATTTTCAGAACACTGGTATCCAACACCATATCTCGTGCCCACACACTCAACAGCAAAATGGGTTAGCAGAGAGGAAACATAGGCATTTAGTTGAAACCGGCCTGACACTGCTAGCCCAAGCCAATATGCCACTTCGTTTTTGGGATGAAGCCTTCAACACAGCCTGCTACCTTATCAATCGAATGCCTAGCCGAACCATCCAAAATGATACACCTATTCACAAACTGCTCCAAACCCAGCCAGATTACTCCATGCTAAAGGTGTTTGGTTGTGCGTGCTGGCCCAACCTGCGTGCATATACTGATAGGAAGCTCAATTTTAGAACCAAACAATGCATATTCCTAGGCTACAGCTCATCTCACAAGGGGTACAAATGTCTTGACAGGAGCACAGGTAGAATATACCTATCTCGTGATGTGGTGTTTGACGAGTCAGTTTTCCCCTACACTCTTCCAGTCTCAACTGATCAAGCCCTTCAACATTCAAACCATCCCACAATTCTGCCAACTCTAGCGAAACCCACATTCTATACTGAAGATGACCTTCTCTTACATCACAACTCAGCACCACCTAATCCACTGCCAAGCCCAGCTGGACCAGCTATTGATGACGTTCACATGAGTAATGAACAAACTAATCCAGTTGTGGATGCAGGGTCTAGTAACATTGATGAAGAATCTCCTGTTGCTGCACAGTCATCTTCTTTAGTTCAGGATGGTTCAGTTTCAGAGAGGGAAATCTCTCCAGAGCCTCTAGAGCCAGAACCAGAACCAATACTTAGACAACAGCATCAAATGAAGACAAGACTGCGCAACAACATTGTACAACCCAAGGAGTTCACTGACGGGACAGTGAGATATTCCGTTCATGCTCGTAGTTTTGTGCCTGACAGAAATTCGACAACAACAGCATTGTCTGCAGACAGAGTTTCAGAACCGAGCTGTCTTGAAGAGGCCCTGAGTAATCCAGATTGGAAGAAGGCAATGGATCAAGAGTACTCAGCATTATTGAAAAATGAAACATGGGATCTCGTACCTCCTCAGAAGGGAATGAATCTCATAGATAGCAGATGGGTTTATAAAGTCAAGAGAAAAGCTGATGGCAGTATAGAAAGGTTCAAAGCCAGATTAGTGGCAAAGGGCTTTAAGCAAAGACAAGGCATTGATTATTTTGAAACTTATAGCCCTGTAGTCAAGCCTTCGACTATCAGAGTCATTCTGTCACTAGCTGTCAGTCAGGGATGGAGTATAAGACAGATTGACATTCAGAATGCCTTCTTGCATGGAATTTTGGAGGAAAAGGTATATATGAGACAGCCCCCAGGTTACGAGGATACAAGCAAGCCCTCACATTATATTTGTCATCTCAAGAAAGCTCTGTATGGGCTAAAGCAGGCCCCAAAAGCTTGGCATGCAAGACTGACTAATAAGCTACTAAAACTTGGGTTCAGAGGTTCAGTAGCAGATGCTTCCTTGTTTGTATTCAGAGAAGGTGATATAACAGTTTACATGTTGATTTATGTGGATGACATCATAATAGTGAGCTCGTCCGATAAGGTCACTGACAAGTTGATTCAGAATCTGAAGCAAGATTTTGCAGTCAAAGATTTGGGGCCACTTGAATATTTTCTAGGCATTGAAGTAAAACCAAACAAAGATGGTATTCTACTCTCACAGAAACGGTATGCACTAGATCTTCTGAAGAAAGCAAACATGGAGAAGTGCAAGCCTATGTCCACTCCTATGTCCTCCTCTGAAAAGCTATCAAAGATGTATGGCACTTTGCTATCAGGAGAAGAACAGTTCAGATATAGAAGCATTGTTGGCGGCTTACAATATCTGACCCTGACTAGGCCTGACTTGTCATTTGCAGTTAATAGAGTGTGCCAGTTTGTTCAATCTCCAACCGATGTGCACTAGATTGCAGTCAAAAGAATACTCAGGTTTGTTAAAGGAACTATAAATGAAGGCCTAAAGATTCAGAGATCAAATAATGTTTCACTGTCAGGGTTCTCTGATGCTGATTGGGCAGGTTGCCCGGATGACAGGAGATCAACAAGTGGTTTTGCAGTCTTCCTAGGGAAGAATCTAGTGTCCTGGAGCTCTCGAAAGCAGGCCACTGTATCACGATCAAGCACTGAGGCTGAGTACAAAGCAATTGCTAATGTGACGGCAGAAATTATTTGGATTCAGTCATTACTAAAAGAACTAGGTGTCTTCCTGCGTGAGCGTCCTCGACTCTGGTGTGATAATCTTGGAGCAACGTATCTAACAGCTAATCCAATGTTTCATGCAAGAACAAAACATATCGAAGTTGATTTCCATTTTGTCAGAGAACAGGTCATGCGCAAGGCAATGGAAGTTCGGTTTATCTCATCAAAAGATCAAGTTGCAGACATACTGACGAAACCATTGTCAAGAGCTCCATTTGCTGAGAACAGTCGCAATCTCAACATCCAAAGATCTCGTTGTGATTGAGGGGGACTGATAGAATTAGAGATAAGATCAGTTAGTTGGTTAGTGGACCGCGGATTTAGTTACATGGTGACCGCGTCATACGCGATGATGCGCACATGTAGGACATGTCCTGCTTACCCGGATTATGGATCCGTGATTGTATCTGTAATCATTATTCTCATATAAATAGAACAAGATCCCAAGAGGATCTGTGCGTTTTGGCAACTCTTTCAAAGATCAGGTCTACGAAGAGGCGCCGAAAGATGAGGAACAACTCGTATGCTTGCACCTTGATGCCATGCGACTGTAGGTGTGCGATATCTAATTGCTCTGCAATCTCTTGCGCTTTGGAGGCTAGCTCGCCGCTTGCCAGACCGAGCTCGACGACTAGCCCAGCATCCTTCTTGGACTCGAACGCCTCCATGAGCCTTGCGTAGTTAGGGCCAGGATTCCCGGGTCCCAGAATGTTGGCACGGTAGCTTTTGATGCTGCCGGAGTAGAGCGAGTATGTGCGCTCGCCATACTTGATGATGCCAGAGACGAAGATGAGGGCGGTGGCCCCGATCATGGGGTTGCCACGCAGGGAGCAAAAGAAGATGACTGCGGCAGAGAAGAGCTCAAAGAGGAGGCCAATGAGGTGGCGGAGCCACAGCTCATTGTCTTCGACAGCGTAAGCGGTGATGGTGTCTGGGCCGCCCAAATGAAGCAGAAGGAATGGCGTCCAGAAGGCAAAGATCATGGGGCTTCCAGAGTTGTTGCTGTTGTTGCCATTGTTCTTTCCTCTGGAGATAGAGTTCCCATCGCTGCCTCCAATGTTGCCCATGTTGTTAAGGAGGAGTCCAAGTGCAAGATCTGCGACCCAGTCAGCAAGGAGGTAGCAGGACCAAATGATAGAGCGGGGGAAAGAAGAGCTCTTGCGCATCGGGCCAAGAAAGATGAGGGCGATCTGCAAGACGAGGCTAAGCAACATCGCCACCCGGATCTCCGTGTTGGTGTCCTCCTGCGGCACCCAAGGTTGGAAACCCATCCCCACTGCACCATAGAGGTTACAAGCAACCTTATTACAAAGAAGGGTAGAAGTTTTTCTTCAAAAAAAAAAAAAGGGCAGCAGCAGTAGTATAGTTTAGATATGCATGCATGTATACTGCTCAATCAGTTGATTTGTAGTTTAATTAGTATGAAACTAATTGTAAATATTTCTAGCATTTGCGGTTTGTCTCAAAATGTAATCACATTTGGGATTTATCCCAAAAACGTAGGTTTGTCTGAAACGGTAAGCATTTATCCCAAGAGTAAGAATCTATGTTCAAAACAGAACTGCTTATGTATTTATTAGAAAGAAAGTAGTAGTAGCCGGTATGTAGGTAATGCTCATCTGCACATATATTGTTGGGATCTTGTGTCACAAATACATCCATTGGAAATAACAGACATTTTGGGGCCCCATTACGCAAGGTGTATAGGAGTAGCAGCTTATGACTCTAATTATAGGGTCCTACTCCTAGTCTACTTATTGAGTCAGGTACCTCATATACTAGGTGAATTCCTTGCGCGTTGTTGCGGGTTCAGTGGTCAGTATTAGATGGATTGTGGCTGGAACGATGATTTTTTGGCATATTGCAATATATAATAACTTATCTTCTGTAGATGGCATGACCAGAATCTTGAAATTTGATGGATGCAATTTTCGGTGCAGTTGTGCCCTTTCTTGATCGTTAAACGAATAACTGACAAATTATTTATGGATAAGCATGAACGATCTTGTGTCCCAGATTTTTCCCAGCAGTCCAACAATGCTAAATGATTTGCATTAAAGAAGCAAATTGGAACAAAACAAATTTGACACAACTATTTGACACAACTTTGGTATCCATATTTTCCTACTTGATCTATGGAATAATATTTTAGTAAGAGACATTCTCCGGTACTCCTCTTTTTTTTTAAAAAAAAATAGCATGAATCTCCAGACATTAAGAGCATCTCCAAGAGAAACCTAAAAACTCTCCCTAAATCAAACAATAGGGAAATTAGTCTAAAAACTCATCTTCAACAATCTCCCAAAATTACCCCTACATTTAGTTCCCCCAAAACCTCCTCACTTGTAGCTAGCAACAGGCACTACGGGAGACAGCGTATATGCCGTGTGTCAAAATTTGTGCCGTGTGTAATTTATCGGACACGCGGCACAAAGGGATTTGTGCCGTGTGCCTTCAGAATTACACACGGCACAAATATTGCACACGGCACAAATATTTGTGCCGTGTGCCAAACCGGGACACACGGCACAAACACCATTGTGCCGTGTGCCACGAGGGGGACACACGGCACAAACACAATTTTGCCGTGTGTATTTTTTGGCACACGGCAAAATAATTTTATTTTTTAGCTCTTTCCTTTACCAATCATTTTATTTACTATAGAGACTGTATGTGGTACCTCATGTTACAAATGTGTGAATTTTTAGTCAATTTTGGTATATTTGGTGCATTTATTTCATTGTTGATATTTTCTCGGGATGGTTAAAATTTGAACTGAAAGTGTTTGAAATATTGAAATATGTTGTGAACAAACTGTATATTCATGTTCGTAAGATCGATTAAGGCCGTACACAGGTAATAAAGAGTAAATGTCGCTCATATTGTACATGAAATATTACCAATGTTGTGTTGTTCAATGGTGTTTAAATTGTAGAAAATGCAAATAAAGTCTAAAAATCATGATATTTGTGCTAACATCATTATTTCATGCATGCATGCCCCAATCCTTCTATTTGCAAGAGAATTAATGTTGTTGTGACCCCAAATGCTGAGATATGGCCTGATCAAAAGTATTCTTGACCATTTTTTAGGGGTGACTGTTGGAGGAGTGAAGAAAAATTACCCCTAACAATTTTTAGGGTGCTAACAAAAACATGTTTTAGGAGTAAATATTTCGAGGAGCTTTTGGAGATGCTCTTATTAGCTAACTAATTAAACGAATTACGGACTTTACTCTTGTTTTGGGCTGCCTGGCCCAGGCTTGTTCATCAAGTCTAGCCCGTAGATCTAGCACTACGAACTACGAATCTTCGTCTACTCCTCCATCCATCATCGTGTAGCTGGAGACTCCTATGACCCATTTGCTCTTAATCGATCTGGAGAAGTAAATTGTTCCTACCGCCCTTCCTTGCAGCGGTAATCCTCTTAGAATGACCAAGCATTTCTCCCCGAGTCTCCCGGAGGCGGCGGAACAGGCATGGCCATCATCATAGTCCGATCCAGATCCTCACGACGCCTCCTATGGACGACGCACAAGGTCTCTCCAATTCAAACGAACCAAGGATGAGAAACAACACGGCTGTCCACATCAAGTCTGTTGGAATGGTCCAGTTGGAGAACAGGAAGACGATCTGAGACTGAGTATCCTTGACCTTAAAGAATAGAAGACTGCCGATGTAATTATGGTATTTCCATCACAATTGGGGAGCGTAAGAATAGAAGGCTGCCCTGGTTTATAATTTAAGGGCCTAAATGGCTTCCAAACTGTGTCAAACCATAAGTGTGGCATGTCGAAAGTTTGGCGAACAAAACTCTCGCTGAAACTTTGGCATGTTTTGGCATGAAAAATGAACTAGAATCCTATCGAAAGGTTATGGCACGCCATAAGTCTGGCAACCAAGCAAACAATAGCCAAATAATTGACAATAGCCAAATAATTGTGGCGCGTTAAACTTTTGGCATGGTAAAGTGTGGTAACCATCCAAACAGACCATACTTGTGCTTGCCGGCTGATGAGAAGTTATCGAAGATGAGCATGCGGAAGCATTTGAGAGGCGGAGATTTAGTAGTAATATTAATAACTACGTGCCTGCGATGGAGGCGTTTTGTGTTGAAGGACGAATGAGTGCCAATTTAATTCGTGCCGGATGTGCCAGGGTGAGGCACCAAACAATTGTGTTGACGTGGATGGCCTAAGACTTAAGTCTTATAGATATTATTATAGATATGTAAATCCCTTGAGGAAGATTATCATCTATCAATACAATCCGATCATATTGTCTAGGGTAAATTTCACAAAACTATCGTAAAACTACACATTGTAGGAGGAGTATCACAAAATTACAAATTTTACACACTCTTTTACAAAATTTAAGAAGGTATATCATAAAACTACATATTTTGTGTGCAATATTGTACAAAAGTACAGGTTTAAGAAATCAATTTATCACAAATAATCTATAGATTTAGGCTTCATAAAATATGTAGTTTTGTGATACTCGTGGGTCATAAATATATAGTTATGTGATATATTGCTCACAAAATTTGTATTTTGTGACACAACTTCTTAAATATGTAGTTTTGTGATACAAGAGCGGCTAAATCTGTAGTTTTGTTTTACACCTCCTATAATGTGTAGTTTTGCGATAGTATTGACAAAAAAAACATGTAGTTTTGTGAAATTTACTCTATTGTCTAATTAGAGTCATATTCCTAGTCTATTACTGAGTCATGTACATTGTATATATGTAACCCTTCGAGGACCATTATTATTATCTATTATATTGTCTAACATTTGGCACGGTATGGTGATCAGTGTACAACATCTCGATCATGGGCTAATCATCACTTCCAGTGGCGGAGCTAGGGAAAAATGTTGTGGTGCGGCTCTTTGAAGGATTTGGATCTCTTAGTCGATTATATGGTGAAAATTTGATTTCACAAGGGTAAAAAATTCAGTTGGGTGCGGCCGCACCCAATAGCAACAATATAGGTCTGCTAGTGATCACTTCAGAGAAGAAGTGTATCTACTATAATATGATTGCCAAGTAACTAAAATATTGTTACATTACAATGTACTAGTGTCTTTATCGTAGTATTAGATCAATGTGGAACCTCTTTCATTGAAAATTGGGGTTGGGGGGGGGGGAGTATTCTCGGGTTTAATTAGTAAAACCACTTTATTAATTCATTTGTTGAGCTAAATTAATGTTGTCCTAGCATCATCTTAAAGAAATAGCAACAGAGTATTATCATATATAATCATAGTTTGTTTTGGGCGGATGAGCAATGAGAAATGTTCAGTGGACTGACTATTAAACTTGCCAATCTGAAAGAAAGGACAAAAAAACATGAACCTGCCCGTAAATAAATCTTGAGAGCGAGCACATACCACTTGCTTCCACCCGTGGCTTCTTTTTCAGGTCCCCCTCTCCTCACACTCACACTTGAGTAGTAGTATATAAAATGCAGTGTAGGAAACTAAGTGTGAGGTGTCGGACAGCAGTTTAATCGTGTTCACAGATGGTAGCAAGCTGGTCTATAAATATTATAGCTCATAAGTTGTGGGGCAGGAATGGTGGCATATATACCTTTCGTGGGTATATTATATTGTTGTCGACTCCGACCAAGCAGATAGAACAAGTCTTTTTCCTCTGTCCGGGGCAAAGAAAAAGTAAGTTGGAGGACCATTCTGCATGATCTTTTGTATAGAAGAGGCAAGGAACAGAATTCTCATTAGTGTGCACTACAAGGAACAGAATTCTTATCATCGAACAAATCCACACCAATTGGGATCATGCTGAACTCGAGTTCCTTGCGGGGGATGGTCAAGCATACCCCGTCCTGCTGGTCGAGCCGAACCCAAGTTGCCTTGCTCCCTCTCCCCATTCTCTCAAGAGAAGTTTTTGGGTCCACAATACTTGTAAGTAGTTTTGAAAAAATACTTGCAAGTAGTTTAAGGGTATTTTGTAATTTTACTAATAATTAATGGATTTATATTTTTCCATAAAATATAATTTAGATATATGAACCACAACTTTACTGTAAGAATAATATTGAACACATTATTAACATCAAAGATTAACTACATTATTGCTTTTCATTTATGTGATCACAAAAATAAAAATTAATCATGATAAATCTATCGCTTTGACGATAATACCCTCAACATGGTAAAATACTTGCTAGTAGTTGTGTATTTCCGATCTCAAATCTCTACCATTACTATTGACAAGTATTGTGGACCGAAAAACTCCCCCCCCCCAAAACACCTAAACCATCGGAGAGCGCAGCCACGAAGGGAGCATGGCGAGCCCTAGCCATGCAAACTTCCATGTTGTTTCACTTGTTGGAAAAATTGATGTCACTTACTAGTGTTGGTTTCATGTATTCAATATGGTTGTAAGGTAGCAGTTTCGTACTTTTGAGACTTTGTAATGTTGTAATTTGAGGTGTACTGAACATCAACACACCCATGATGAACTGATGAGGCTGGGCACCAGGATATCGTATCTGGTTGCTTTGTTTCTAGGAATGGGCCAACCTAGTTTTTCAGTCCAGCAAGTAGTTTTGACCAGTGGTTTAAGAGTATTTTTATAATTACACTTTTGATCAAATGATTTATATTTTTTCATAAAATAAAATTTAGGGATATGAACCATAACATTATTGAAATAATAATATTGAACATATTAATTAACATAAAAGATTATTTGAAATGCTAATTTTGGTTTGTATTATGATTAAAAATAAAAATTTATCATTGTAACTCAATCATTTTGACGATATTACCCTCTACATGACCAGTGGCAGAGCACGATGGTCGGGTGGGCGGTGTGGTGATTATCGCCGGGCTGAAGATTCTGGGTTGTTTGTCACCACCGGTCTGTTTTCCTTTTTGGAAAATTGATGTTACTAGTGTAAAGTAGCAGTTTCATACTTCTGAGACTTTGTAGTGTTGTAATTTGAGGCGGACTCTCATTACCATAATGTTTGGTTACGATCTGGTACATGCTGAGCTGATGGCTTGTAGTGTCAGAATAGCTGCTGCCTCAGAACTTGCTACACATGAGTGCTGATGGTGAAATGCATGTTCTCAAAATTTCGTAAAATCCATCTTTGACTGAAACGAAAAGGGGGGATATAAATCAGAGTTATCAGATTTCAGATCAAACGAAAGGCTATGAACGTTCATAGCTTCTGTTTTCTGTAATCATCTAAGCAGGAAAAAGGAAAAACTATTTCAAATGGCCAAGTCATACCGAGTTTGGAAGCTACGCAGGCCGAATGTGGAAGCAGGCTGTGCCTGGGCTCGGTTTGGTCGAACCGGACCAGGTAGAACGCTCCTCTCGGTCGCTTCCCAATCGATCCCCCACCCACACGCCGCCGCCGGAGCTCCACCAACCAGATCCGCGCACCATGGCGCCGCCGCCGCCGGAGCTGATCGACGACATCACCGCCGACATCTTCCTCCGCCTCCCGCCGGACGAGCCCGAGCACCTCTTCCGCGCCTCCCTCGTCTGCAAGGCCTGGCTCCGCGTCGTCACCGACCCCGACTTCCTCCGCCGCTACCGCACCTTCCACGCAGCGCCGCCCTGCTCGGCCTCCTCCACAGGTTCGGAATCGAGGAAGAATTCAGAGGTGTGGACCTCACGCCACACTTCGTCTCAACCACAGCAGTACCGGCCTTCATCACTCCGGCGTCCGTCGGCGGCGACTCTCGGGCCGCCGACTGCCGCCACGGCCGCGTCCTGCTCCGGCGCTTCGGCATGTTTCAGGATTTCCTTGTCTGGGACCCCATCACGGGCGACAGCTACAAAATACCCAATCTGAAACTCGATTCGGCGCCAGTGATCTCATCCGTGGCGGTGCTCTGCGCCACTGCCGGCTGTGACCCCCTCCACTGCCACGGGGGTCCATTCTGTGTTGTCTTCATGACTATTGACATTCGTGGTTTCGTACTGGGGAGCGTGTACTCTTCTGAGACAGACACATGGAGGTCTCAAACATCTGTTTTCATTGGTGAAGGATGTTACCTCCCGGATAGGCGCGGCGCACTTATCGGAGATGAAATCTACTTCGCACTTACCTGGGGTCGTATTGTCAAGTATAACTGGCGCAACAATTGTTTGTCTGAGGTCAACCCTCCACCACGACCTGAAGGGCATGATGACTGGTTTACCGTCATGGTTACGCACGATGGTTCCCTGGGGCTTGCCAGCATTGAGGATTCCAATAGCCTTTATATGTGGTCGAGGAAGGTGAATGCAGAGGGACCTGTGGAATGGTTACAACGCAAGGTCATCGACCTCAGGACAATGATACCGATGGCTGGTCCAAATGACAAAGCAATTTTGTTTGGTTTTGCCGAGGGTGTTGGCGTCAGTGGCATCTTCCTAATGACAGGTACTGGGTTGTATGTTTTCGAGGTTAACTCAAGGCATGTGAAGAAGGTAGGCGAGGCTAGGAACTACCATACCGTTTTTCCCTACATGAGCTTCTACACTCCTGGTACAGTACGAGATCCCTATCATCTGGATTCCCTTTATTTTACAGGTCCATGTGTTTTTGCTTAGTTAGCTGATTCTTGTTTATGAACAATTAGATACACATTGTAAGTAAAATATTATTTATATTCACATATAGAGATAAACAAAGGCAATTTGTGTGTTTGATCTCAAATTGAATATATGACATTGAAAAATCCAACCCAATTTGAGTTCCAAAAAAATTATTTGTTAAGGACCACACGCTGGGGGAATGCTAGTTATGTTGACAAACTGTTGCCTTGCTCAGATTTTTTCAACATATGTTCTGTTATTTTGTGGCATAGTTGAACTCACTCCAGAAGCACAATCTTTTAATCTTCAGTGTTAGCAAATATGTAATCATAGTGTAAATTCTAAACCAGAACGTTGCTTATAAGTTTTTGTATCTTGCAGATTGTGCCAGATTGCATTGGCCTGCTGACTCTGTGACCAAGCAGAGGAGAGTGTACACTTCTTGTTCTCATGTGCAGTGATTTAGGAAGTTTGGCACTCGGTTCTCCTAGCTCTGGGGATGAGTAAAAAATCGCACCATAACATGACGCGACAAGGTTTTCTAGCTGATGGCGCAAAGGGATCAAGAAAAACAGGAAAGAAGTAAAGAGAAGGCCTAAATTATCTCTTTTTGTTCATGCTCATTGTGGCAGTGATCCATGAAGGTTCCTTCTGTTCTTATTTACTCAAGAAAAGGAAAAAAGATATGTTCGCGACATGTTGAATCTCCTGCTGTTGCTTCTTGCTGTTCTACTGCAGTACTGCTACTGTGCAGTTAATTTATTTATTTTAATCTGAAGTATTAATGCTGCTCTGATAGAGCCTTATTTATGGTGGCATGCGAGGCGTATTTAAGCTCCCATTTAGACTTAGACAAGGAGCTAAAATTATACTTAGGTTATATTGTTTTTCTTTCCAGAAAATTAGTATAATGTGCAGTGTGTATGTTATGAATTCTAGAGGGCTTTGAAGTTGTAGCTTCAGGCTTTTAGGGCTGCAATCGGAAATATTAGTATCCAGCCAATACGTTCAGCCGTATGAATAGTTGAGGAACATTCTGTTAAATGGTATGGAGCTCATATGAAAAACTTTGGAAATAATATCAAGGCTACACTTTCATATACAACAACAACAAAGCCTTTTATCCCAAGCAAATTGGGGTAGGTAAGGCTACACTTTCATATGTGCCACTTAATTTTTGTTATTTCTAAGCTCGTGGCTCAAAAAAAAAAAGAACCAGAACCAATTTTATCGTGATCCCTTGAATAAACTTGTTTTTGACTTTGCAGAATGAAGTTTTTCATTTTTATTACTTCCACGGGTTAGTTACATAGCTGATCTAGTTGGTAAAGCTTGAAGTATCTCCTAGGCTAACGTGGATATTGAATATGTTGATCTGAAGTCATGTTCCTTTTCCTATTGCAAAGCTGAATTTTTTATGCACCCAGAGTGGAGCTGATGTTGTGAGAAATAAAACACATCTTGTGGCAGTTTTGTTGGATTAGTACCGTAGTATAATGTTTGATAATAAAGATCTGAAACCTGCAAGGGATGATGGCGTGTATTCAAAGGTTAAGTCATAAAGTTTCTTTTTTCTGAACGTTTTTATGGTTTTGAATATTACCGGTGATGTCGCCCTGGTCTGCTAAGAGCAGCGATGTGGTTTAATAAAGCTGTTAACATTTGGTTGCTGAGACACTCTTGGCAAACTGATGATGCATGTAGTATGCATCTAAAACTGCGGTGAACAATTTTACTACTTGCTAAAAACTTGTGCACTGCAATGAATGTTTGGTCTTTCTGGGAAGCAGCATCTGTCATCATTGTTTTCTTATTTTTGGTAAGGTCACAGATAGGTTGAGTTGTTGACAAGATGAGTTGCTGGCTTTGCTGCAAGGTAAAATAAGGGATGAATGCTTTGTTTATTTTGGAAAAACGATGTGAAACTTGTAATGCTGGTCTGAAAAGTGGACTGATTTTGAGTGATTTCTGCTCTACAAATTTCTCAGCATTGCTTTCTCTGAATTTTCTTGGGTCCTGACAGGATCACGGGATCAATCCTAAAACACATTTTAAAGTAAAACTAACATTTTGCATTTTTTGCGAGGGAACATTTTGGATTTTCGTCGGTAGGAAAGTGTACCAAATATATATAGCGAGTGAACAGAGTTTTTTCATTTCAATCATTTTTCTGTCTCTTTTTGGAGTTCAAAGCTCAAGCATATCATCCTCGGGGTCGAGCCGGACCCAGGCTATACAGGCCGAGTGTGGAAGCAGGCTGTGCCTGGGCTGGATTTGATCGAACCGAACCAGGTAGAAGAAGAAGCCTAGAAGGCCGGCCGTACTGTGGTAGAGCCGTAGAGGTAGTGTAAAGCATATTCTGCGCTATGCGCATCTCACTCCGTTTTGCTTTCCCAAATCGATTCCCCGGTCCCCAGTCCCCACCCAACCTTCGCCTCCGCCGGAGCTCCCCAAATCAGGGGCCGCGCACCATGGCGCCGCCGCCGCCGGAGCTGATCGATAACTGGCACAAGAATTGTTTGTCTGAGGTCGACCTTCCACCACGACCTCAAGGGCATGATGCCTGGTTTATCGTCATGGTTATGCAGGATGGTTCCCTGGGGCTTGCCACAATTAAGTATTGTTTTGGTAACACTGCTGAGTATCCCAATGGCCTTTACATGTGGTCGAGGAAGGTGAATGCAGAGGGAGCTGCGGAATGGTTACAATGCAAGGTCATTGACGTCAGGACAATGATACCGATGGCTGAAAGAGGTAATAGAACAAATTTGATTGGTTTTGCAGAGGGTGTGGGCTTCAGTGTCATCTTCGTAAGCACAGGTGCTGGGTTGTTCACTTTCGAGGTCAACTCAAGGCGTGTGAAGAAGGTAGGCGAGGCTGGGAACTACCATTCCATCTTGCCCTACATGAGCTTCTACACTCCTGGTATAGTACTTGTTCCTTATCATCAGATGGCCTTTATTTTACAGCTCCATATGTTTGCTTAGCCGATTCTTGTTTATGAACAATTAATGTAAGTAAATTATTCTTTACATTCACATATAAAGATAAACGAAGACAATTTGTGTGTCCTATCTCAAGTTGAATATATGACATTGACAATGAACCTAAATTTTAGTTCCAAAATTCGATTTGTTAAGGACCACATATTGATGGAAAGCTAGATATGTTGACAAACTTATCTCACTCAGAATTTTTTAACATATATTCTGCTATGCTCTTGAGGACAGGCCTGGCGCAGTGGTAAAGCCATCCCACTGGTGCCAGGAGACCTGGGTTCGACGCGCAACCTCTCCGCTTGTGCGGGGGTAAGGCTTGCCCGGGAGTTTTCCTCCCCAGACCCCACATCACGTGGGAGGTGCTTGCACTGGCGCCTGTCCTTTATTCTGCTATACTCTGGCATAGTTGAACTCACTCCTGAAGCTCAGTCTTGTAATCTTGGGTGTTTAGTACTTATCTAATCAAAGTATAGATGCTAAATCAGACTATTGCTTATAATTTTTGCATATTGCAGATTGTACTGGATTGCATTGGCCTGTGGACTCTGTATCCAAGCCAAGAGTGTACAACACTTCTTATTCTCGTGTGCAGTGGTTTAGGAAGTTTGGCACTCAATTCTCCAAGCTCTGGGGATGGGTAACATCGCACCATGACCTGACTCGACAAGGTTTTCTAGCTGATGGCGCAAGGCGATCAAGAAAGCTGGAAAGGAGTGATAAGGACTAAATTCTCTCATTACTTCTGTTCATGCTTATTGAGGCAGTGATCATTGAAGGCTCCTGCTGTTCTTGTGTATTAAAGAAAAGAAAAAAGATGTGCCACAGCATCTTGAATCTCCTGATGTTGCTATGCGCTACTGCTATTGTGTGGTTTTTTTTTTTTTTTTTTTTTGGTTGAAATCTGAAGTATGAATGATGCTGTGCTAGAGCCTTATGTTAAATGGTGACATGTGAGGCATATTTAAGCTCTCATTTAGACTTAGACACAGAACTAAAATTATATTTAGTCTATTGTTTTCCTTTCCAGAAATAATATAATCTTTGGTGTGTGCTGTGAATTCTAGAGGGCTTTGAAGACTTTTAGGACTGCAATTGGAAATATAAATAATTAAATAGCCAGCTAAAATGTTCAGCCGTATGTATAGTTGAGGAACATTATGTTAAAAGGTATGGAGCTCATAATTTATGAGAACCTTAGAAAAAAATGTCAAGGATACACTTTGATATGTGGCACTTAATTTTGGTTGTTTCTGAGATCATGGCTCCAGTCTAGTTAATTGTTACTTCTGTCTGAAATCTGGATGAAAAAAGAAAGAAGCAATCATTGAGAACCAGGACCAATCTCATCATGTTACCTTCAATAAATTTTTTTTGACTGTGCAGAATGAAGTTTTTGATTTTTATTACATCCTCAGTTTAGTTACATAGCTGATCTAGTTGATAAAGCATGAAGTATCTCCTAGGCTAAAATGGATATTGAATATGTTGATCTGAAGTCGTGTTCTTTTTCATATTGCAAAGCTGAATTTTTGATGCATCCAGAGTGGGGTCTGTCTTCTGAAAAACAAATACATGTGTCAGTTTTGTTAGGCTAATACCATACCATAATGTTTGCTAAAGATCTGAAACCGGCAAGGGATGATGGTGTGTATTCAAAAGCATCTCTAATTGTTCCCTAAATAAGGTTGCTAAATCAAAATTTTGTATATGATTAGTAAAAATCATTCTCCAACCCTTCTCTAAACGAGGTTGCTAAATTTACCAACTCCCGACCCATAGCCTAAAGGTTGCTATATTTAGTCACCTAAATCTCACTCCCAAAATGATATTTAAACCATTTAGGAAATGATTATTGAGAGCTGTTGGAGTGCATGTCTTCTTTTTACTCCTAATAGATATAGCAACTCTTTAAAATTAGTTTTTTGGGAGTAAAATTATTAGGAATTGTTAGAGATGCTCTTAAGGCATAAAGTTTCTTTCTCTGAACGTTTCTATCGGCTCTGACTCTGAACATTACCGGTGATTCACCCTTGTCTGCTGTGAGCTGTGATGTGGTTTAAAGCTGTTAATCATTTGGCTGCTGAAATAGTCTTTGGAGCCAAACTGCAATAAACAATTTTACTTCCTCAAAACTTCTGCAGTGCAATGTATTTTAGGTCTTTGGAAGCAGGATCTTTCATTATTTTCTTATTTTTGCTGAGGTCACTGATAGGTTGACTGGTTGACAAGATGTGTTGCTGGCTTCCTGCTAGGTGGAATTAGGGATGAAAGTTTTGTTACTTTTGGAAAAACGATGCAAAGTTTGTAATACTCTATTTGGAAAGAGGACTGATTTCTGCTTTCAGAATTGATTTCTCTGAATTTCTTGGGTCCTGACCAGGATCACTGGATCAATCCTAAAACACATTTCAAAGGAAAACTACATTTTAGATTTTCGTTGGTAGGAAATTTACCAAATATAGGAGTGTTTTCACTTTTCAGTTCAGTCATTTTCATGTCTCCTTTTGGAGTTCAAGCATATCATTGGCTCATGGTCGAGCCGAAGTGCCGAACCCAGTTTTCAGACTACGAGGTTGTATGTCTGGGCCAACCATCCTTACCATAATGTTTGCTTACGATCTGGTACATGTAGAGTAGAGCTGCTGGCTCGTATTGGAGAATTAATGTATTTTAATTGCTTCCTCTGAACTTAAGGTTTTATTATGCTACAGTAATTTATGGTGAGAGGCATGTTATTAAAATTTCGTACTCGCTCCATACTAGTGAAGGATGTCGTTTTGGACATCATTTAGCTTAATTAAACAGGGGTTAGTTTTCCCTATATGCCCCTCATAAACTGTGCCTTTCATTTTCTAATATCTATATTGGATCAACTCGTTTTGGACATCATTTAGCTTAATTAAACAGGGGTTAGTTTTCCCTATATGCCCCTCATAAACTGTGCCTTTCATTTTCTAATATCTATATTGGATCAACTGGTTGACAGCAGCAACCACTATGCATCAGGTCATGGTTTCGATCCCTAATCTCTATTTTTCACGCATTTTGCATGGCGATGTGCTAGGACATGGCCAGATACGGTGTGTCCTGGTGCAAAAAATCCAGTTCCTCTTCATCAGTGCGAGAGCACCTGCTGATCAGCAAAGCATGCAACCAGTCCAGCCGTTAGAAAGAATCAAAGGTGAGCTGCGCCTCTGGAAGTTGTCGGGATATAGGTCGCTACAACCTTTGTTCAACGATTAGCTAACCGCAGAATTGTTAGCAGGTCACCGACGGGCGTCATGCCTGGCTCGGAACTATTTTTGTATCCTTTTTTCTCCCTCTTGATGAAATACGTACCCAGATGCGTTCTCTAAAAAAATCAGTGTGAGAGCGAAACTTCACTTGCTTGTTCGTGTGCACGTGGGAGTGAAAAATTGGGATTCTTTTCCTTGTGTGCTGGTGACCGAAGGCCGTTCGTTTCTCCGGCTACATCCAAGAACGACAAGTTTTACCACCATCCGCTAGTTACCTCGGAACGACATCCTTCGATAGTTACCTTAGGCTCAGTACAATCCATCTTTGACTTAGACAAAAAGAAGGCCTATAAACCCTAATTGTGATGTCCATATAAAACAATCCTTAATTAGGTTTCAAAGTTCATATCGTGTTGACCTGTTCCGCTGTTTTCTATAATCCCTTTTTGAGAGGCTGTTTTCTATAATCCCTGAAGCAGTAAAAAGAAAAAGTTTTTCAAATGGTAAGTCAGATCGAGTGTGGAAGTTATACAGGCCGAGTGTGGAAGCAGGCTGTACCTGGGCTGGGTCTGATCGAACCGCACCAGGTCGAAGTAGAAGCCTAGAAGGCCAGTCGTGCTGTGGGCCTGTGGTACAGTGTGATGTGGCGTCTGCCGTGCACATCTCACTCTGTTGTTTTGCTTTCCCAAATCGACTCACCGGGAGATCAAAAAAAAAAAAAAATCGACTCCCGGTCCCCACCCAACCCTCGCCGCCGCCGAAGCTCCACAAATCAGGGGCCGCGCCCCATGGCGCCGACGCCGCCGGATCTGATCGATGACGTCGCCACCGAGATCTTCCTCCGCCTACCACCGGACGAACCAGAGCACCTCTTCCGCGCCTCCCTCGTCTGCAAGACCTGGCTCCGCATCATCACCGACCCCGACTTCCTCCGCTGCTACCGCACCTTCCACAGGGCGCCGCCCTGCTCGGCCTTTTCCACAAGAACAAGCTCATCCCAACCACAGAAGTACCCGCCTTCATCACTCCGGCTACCGTTGACTGCAACTCTCAGATCGTCGACTGCCGCCACGGCCGCGTCCTCTTCCGCCTGTTCGGCAGGTGTTGGAATTTCCTTGTCTGGGACCCCGTCACGGGCGACCGTTACGGACTGCCTAATTTGAAACTCGGTTGGCTGTTCGTTGACTATTCCGTGACTGTGCTCTGCGCCATTGCCGGCTGTGACCACCTGCACTGCCACGGGGGTCCGTTCCGTGTTGTCTTCATGACGTGTCGCGCTCCTGGTTTTATCTGGGCTAGCGTGTACTCGTCTGAGACTGACGCATGGAGGTCTCCAACTTCTGTTTTCATTGGTGAAGGAAACCACCAGATCCATAGTAAGCATGGCGCACTTATTGGGGATGAAATCTACTTCACACTTACCTGGGGTTGTCCAATTCTGAAGTATAACTGGCGCACCAATTGCTTGTCTCTGGTCAACCTTCCACCACGAGATGAAGTGCATAGCACCTGGTCCACCGTCATGGTTATGCAGGATAGTTCCCTGGGGCTCGCCAGCATTGAGGCCAACAACCTTTACATGTGGTCAAGGAAGGTGAATGCAGAGGGAGCTGTGGAATGGTTACAGTTCAAGGTCATCAAGCTTGGGGCAATGATACCCAGGGCCAATCCACATGACAAAGCATTTTTGGTTGGTTTTGCAGAGGGTGTGGGTGTCAGTGTCATCTTCCTAAGCACAGGTTCTGGCTTATTCACTTTTGAGATCAATTCAAGGCAGACGAGGAAGGTAGGCGAGGCTGGGAAGTACAATACCGTCTTCCCCTACATGAGCTTCTACACTCCTGGTATCGTACTAAATCCTTATCGTCCGATGTCCTGTATATTACATCTTCATATGTTTTCTTAGTTAGCCGATTCTTGTTTATGAACCATCAGGTGCAATGTAAGTAAAATTTTCTTTATATATTCATCACATATAGAGTTAAAGGAAGACAATTTGTGTGTTTTATCTCATATTGACCATATGACATTGAAAATCGAACCTAATTTGAGTTCTGATTCGACTTATTAAGGACCGCGCATTGTTCGAATGCTAAATATGTTGTTAAACTTGTTACCTTGCTCAGATTGTTTTTCAACATATATTTCTCTGGCATAGTCGAGCACATTCCTGGAGCTCGGTTTGTAATCTTGTGAGTTAATTCATACTAATCGAAGTGTAGATGCTAAATCGGACCATTGTTAATAAGTTTTGTATCATGCAGATTGTGCCAGATTGCATTGGTCTGCTGACTCTGTGTCGAAGACGACGAAAGTGTACAACACTTCTTGTTCTCGTGTGCAGTGCTTTAGGAAGTTTTGCACTCAATTCTCCAAGCTCTGGGGATGGGTAACATCGCACCACGACCTCAGTCGACAAGGTTTTCTAGCTGATGGAGCAAGGAGATCAAGAAAAACAGGAAAGGAGTAAAGAGACGGCCTAAATTCTCTCGTTACTTTTGTTCATGGCTTCATGCTCATTGAGGCAATGATCAATGAAGGCTGCTGTTGTTCTTGTGTTGTGTATATTCAAGAAAAGAAAAAAGATGTGCCACGGCATCTTGAATCTGCCGCTGTTGCTTCTTGCTGTCCTACTGCTATTGTGTGATTTATTTTTTGTTGGAATCTGAAGCATGAATGTTGCTGTGCGAGAGCCTTATGTTAAATTGCTGCATGTGAGGCATATTTAAGCTCCCATTTAGACTTGGACAAGCAACTAAAATTATATTTAGTCTATTTTTATCCTGTCCAGAAATTAAAATAATGTTTAGTGTGTATGTTGTGAATTCTAGAGGGCTTTGAAGTAGCAGCTTCAGGCTTTTAGGGCTGTAATTGGAAATATAAATATCCAGCCAAAATGTTCAGCCGAATGAATAGTTGAGGAACATTATGTTAAGAGGTATGGTGCTCATATTTTATGAAAAACTTGGAAATAATGTCAAGGCACTCAATTTCATATGTGGCATTTTATTTTGGTTGTTTCTGAGTTCCTAGCTTGAGTCTAGTTAATTGTCATTCTTCTGTCTGAATGAAAAAAGATAAAGCAATCATTGGGAACCGAGACCCATTTGATCATGATGCCTTTAACAAACTTATTTTGACTTTCCAGAATGAAGTTTTTCATTTTGTTACATCCACGGTTTACTTACATAGCTGATCTAGTTGGTAAAGCATGAAGTATCTCCTAGCCTATAATTTATACTGAATATGTTGATCTGAAGTAATATTCTTTTTCATATTACTAAGCTGAATATTTGATGCATCCAGAGTGGAGTCGATGTTCTGAGAAACAAATTCATGTTATGGCAGTTTTGTTGGGCTAATACTGTACCATAATGTTCAGAATTTGTGCTGTACAACTTTCCTCAGAATTGCTCTCTGAACTTTCTTCGGTCCTGACAGGATCAATCCTAAAACACATCTCAAAGGAAAACTAATGTTTTGGATTTTCGGTGGTAGGAAAGTACCAAATATAGCGAGCGAGCTCATCATAAGTATTTTCTGTTTTCAATCATTTTCCCTGTCTCTTTTTGGAGGTCAGGCATATCATCCTCGTGGAGCCGAACACAGTTTTCAGACCATTTGGATGTCATGTCTGGTTGCTGTATTCCAGGAATGGGTCAACCCTCCTTACCATAATGTTTGCTTTTGATCTGGTACTTGTAGAGCTGTTGGCTTGTATCGGCGGCTTCAGGTGCTGGAATTGCTTCCCCTGAGGCCTGAACTTGAGGTTTATTATGTTGCAGTAATGCTGATGGTGAGATGCTTGTTACAAAATTAACAATGCCTAACATTAAAATGATTCCATCCAAAACAGCAGCCAAGAGAAGTAATAAAACACATCTAATCAATCCTAGCTAGCAGGCACCAGGCTCTCATCATATAAATCAAGAGGACGACAACACGGGCTAGATGAAGAGACAAAAAGCCTAGCACAAACAGCATAGCACGTATTGTCGGACGGGAAATAGTAGAGGCGAACTTACACTTGACTTGATCCCACAAGGAAGATCGGATGGCGAAGGAGTTGATGAAGATGTCGTCGAGGAAGTGCAGCGAGCAGTCATGCGAGACACTTCCCAGAAACCTTATCGCCGGTCTCCCGTGACTTCAGATGGCCGCAGAGGAGTAGAAAGTGCAGGTAATTGTGTACCCAGTATGTTCAGGACGTCTCCTTATAAGAGGCGAGACAGTGCAACAAACCCTAGCTCAATATGCCATGATTCTAGGATCTGCTCCCTAGTATCTCTCAACGTGCGACTGATATAGCAGCGCAAACGACGTGTCTCCCAACTTTTATGGTCAACGTGGCCATGTGCGCACGCGCGTGTTTATTTGCAGCTGTCTCTCCACCCATGTTGCACACATGTTGCAACACAATGGAAGAGTTTTTTTTTTTGAAAGAAACAGAATGAAAGAGTTCCTTTATAAGTTGGAAAACATCTACTAGGTGGACAATGTGGTAGTAAAGTTACCACATTAACATCTTCGTCACACCACCCTTGACTTTACCAATTAAGGGTGTGTTTGGTAGAGCTTATGCTTATGTAGCTTATTGCTTATGATTCGGTTTATTCGTCAAAATTGCTTATGTAGCTTATCCAACTTATTGTTGCATAAGCAGTCAAACCGTTTGGTAAAATAGCTTATCAAAATGCTTATGGGATGAAATGAGTGCATAAGCTGGAAAAGCAAGGTTTTGGTTGCTTTGCCTCTCTAGTACAAAAGAAAAAGCTGCTTATGATTTGTTGGGTAATAAGCTGCTTATGTCTTCAACCTGTTTGGTACAGCTTATAGCTTATGGTAGCATAAGCTGCCTCATAAGCTGGTCCATAAGCTATATCAAACACACCCTAATTCAGGCTCTATATCTGAAACCAGATGGTCTCTATATGGGCCAAATTCCAACGATGCTTGCTCCTAGAATATGTAGATATCATCTTTGACTAAAACGAAAAAGAGGCTGATAAATCCTGAGCTGCGGCGGTGATATAAAACAGACTCGTTTGATTTCGAATTCATAACTTGTTCAGCTGTTTTTTGTAATAATTTAATCAGGTAAAAAAACTATTTCAAATGGCCAAGTAAAACAGCTTACACAGGCCGAGTGTGGAAGCAGACTGAGCCTTGAGATGGGCTGGGTTTGTCGAACCGGACCAGGTAGAAGTAGAAGAAGGCCGTTCGTGCTGTGGTAGTGTGCTGCGCGCGCCTCACTCGGCCGCTTCCCCACCCAATCCATCCCCACCCAAACCCTCGCCGCCGCCGGAGCTCCACCACCCAGGGCTGCGCACCATGGCGCCGCCGCCGCCGGAGCTGATCGACGACATGGCCGCCGAGATCTTCCTCCGCCTACCGCCGGACGAGCCGGAGCACCTCTTCCGCGCCTGCCTCGTCTGCAAGACCTGGCTCCGCGTCGTCACCGACCCCGACTTCCTCCGCCGCTACCGCGCCTTCCACCGGGCGCCGCCCCTGCTCGCCTACATTCAGAGGCGCGAAGTCATGCAAGGTGACCCCGATCCTCGCCTCGTTCCCACCACGGCGTTACCCCTCACCTCCAACCCCTCCTTCCGCCGGGCCCTCGACTGCCGCCATGGCCGCGTCCTTCTCCACGTGTATGAAGATGATGGCTATCTCCTCGTCTGGGACCCCGTCACGGGTGACAAGCAGCGCGTGCCGGATGTTGACATCGACTGGCTCATCTACACCGCCGGTGTGTTCTGCGCCGTGAGTGGCTGTGACCACCTCGACTGCCACGGCGGCCCCTTCCGAGTGGTCTTTCTGGCCACAGACGACCGCAACGGACTCATCAAGGCTACTGTGTACTCCTCGGAGACGGGTGCTTGGAGTGCTCCTGTATCTCTTCCTGAATCCTGTCTCCCGGATTGGTCCATGGATTTCAGGATGCCCTATGTCCAGCCTAAGAGAGTTGCCCTCATTGGAGATGACATTTACTTTATGCTTCGACGGAATAACGCAATCATCAAGTATGACTTGGGCCAGAACTGCTTGTCTATGATGAACCCACGATCATGTGATGCGTATTACATGACCCTTGTGGAGATGGAAGATGGTGCACTGGGTTTTTCCTACATTCAAGATTGGAAGCTGTATCTGTGGTCTAGGAAGATGAATTCAGAAGGAGTGGCAGAATGGGTGCAATCCAGAGTCATCGAGCTGGAAGGATTGGTACCTGTTGCTGGTCCTGATGATGAACCAGTAGAGCTGGAAGGATTAATTGGACCTCTTGCTGGTCCTGGTGATGAGCCAGTCGTGGTTGGTTCTGCAGAGGGTATAGGCATCATCTTCATGAGCACAAATGCTGGCTTATTCTCTTTTGAGCTCAAGTCAGGGCGGGTGAGGAAGGTTGATGAACCTGAGGTCTACTTCAGCATCTTACCCTACATGAGCTTCTATACTCCTGGTACTTTACTAGCCATTCCTTAACATATTGCATCGTGCTTATATACGTTTGCTTGCCTTCTAGTTTTTGTAATGGAAGTAATCTTTAGTCTATTCATATTTAGAGATTGCCAAAAGACAATTTGTGCGCTAGAGCAAATTGGGTCAGCATTGAAAATTGAACCTAACTACACCTCTGAATTTTACTTTATGCCTTAGTGGAACTACTGCAAACTTGTTGATCTGGTATTGTTCATCCTTGCTTCAGATTTAAGTTAAAAGATATTCTGTTGTTTTCTACTAGCATAGATGAAGCTTACATTTGGCAAAATCTAGTCTTGGAACCTCTGTTCTAGTATTGTCCATCCTTGCTTCAGATTTTAGTTAAAAGTTATTCTGTTTGTTTTGTAACAAAGATGAAGCTTACATTGGCAAAATCTTGTCTTGAAACCTCTGTTCTATACATCAAAGTGTAATTGTAGAGCTTTACAGTCTTGGAACCTCTGTTGTAGTACACATAGCTCATCAAAGTGTAAATAAAGAGCTTGATAGCTGGCTAGTTAGCTGGTAAGAGTTGGACCGTGTGTACCAGAGCAAACTGAATATATTGCATTGGAATATCAAACCTAGTTTGAGTTATATAATTCAACTGATAAAGACAAAGGACTGGGACAACGAATCAATAGAATCAAGTATTTAACCTGTTACCTGGCTCAGTTTGTTTCTAAATGTAAAGCTTATAAGCTTATTAGTATAATTTAATAGTACACAGCTCATCAAACTGTAGATATTGACTTAAATGAGCGCTAATGGGTTTTATACATTTCCAGATCGTGCAAGTCTGTCACTGCTGGCGAATACTCATTGATATTGCAAAAGGGGTGAATGCTTGAGTCTGCTCGCATGCAGCATGGCTGCTTCTTGTTGAGCTACAACTGTCATGTTGCTTCTTTCTTTTGGACAGTTCTAAGTATGAAGGGTGCTAGCCACTATGTTCACTTGTGGGTGTTCATGCAGATGGCAAATTGTATCCCAGTTTAAAGAGTGAAGCATAATTATGTTACTGTTTGATCAATGCTTGACTCAGCTACATGGAACTAAAATTATTTCTACTCTATGTTGTTTTCCTTTCTACAAAGATTGATATGTCACTTGCTGTCGGTTTTGTGTATTTCATAAGCTGTAACGTAGCTTGATATACTTTTTGTGATTTCGTAAACGTTGTGGTTTGAGGTATAAATGAACACAATACAACCAGTCAACCATGATGAGGCCAGGCGATAGGAATTTAGGATGTTATGGCTAGTTGCTTAATTTCCCGGAATGGACCAGAGGTGCCCAACCCTCCTTACCTTAAATTTTGCTTATGACCTGGTATATGTAGAGCTGATGGATTGTATTTGAAGCTTCACGTGTCAGATTGCTTCTTCAGAACTATTATGCTCTACTATGTTATAGTAGAGCTGATGGTGTGTGTTCGAGATATTACCAGTTTTTTTTCGTCCTTGTATGCCATTATTAATCGTTACATGGTTTCGTCGTTTTGGCTTGAGAGCGCGAGTAGGAACTATTTTTTTCCATTTTGAGGAACAGTAGAATACGTTGGTTTTTTTTTTTTGAGGTTCAGTAGAATACGTTGGTGAACAAGGCACACCACCGCACCATGCTGAGTTGCTGACGAGACAGCCCATCACAGCTCGAGACTGGGCCCGGGCCCGGGCCCAGTAGACGAACACTCATCACTCCGCTCGCAGTCTCGCCTCGCCTGCTCCCCCACCCAAAACCATCGTCCGCTCCACCATGGCGCCGCCGCCGCTTGAGCTCATCGACGACGTCACCGCCGAGATCCTCCTCCGACTCCCACCGGACGATCCCGAGCACCTCATCCGCGCCTCAGCCGTCTGCAAGCCCTGGCTCCGCGTCGCCTCCGACCCCGGCTTCCTCCGCCGCTACCGCGCCTTCCACAGGGCGCCGCCCTGCTCGGCCTCCTCCACAGGCTTCAGGTCCTCGAAGGACTCCCCAGAGCCCGCTTCGCCTGCACCACGTCACTCCCCGCCTTCCCCACCCAGGAGCTGAAGCTGAGTCGGGCGAAAGCCGCCGTGCCCAAGCCATCGACTGCCGCCATGGCCGCACCCTCTTCCGCATATGGGAAGATGAGAGTTCGTACTACCTTGTCTGGGACCCCGTCAACGGCGACCGGCACATCCTTCCCCTGCCTGACATCAATTGGCTGGTCTACTCCGCCACCGTGCTCTGCGCAACCACCGATGGCTGCGACCACCTCGACTGCCATGGGGGTCCATTCCGTGTGGTCTTCATTGCCACTGACGACGATGAAGATGTCGTCGCGGCGAGCGTGTACTCATCAGAGACGGGTTCCTGGAGCATGCCGGTATCTCTTGGCGATGAGTGTGAATACTATGTCCAGCATAAGCAGCATGCCGTTGCCAATTCACGCTTGGGAAGGTGCTACATGCCGTATGTCCAGCCTAGGCGAGTTGCTCTTGTCAAAGATGAAATCTGCTGTACAATTCGGTGGGATAATTCAATCGTCAAGTATGACTTGGTCAAGAATTGCTTAACTATGATCATGCCGCCATCGCACCGTGCATACTACATAGCCCTCATGGAGATGGAAGACGGTGCACTGGGTTTTGCTTGGATTGAGGATTCCAGCATGTATCTGTGGTCAAGGAAGGAGAATTCAAAAGGATCTGCAGAATGGGTACAGAGGAAGGTCATTGAGCTGGAAGGAATGATGCCTGGTGCTGGTCCCGATGAGAAAGCAGTTGTGGTTGGTTCTGCAGAGGGTGTGAATGTCTTATTTGTGAGCACAGTTGCTGGCTTATTCATGATCAAGGTCAATTCAGGGAAGGTTACGAAGGTAGATGAGCCTGGGGTCTACTTTAGTGTCTTGCCTTACATGAGCTTCTACACCCCTGGTACTGCACTAGTCCTTGCTTATCTGTTAACCATTATTATCCATTTTAGATCTTGTATGCTGGCTGGCTCTTGTTTGAACAATTAGTTGTATTCTAAGTAATATTTGTTATGCAAGTGATATTGCTGTGTGCTATAGCAAAATGATCCTAATCTGAGTTCTGAAATTTGAATTGATTGGACCATGCGTTGTAGGAAATAGTACAAACCTGCTGATCTATCTTTATCCAATCAGCATGCTTCAGGTATTCTGTTATTTTTTACCATAGCGAAGCTTGTATCACAGGGTAGTCTTAGAACATTTGGAATCAGTTCTAGTACATAACTTGTCAACGTATACATGATGAATTGGATTGGAATGCTTCATGGTTTTGTGCATTGTATCCTTTCAGATTGTGGCAAATTGTCACTGAAGCTTTGAGGAATCTCTGATGTTGCACTCAACTGTAAGACGTTACCAAAGTTGATGAATCTCTAATCTTTAGCCTATTGCTACTGGCTTCTGCTATTTCTTTTCTGTTTAACAGTTTAAAGTGTAGTAGTGCAGACCAACGTCATCTAATGTGTTCACCTTGTCTGATTTGATGTGATCACCGCATCTGAAAATTGTAATATGTGTTGCATATTTTAGCTACTGTTTGGTTAATGCTTGTCTCAGCTTATGTGGAACTAAAATTATCTGTTGTTTCTCTTCCCCAAAAATTTAATCACTCATTGTTGGTCTGGTATTCACAAGAGGCTTGTCACATAGCAGGTTCAGGCTTTTGGACATACAATTGGAAATGCTTGTTCCCTAGTCAAAATTGAGTCTCAGTGCAAAAAAGTCAGTTGTCTTTTATCAAGCGTGGTTCTCACATGTTTTACTGTAAACTCTAGAAAACTGGTACTTTGGTTATCATTAGAAACTGCAAGCGTGAGAACAAAGTTATCTCAAAATGGAATGAAGTTCTCCTAATTCCCATACAACCATAGAAGCTGCCATGCATATTGAGTACATGTCGCTCTGATTTCCTGTTGTTTGTCTTGGTTTCACTGTTAACTTTACATTGGAATGCAGGAATATTTGAATTCATAGGTGCAGGCGTATTAGGATATTACTCTAGAACAGAACCAAGTAAAGAATCTTGAGACTTCTTTTGGCTATTGCTTTGACAGAAATTTATATGCTCTCAATGAAATTGAATGCTGTGTTAAACTAAAAATCTATGACCTAGAGATTTCAAAGCAGAACAAGATTATCACAAGCACTCTGTGAATCTGTGTTTCTTTGTTGAGTAGTACCATGTTCAGGCTTTTGCACATGCAAAAAGAAATGCTAATCCCTGGTCAAATATGAGTGAGTCTCAGAACAAAATGTCTACCGTCATTGAATTGACTCGAACTACATTATAAAACTGGTATCAAGGCTATACTTTGTTTCTAGGATCGGCTTCGAATTCAAGGTTGGTGTCTTGCCATTTGATCTTCTGCTTGAAAACCTTGTGTTAAATATATGACAATCTTTTCCATTGCCTAGAATTCAGGGCTCGTGTCATGTCTGGTTGTTTGATATGCTGCTTGAAGCCTTGTGCCTAATACGTAGGAATCCTTTTCGTTACACTGAATAACTATCATTTTCTTTTTCGTAACAGACATTCACCAGTAGAATTAATGTTCATGACTTCTGATATACTAGTATCTGTTTTGATTTCAAATAAAAAGGTATCTGTTTTGGATTATGCATTCATCATTTGTTAACAAACTAGAGAAGATCTCTTAGCAGGTTTGGAACCCACATTTTTTACTAAAAATACATGGAATTTGGTGTCCTAGATTTGCATGAGCATCAAGGTTTCAGTTGTCATGAAGACAATTTTGTTACTGCAGTGGTCTTTCTTCTGACTGCTGCTATCATCTGGATCTATCGTTGGGGGCAAGGATTACCGGTGTCAGTAAACCAGTATTAATTTTTCGAATAGCCTACGTTTATCCAATCCGCTTCAGTTGAAAAATAGAAAATTGACTAAATTTACAATACTTTTCATTTCAAAAATGTCCCTAACAAGGGTCAATCAGAGTCCAATACTTCTTGAGGCAGCCCAACCCAACCGATGGTGCCATCGTTATGTGATCCTATCCTCCCGTCCTCTTCTGAAACCTTACTCCTTTGTTTCCAAAATGATGATGTTCCAACAGCAACCAGCAGTTGTTTTTCAGTTCATTGTGATGCACAAATGACAAGCAAAACTTGTTACCACTACGCTTCAACAAAAAAAAAACATGTTACCGTAATTTTGCAGTAGTAGTATTTAAGACGTGCAATTACCTGGCGGTGGATGCAGAAACGAATCCTCATACTTGCTTATGGCATCGTTGAAAACCCTCATGGCATGTACGGACCCCTACCATCCCGCCAACGCGAAAGTGAACCTCATGTCAAAATCATAAATAACCAATACATTCTCGAGTCGAGTAGCCGTATCGACCCATATGTTGAGGCACCTTCGATGATGGCACAATAACAGGTATATGAGTTCCATCTAGTGCCCGAATGCAATTATCAAAGTAGAGGAGACTGTAGTTTTGGATGCACTGTCCTAAATTGAGGATCTCTTGGTTTGATAATTTGTACTGATAGCCTCGAGACACATCTCAACACTTCATTAAATTGTTGACTGACAGTTTTAGTTGACCTCTCAAAACGGTTTTCAGCTTGTCTAACTGATTGTGGGGCACCAATGATCCACAAAAACATTGCCAAACGCTCCACTGAACTCATCTTATCTGATGACCTCAAACCATAATTTATCACTAACTCATCATGCAGCCTGTAGAAAAGTTCCCTACTCATTCTAAATATGTTGTAGCAAGCCGTTGGATTGGCAAGAGTTCTCATGACCCACTCATATCCAGAGAGACCAGTTTTCAAGTTCTTAGTTTTATTCATGAAAGTCGATTCATGGTACATACCAAACAAGCACACCACAACTCCAAATTGCAGGGCAAGCTCCGATGCGTTGAGTGCAGTCCTATTTGTTTCATCATCACCGCTTGAAGAAGGGTTGTCTTACGAATCATCTTTTTCAGCACATACTGGATGAAGAGTTCGTCTATATAATAAAAGAAAATGATTAAGCATTGATCCACATTAATTTAGTACTGAGGGACACATAATTTTATTTATTTCAACTATCTTAGTATATAGTGTCACATAGATTTACACACTACACAGCACAAGTAGTTCACTTTGCACATATCTGGACACACAGTTCACCGAACTTAGTTTATACACACATATATGGCACATAGATTATAGACACTAGACAACACAATTAGTTCACGTAGCCCATATCTAAATACTTAGCACACAGACTTTAGTTTCTTCTCCTTGCACATCCTCTTCAACCAATTCATCCTTCCTTCTTTGGTCTCCAAAGTGACGAACATTGCACGGTACTCTAGCTTCATGAACAATTTAGTTGCCATGAAATGCTCATTTGTTCCTTCTATTGCCCCACATTCGACAACCAAGCGCATCACTTGCTTTATGGATTCAGAAGTATAACCCTCCTGCATTGCTTTTTGAGCTACAAAACATGTTGATTGCATAGTATCCCATATACCTTTCATAACCTTGACCATAGGACTCTTTGATTTCTTCTTTGGGCTGGTAGCATTTGAAATGGTGCTATTATTCCTTTTTCAAACTGCTAATAATCACAGGACTGCCATGACCACCATCACCATTAGCACCATCCTCACCTTCACTTAATTGTTCACCATGAATACAAGAAGAGGACCCATCAACTGCAATGTTCTCAAACATCACTTCCAGCTCTGCTAGATTATCCGGAGGACCATATCTCAGCTTCCTCCATTCGCCGTGATGCTGAAAAAGAGAAATAAAATGTTGAGACGTATGTACAACAACCTTATAAACTATATACAATAGATTAGAATTCTCGAGGGTTATAACATACCTTTGTTTGTTTGTTTTTTGACCATTAATCATCTGCAACAACTGTTCCCCTACTTCTTTCAAGTCCACTTTGTTTGTTTAGCCACAACCAAAAGACATATAGGCGCCTAAATGCTTCCCATCTGTTTTTGAACAGTTGTCGAGAGTGACGGAGTCATGTCTTCTCTTCAAATTTCCGTGCTATGTTTTTATACCATGTACTAGTCAACACTCCATTGTTCCTATTACCAGCTCTAATTTCCTCAACACTGATCTCACAAAATGCAGTATTATTGGCGTTATTGCCACAATCGGCCTTGTCAACATCACCCTTCTAATGCACCTAATTGATTCTGAAAAACGTTAGCATAATATAGAACTGAAGCATAGTACGTGAATGTATTTTTCTAGTAGTAGTATAGTTCTCGAGTCGAATGCTATTCCTGATCGAACCGGACCAAGTAGCACTAGAAGGGTGGCGCTGCGCGTCTCACTCCCCTCGGTCGCTGCTTCGCCATCAATCCCCAAATTCTTGCCGACGCCGACGCCGGATTCCAATCCACCGACCAGGGCCGAGCACCATGGCGCCGCCGCTCGAGCTCATCGACGACGCCATCGCCGAGATCTTCCTCCGTCTCCCGCCGGACGAACCGGAGCACCTCTTCCGCGCCTCCCTCGTCTGCAAGCCCTGGCTCCGCGTCATCTCCGATCCCGATTTCCTCCGCCGCTACCGCGCCTTCCACCGGACGCCGCCCCTTCTCGGCTTCCTCCAGAGGCGCCAGGTCCTGGAAGGACCACCCTCTCCCCTGTTCACAACCACCACAACGGTACCCCTCATCCCCAACCCCCTTTTCGTGATGCCGATGCCCTCGACTGCCGCCATGGCCGCGTCCTCCTCCGCGCGGACGCGGCGGACGGTGATTGGTGTTTCATGGTCTGGGACCCCCTCACGGGTGAGAAGCATCGCCTGCCGGAGGTTGACATCGATGTCCTGGTCGACTCCGCCACTGTGTTCTGCACCGTGCGGGGCTGCGACCACCTCGATTGCCACGGCGGGCCCTTCCGAGTGGTCTTCATGGCCACCGACGAAACCGATGGACTCGTTAAGGCGACCCTGTACTCATCGGAGACTGGTACGTGGAGCACGCCAGTATCTCTTGGTGATGATTGTGAAGTTTATGCTCAGCATCGTCGAGATGCCATCGAGAGACGATCCTACTACTTACCCTATGTCCAGCCTAGGCGTGGTGCCGTCATTGGGGATGAAGCCTACTTCACACTTCGGTGGGCTAATGCAATCGTCAGGTACAACTGGGTCAAGAATTGCATATCTATGATTAACCCGCCGTCAAAAGATGTGTGCTACATTGCTCTCATGGAGATGGAGGACAGTGCATTGGGGTTCGTTTGCATTGAGGATTCAAGCCTTTACCTTTGGTCTAGGAAGGTGAGCTCAGAAGCAGCTGCAGAATGGGTGAAATGCAAGGTCATCGACCTGGATGGATTGATACATGTTGCTGATAAGGATGATGAAGCACTCGTGGTTGGTTCTGCAGAGGGTGTAGGTGTCGTCTTCGTGACCACAGGTGCTGGCTTATTCACTTTGGAGCTGAAGTCAGGGCGGGTGAGGAAGGTACACAAACCGGAGATCTACTTCAGCATCTTACCCTACATGAGCTTCTACACCCCCGGTACTAAGCTTATTGCTCAACTGTTAACTATACCATTCATTTTACACTATGTATATGTTTCTTTAGTTAGTGTCGGTTTGTGAACAGTTTAATGCACAGTGTGCTACAGGAATCTTAACAAATATTGTAAATTATACATGATTTTAGTTCTGAAATTTGACTTGTTAAGACCCTTCATTGGTGACATGGTGACAAACCTGTTGGATTGTTGATGCCAATCGAGTATTATCGTATTACTTGATTCAAAAGATTTTGCTATCTTCTAGCTTAGCTGAAGCTCACATTTTCACCTTAGTCTTCAGACCTTTGGTAGTTGTAGTACATATATATCTCAGAAAAGTGTAAATGCTGTCATGGACAGTTGCATAGGACAGTTTGCGTGTATGTAGTTTGAATATATGGGATTGGATCTAATATAATTTTAATTTCAGATTTGACATGTTCAGGACCATCATCCATGCATTTTTGAAACTGCTAAATATACAGACTTATGGATTTAGTATTATCCTGTCATATGATCCCTCTGAATTCTAGTACATAGCTCATGAGAGTGTAACTGCTCAGTTGGACAGTTGGTTCTGACTTGTGTTTATGGTACCTCTTTTCAGATCATGGCATATTGCCATCACTTGCGAGGACTCACTGATCTCTGCTTTGCTGATGAACAGCAAGAGGTTGCAGAAGGGATGGCTCCATCAGACTTTTTGAGGCTGTTGCTATTGTCTTCTAGCAGGGCTACTACGTTCTTTGGCTTTATTTTCTTCTGAGCAGTCAAAGTAGGACTTGTTCAAGTTATTATGATCAATTATGGTTGTCTTCAGTTCATACTCATCATGGCACCAGAAAATTGTAACATTATAATATGACAGATTTATTTCAGTTACTGTTCTGTAGATGCATCAGCCACATGAAATTTGAATTATGTGTGCTTGTCTTGAAACAATGATGTCTGATGTGATATTCAGTGAAAATTAATATGCTTGCCTATAACACTAATGTGGCGTTCAGTGTTAGTATTGTGGAGAGGGATTGCCAGTTAGCAATTTCAGACTTTCAAACATCTAATATGTCCTACAAATTTTTTTATCATAATTTAGTTTCAGCTCATAATTCTTCACTTCAGAATAGATACAACATTTTTGGACAGTTGTGAAACTTGGATATTATATTTGAACTTATGATTTTATTACGATGTCATAAAAAGTAGGTTTTGTTTCAGTTCCTTTTTCAATTCAAAGCTCAAGCCTAATTACTCTTGTGCATAAAAATCATGTGCTCTTATATAGGGAAGTCCTTCGGAAGCAGGATCAATTGCATCTTTCCTTTTTTTTATTTCTGAAGTGTAAGATCAATTGCATCGTTCCCCTTAAAAGATATTTGGCCCGTTTAGTTAGAGCCACTGATTGGTTTTGGATAGTGACATGCTATATGAAGAGTTGATGGCATGTACTCACGGTGAGAGGGCATCAGATGTATTTGCTCTGAAATCTATATTTCACTCATGTCTTGTTTTAACAGCAAGACGATGCAAAATGGATGAACCAACCATTTTAAATCTGTTGCTGCTGGCTTCTTCATGGTTACTGGCTGCCACTCCACTCTGTCACAGATTTCTGTGGTTTCATTTCTGTTGAGCAATTTAAGTAGGAGTGGTGTTCAGGTTCTTATTGTTAATTGTGATTGTCTGCTGTACTCATCCTAATCATATCATCTGAAAAATATATCCACATGCAATATGCCAGGCATATTTTACCACTCACATTTAATTAAAGCTATGCGTACTTCACATTGTGTTCCCTTGCCTGGTAATAAAAACTGACATTCAGTGGTCTGCCTTCAAGAGGGTTGTGAGGTAGACATCCAAACATTCATCGTTTGAGAATATAGATAAAACATTTTTTTGAGTTTTGACGGGTGTGCTGCTGTTGTAAGAAGCAACTCTTGTTTCCTTTCATTTTGGCATGGCAAAGTGTCGTAACCTATTCTTGTGCCTGAATTGGAGAGATCGGAAACTCGGAAGCAGGATCAATCGCATCATCAGCTTATGCCCGTCTAGCAAGCGCCGTTATCCACTGATCACTTTTGAATGGTGACCGAGATGCAGAGTCGGTATACATTCATGTACTCCCCCATTCTCTTTTTATGACGTTAGGACACAAAGTTTAGTTCAAAAATGAATTAATCTTCTTGTCTTAACATCAAGAAAAAAAGAATAGAGGGAGTACTCCGTACTTCAACTGAAATTTATCCGTGTCATCAGTCATCACCGACCCCGACTTCCTCCGTCGCTACCGCGCCTTCCACCGGGCGCCGCGCCGCCCCTTCTTGGATACATCCAGAGGCGCGAAGTCATGGATGGTGACCCCCGCCCCGCCTCATTCCCAACCACGACGGTACCCCTCGCCCCCAACCCCTCTTTTCATCGGGCCCTCGACTGCCGCCATGGCCGCGTCCTCGTCCATGTATTTCACGGCGGTGAGCATCTCCTCGTCTGGGACCCCGTCACTGGTGATCGGCAGCGCGTGCCGGGTCCTGGCATCGATTGGCTTATCTATTCAGCTGTTGTGTTCTGCTCTGTGAGCGGTTGTGACCACATTGACTGCCACGGTGGCTCCTTCGGAGTGCTCTTTATTGCTACTGACGACGACGAGGAACTTGTTAAGGTGACCGTGTACTCATCGGAGACAGGAGTGTGGAGCACGCCAGTAACTCTTGACAGTGGATGTGAAGGCTATGTCCAGCACGAGAAAGATGCCATGGACAATGGTGAAGTTCTTGGACTGTTTTACACACCCTATGTCCAGCCTAGGCGAGGTGCTGTCATCGGGGATGGAATCTACTTCACATTTCGCTGGGCTAATGCAATCGTCAAGTACGACTGGGGCAAGAACTGCATATCTATTATTAACTCGCCATCACGTGATGCCTTCCCTCATGGAGATGGAAGATGGTGCATTGGGATTTTCTTACATTCAAGATTGGAACCTCTATCTGTGGTCTAGGAATAATGTGAGCTCATAATCAGCTGCAGATGGGTGAAATGCAGGGTCATCGAGCTGGAGGGATTGATACCCGTTGCCGGTCCTGATGATGCAGCGCTTGTGGTTGGTTCTGCAGAGGGTGTGAGTATCATCTTCGTGACCACGGGTGCTGGCTTATTCACCTTTGAGCTGAAGACACTGGCCGGGTGAAGAAGGTAGACGAACCAGAGGTCTACTTCAGCATTTTGCCCTACATGAGCTTCTACACCCCTGGTACTGTACTAGTCCTTATTGCTCAAATGTTAACTGTGTCATCCATTTTACATGTTGTATATGTTTGTTTAGTTAGTTTCTGTTTCTGAACAGTTCAATGTGATGCAATTAATACTTGCTAAATTGGTATTAAGATTGCCAAAGACAATAGGTATGTGCTAGAGGGATCTGAATACTTTGGAAATTGAACCTGCATTTAGTTTGGAAGTTGACTTATTAAGACCATGCAAGGTGGAATTGTCACATACTGGTTTGATGCCACTTTAGTAGTATTACCATATCACCTTGCTTCAGATTTAAAAGATAATTTCATCTTCGAGCATGGCTGATGAAGCTCACATTTCCACTTTAGTGTTGGAGCCTTTGGTATTTGTAATATATATCTTCTCAAAGTGTAAGTCCTGAGGTGGACAATTTCAAAGGACTGTGTAATTTGGATCTATGGGTTTGGGAAATCAAATGTAGTTTTGTTCTGTGAAAGGATAATCGATGCATTATTGAAACTGCGAAGTATGCATACAAACTTATTGATCTAAGTAGTACATAGTTCATCAGTGTGAGTGTGCCTGCTCAATTGGATAACTGATTATGGTTTATGTTTACGGTACATCTTTTCAGATCGTGGCACATTGTCATCACCTACCAGGGCTGACTGATCTCTTATTTGCTGATGGACAGAAAGAGGCTGCAGAATGGTCGGCTCCATCATTGTCTTTTTTAGACTGTTGCAATTGGCTTCTTGCAGAGCTACCACTTTCTGTTTATTTCTGCTGAGCAGTTTAAGTAGGAGCAGAGTTCATACTCATCAATGGCATCGAAAATTTTAATAAAATATCAGGCGGATTTCAGTCATTACTGTTATGTGGATGCTTGAATTAAAATTGTGTTTTTACCTGCCTGATATCGTGATGTGACATTCTGTGTTGGTTTTGTGTCCTGAAATTCTGTTTCTGAACAGTTCAATATGATGCGATTCAGGGTTGTTAGGTAACATTATTGCAAGGGTCAATTGCTGTTGGCTTCTTCATAGCTCCATTTTGTGGGTTAGTTTCAGTTGAGCAGTTTAAGCAGGAGTATAATATGTCAGACATTGAAACAAAATTGTTATCTGTATTGTGCATCAGTACGCTTTAATACTGACAATTTCAAATCAATAGATCATGCAATGCATGAAGCCACTCTCGAAGTTATAAGGTAGCATTTTTTGTTACATGTGACGGTGGCGCACAGACAGGGTCGCATGTAGGACAAACGGATCTCTGCACTCATCAAGTGCTGTGTAACATAATGGCACCGGCTTCTGGTTCTCACATCAGTAGCAGGTGATGTCGTTCCGCATCGAGTAGATCGGCATCACCTATTGTAATATTTTCTCGATTAATAGAGATCATATGCACAAGAAATTTAATTACTACTGAAGATATTATGGTGACGATGTGCACTTACATTTCTTTGCTAGAAACCCAAAATGGATGGCATTCAAGATGAGCATAGCGTCACTTGGAGCTCGGCACTTCTCATATTGGATCTCTATATGTATATTACTGAATCAACTAAAGTTTGGGTGAGTCTGGACGTGAGAAATTAGGAGGATAGGTGTGGGCAACGGCTTTGAGGTGGATGAAATATATAGGGGTAAAACTTCCCTTACTCTGTGCAAAAGAAAAATAATTCAGCATAATACTCATTAATCGGTAGATATTGGCACGTAAAGATCATCATGTGCATTCTAGTTCTGGTAAAATCACTTAAAGGAGAGTAATCTTGGAGACATGGATTGAAATATATTATAGCATAATACACTCATTAATTTGTACATACTACCACTAGAAGGATTGTCGAGATGGTGCATGGAGAGGGTGAAGGTGGTACATCTAGCATTTCAACTGAGCGGTTATTGGTGCTTGATTAAGAAGTAGGTGATGATGCATCTAAGTAGCCCACTATATTGTTCATTTGGTAGTAGCGAATAAATTCAAACTATGATCAGCTTGTGAACTATTATGTTTGTGTAATGTTGAGACATGTATGTATGCATCGGAATTGCATTCAGGTGGTGCAATAATGTTTTCTCATGAATATTATTGTGCTGGAATCAAAATCGTGCCCTAAGGTCATGTCAAAAGTTGTAATATTGGCTACATGAATTTTTAAATGTTTATGGTCAATTTTTAGGAAAAAAATTGCCTGAAGGAAAATGATTTTGTGACATTTTATTTTTTGGTATTATTAACATATTAAAATGTTGGGCAAAAATGATTTTCTAAATTTTTCACCATTTCTTGATATTATTAGCCAAAAAATATTTTACCGTCAATGTAGGTTGCTAGTGCGCGCCCATGCACAATGGGGCAAAAGCGTCATTCTATTTTCTGATTTCGGAACAAAAGGGATGGCACCCTTACTAATGGTGTCTCAGGGAGGGGACTCCTTACCCACGGTACCAGCCCAATTTTCCTATGTTTTGAGGGCTTTTGAATCCTAGTGTATAATAAGTATTTCTTGAGGGTTAACACTTCTTTTTTGAAACTGTCTGATAAGACTTCTCTTACAGAATCCGGATGAGGATATTTTGAGAATTTCTATGAAAAGGTACCTTGTACTATCTATATAATCTACCAAGATAGAATCCATTTTTGTCAAGACTTGCAAAATGATTACAAGCAAGTTATGCTGCCGAAAGGTCATAAGAGGCATCCGTTGTTATCGTATCCTTTCTGAATTCAGAGGTCTCCTGTGACTGAAATCAAGCAGGGCTCTCAGGTTATTCGGAAGCAGGATCAATCGCATCACTGCGCTTGGAGGAAAGTTCATCTGTTTATCTAGCGCCATTATCCATTGATCGTATCGATCGGAGTTGACGGCGTGTATAATGGTGTTTATTTACGCACATTTTTCGTGATTTGTGAATTTTACTAGTGGCATCGCCTTCATATTTCAGTGGCGTGGTCTCTTTTTCTTTTGCCGAGCGACTGATTAGTGGGGCCCAAGCCCAAGAAAAACTCGCACACTTTGAACTGCAAGGTCCTGGTCCGTGGATCTGGTCGAACCGAACCCAGTGAGAAGTCTGCCGCGTCTCACTCCTCTCGGCTCGGCCACTTCCCCCAATCGATCCCCACCCAAGCCCTCGCCGCCGCCGGAGCTCCCCGACCAGAGGCCGCGCACCATGGCGCCGCCGCTGCCGGAGCTCAACGAAGACGCCATCGCCGAGATCCTCCTCCGCCTCCCGCCGGACGAGCCGGAGCACCTCTTCCGCGCCTCCCTCGTCTGCAAGCCCTGGCTCCGCGTCCTCACCGACCCCGGCTTCCGCCGCCGCTACCGCGCCTTCCACGGGGCGCCTCCCCTACTCGGCTACCTCCAGCGGGGCCTACTCGTATATGACCCCGCACCCCGCCTCATTCCGACCACCGCGGTACCCCTCGCCCCCAGCCCCTCCTTCATCAGGGCCCTTGACTGCCACCATGGCCGCGTCCTCCTCCACGCGAATGGCGGTCTCATCGTCTGGGAGCCTGTCACGGGTGACCAGAAGATAGTGCCAGATGCCGGCATCGATTGGCTGATGTACATTGCTCGAAAAAATAATTGGCTGATGTCCTCCGCCGCTGTGTTCTGTGCTGTGAGCGGCTGCAAACACATGGACTGCCACGGCGGCCCTTTCCGTGTGGTCTTTATTGCCACCGATATCCTGGAGGAACTGGTTAAGGCGACCGTGTACTCATCGGAGACTGGTGCGTGGAGCACACCAGCAACTCTTGCCAGTGGTTGTGAAGTTTATGCCCCGCATAGGCAAGACGTGGTCAACAATGGATCCCGTTACATAGCCTATGTTCTGGATAGGCGAGGTGCCCTTTTTGGAGATGAAATCTACTTCACAGCTGGGTGGAACCCTGCGATCATCCTGTACAATTGGAGCAAGAATTCCATATCCATGATTAACTCGCCTCACAATACATCCTCCAGCACTCTCATGGAGATGGGAGACAATATGCTGGGGCTTGCCTACATTGAGGGATGGAGCCTTCATCTGTGGTCTAGGAAGGTGAGATCAGAAGGATATGCAGAATGGATGCAATGCAGGGTGATCAAGCTGGAAGGAATGATACCTGTTGCTGATCCAGGTGATAAAGCATATCTGGCTGGTTTTGCAGAGGGTCTGGATGTCATCTTCGTGGCCACATCTTCTGGATTATTCACTTTTGAGCTCAATTCAGGACGGGTGAAGAAAGTTGATAAGCCTCAGGCCTACGCTTATTGGGTCTTACCCTACATGAGCTTCTGCACCCCTGGTATTGTACTAGGCCTTGCTGCTCAACTGTTAAATGCATTGTTCATTTTACACTTTGTATTTGCTTCATTAGTGCCGGTTTGTGAACATTTAGATGCAATGTAAGTAATATTTTATAGATTCGTATAAAGATTGTCAGAGACTAAGGCTTGTTTGGATTAGCAGACTGCTTGAGCCAAGTATCAGCCACAGGCATCTGAAACCTGGCGCCTGGACCTGCCAGGCAATTGGCTAGGCGGCAATTAAACAACCCCTATATGTGTGTGCTATGGGAATCTGAATATCAGAAATTGAATCTGATTTTACAGTTCTGAATTCTGTCTTGTGACTATGCGTTTGTGGAATTCACAAAAATTGGTTTATGCGAATCTACAATGTAGCATTCCCTCCATTTGTTATTTGTTATAATTCCAACCATATGATTTGACCTGCCGCCTGCGGCTAGCCCAAAATCCATGTCCAAAACGAAAATATATCCCAAACAAATACGATATCATAAATTTGGCCAGATATCGTGAAACCGATTGTACGTTGGCCCTGTTTGTTTCCTATTATAAGCGGCTTATCGGTGAAAATAAGCGATAATCCCGCCAATCGCTTTGCTTATTTTCGTGGATTCTCGCTTCTCGTGGCCACCGCTTCACAGATTTGAACTACGAGAATCGATAAGCGAGAAGCAAGAAAATCCTCGCTTTTCTGGCAATCTAAGCGTGGCCCAGAGAATCGTAAACAAACGGGGCCGTTGTTTGGTTTGTTTCTGGTTTGTAAACATTTAGAAGCATTGTAAGCAATAGTTTTTTATTTATCTTGTAGGGTTTAGAGTACAAAAGAAAACCCTTTCTAGAAAAAAGATGACATCTATTATTGTACTAGCCCTTGTTATCTATTGTCTGATATCATGAATTTGGAAGCTTCATATGTTTGTTTGGTTTATTTCTGATTTGTGAAAGTTAGAAGCATTGTAAGCTATACTTTGTTATAGTCTTGTATGGTTTGAACCTGATTTGTGTTCTGAAATCAGATTAGTTACGACCATTCTTGGGTGGAACTATTTCAAGCTTTTTGACATACTATTATCATGTTACTTCACTTCACATTTTCTTTAAATTATTGCCTTTTTCTAGCATAGCTGCCTTGTAAAAATTGAAATAGTTCTAGTACTTATCATATTGTAAATACTGAATGGAACAGTTGGTTCTGAATTTTAAGCATGGTATATTTTCAGGTTGTGGCACACTGTCATCGCTAGCAAGGCTGAGGACTCACTGATCTTTGTTTTGACGCTCACCTAGTGTTTCCCTATGGCGAATTGATCACCATGTCTATCGCTACTGGCTTATTGCAGAGCTACTACTATCCGTGGTTTATTTTCTGTTGAACAGTTCAGAGTAGGAATGGTGCAAGTTATCATCATCAAATGTGGTTGTTCTGTCAAATTTGCTAGAAACTGTAACTTCTGTGGCATATTATGGTTAATGCTTGGCTTATTTTCTTGGAACTAGTCTGTGATGTTTCCTTTTCTTTATAAAGAAATGATGTTAAGTATTGGCTGTCCTTACAAGCTGTAAGTATCAAGTTCTGGCTTTTTTTTTCAATTGGAAATGCTAACGCCTTGGACAACTGGAATTCGGTGCTCAAGCCCGGTTATTCTCCTACTAACCATGCGCTTTATATTATCCTTGTTATCTGTGAACTTGGACTGGACACATGATTAATCTGAATAATTTTCGCAGTAACTGTTCATCAGTTTGCTAATCTAGTTGATGAAGCATGAAGAGCAGCCAGGTTTAAATGAGATGAAAGTTCATGGCCTCTGTTATGGTAGGTGCACTGTGACAAATAATGCTTGAACTTTAGCTTAAGTGCCCAATGCAAGCATGGGTTCTAACATTTCAGACTTGATTGGTTGTTTCTGGGGTTACTTACATTAGTTTAAATTACATAATTGGCCTTATCCATTGCTGAAAATTTAGTATGACATTCAGAATTGGTTAAATTTGGTCCTTCCTAATACTTGCAGTTCGAATAGGCAAAGAAACATTTGTCCGGAAAACTGGCTGTATACTGTAGTTCTGGCCCTTGGGCTACTCTATAAGCGAAAGAGCTCATACATTAGTTCTCGTAAACATTAATTTTTCAGCACCTGTTAGTTCCTCATGTTTTAGATTATTTAAAATTCAAATTAGAAACTTGCGGCTGCCATCCTTAAATTGAGTAAAAAATTGGTGAAGTAGTCGTGACACAGCCTGCTGTTCAGTCGAAACTCCAGCTCTGTAGCTGTTGGATCTGGTTCGAACCGAACCAAACTCTGCAGTGCGCGTCTCACTCGTCTGCTTCCCGATCCATGGATCCCCACCCAAGCCCTCGCCGCCGCCGGAGCTCCCCGACCAGAGGCCGCGCACCATGGCGCCGCCGCTGCCGGAGCTCAACGAAGACGCCATCGCCGAGATCCTCCTCCACCTCCCGCCGGACGAGCCGGAGCACCTCTTCCGCGCCTCCTTCGTCTGCAAGCCCTGGCTCCGCGTCCTCACCGACCCCGGCTTCCGCCGCCGCTACGTCGCCTTCCACCGCACGCCGCCCGTGCTCGGACTCCTTCATGCTCGCCAAGTCATCGGAGGAGGCCCCGCCGCACTCTTCTTCCCCAGCACAGCAGCGCCTCTCACCCCCATCCCTACTTTCGCCGGCCCCTCGACTCCCACCACGGCCGCGTCCTACTGCACGTGGACGACGATGATTGGTACTTCCTTGTCTGGGATCCCGTCACAGGTGATCAGCACCGAGTGCCGGATTCTGGCATCGATTGGTTGATCTACTCTGCCGCTGTGTTCTGCGCCGTGAGTGGCTGCGACCACACCGACTGCCACGGCGGCCCCTTCCGTGTGGTCTTTATCGCCACGGATGACCACGAGGAACTCGTTAAGGCAGCTGTGTACTCATCGGAGACAGGTGTGTGGAGCAAGCCAGTAACTCTTGACAGCAGTTGTGAAGCCTATGCCAAGCATATGCAAGATGCCCTCAGCGTTGATCGATTCTACTACATTCCCTATGTTCAGCCAAGGCGAGGTGCCCTTGTTGGAGATGAAATCTACTTCACACTTCGGCGGAACAATGCCATCGTCAGGTACGACTGGAGCAAGAATTGCATATCCTTGTTTGACGCGCCTTCACACAATGCATACTTCGTTGCCCTCATGGAGATGGAAGGCAATGCACTTGGGTTTGCTAACATTGAGGGTTCGAGCCTTCATGTGTGGTCTAGAAAGGTGGGGTCAGAAGGAGCTGCTGCAGAATGGATGCAATGCAGGGTCATCGAGCTTGATGGAAGGATGCCCGGAGCAAAATCCGAAGATGGAGCATCTGTGGTTGGTTCTGCAGAGGGTGTGGATGTCATCTTCGTGGCCACACCTGTCGGTTTATTCACTATTGGGCTCAAGTCAGGGAGGGTGATGAAGGTTGATAAGGCTCAACCCTACTTCAGTGTCTTGCCCTACATGAGCTTCTACACCCCTGGTACTGTACTAGTAATTGCTCAACTGTTAATTGTGTCATGCATTTTACATTGTGCAGATTTATCTTAGTTTTGTTTTGTAACTTTAGTAAGCTTTGTTGTTATATTCACATGTAGAGATTGCCAAACACGACATCCTAAAAAAACTGAACAAGTATTGAAAGTTTGACCAACTTTGATTTCGGCAATTCGAATTGTTAGTACCATAAATTAAACGAACTGCTTAGTGTTGTCTTAATTAGTATTGTTTTGTTTCAGTTTAATTTAAATAAAATTGTGTTGTTTTATAGCAATGATGAAGCTTGCATTTCAAGCTAGTCGTGGAATGCTCTAGTACATATCTCATCAGAGTGGAGATGCTGAGTTGGACTGTTCTGAGTTGTGAATTGCAGCTAGAGTATACTGAATATATGGCACTGGAAAATCAAAACATAACTTGAGTTAAGAAATTGGACTTCTAAGGATTAAGTATGCCTAGACCCTTTTTGTGAGTGGGGTACAGCAGGGGAAGCCAGCCCCTATATTCTTATGCATAGACACTTCTCACTCATTTTTTTTTCAAGTATGCTATGCTACTTATCTGGCATATATGAAGCTCCATATCAAACTCAATCTACCTTTGGAAAGTAGTAGTACGTAGCTCATCGAAGTTCAACTGCTTAACTGAATAAGTTTCTATTCACATGAGCGTTGCTTATGAAATTGTGTCATATTGTGCTCACTGATCTTTAATTTTTCCCTAGGCGTAGGACCTTGCAAAGTGGTTCTATCCCTGAGTTTGCTCAGAATCTGTGGCTATTGGTTTCTCCTTGAGTTACTAATATCGTTTTTTTTTTCTTTCTGCTGCATTTCAAGTAAGAGTGGTGCTAACCACTGATGTGCGGTTGTAGTTGTTTTTGTCCTGATCATATAGTCAAGCATGAGTTTACGTTTCAAGCATATTTCAATTAGTATTTGATTATTGCTTGACTTAGGTACATGGAGCTAAGTTATTGCTTGTCTATGTTTCCTTTCCAGGAAAAATTATTATCTTTTACTGTACTGGCCCCTGCTTATCATTACTTGATACCATGCATTTTGGTAGCTTCTATTTGTTTGTTATGGTTCGTGAAAGAAATAGTGTGTGCTATAGGAAAATTGAAAACTGAATCTGATTTGAGTTGACATTTAGTTAAGACCATTCATTGCCTCATTGGTGGAATTTTTACAAGCTTTTTGAACTAGTATCATCATGTTACTTCGCTTTAGATTTTCTTATATTATATTCCTTCTTTTCTACTAGCATAGATGAACTTTTGAAATATATAGTTCTGGAACTGATCAAAGTGTAAATGCCAAGTTGAATTGTTGATTCTGAGTTTTGTGCATGGTATCTTTTCAGGTTGTGGGACATTGTCATCACTATCAAGGCCGAGGACTCGCAGATCTTTCATGTGATGCTCACCTAATGTTTCCACGTGGCGAACTGATCAATGTGTCTATTGCTATTGGCTTGTTGCAGAGCTACTTACTAATTACTATCCACAGTTCATTTTCTGTTGAACAGTTAAGAGTAGGAAATTGCAAGTTATCATCGCTAATTGAATGTGGTTGTTCTGTCAGATTCGCCAGAAACTGTAATTTATGTGGCATATTTTGGTTAATGCTTGGCTTATCTACTTGCTAATATCCTTAGACAACTGGAATTTGGTGCTCATGTCAGGTTATTCTAATGCTTGAAATCCTTCTGAACCAGGACTGGATTACATAATTAATCGGAACAGCTATTTTTATTCTTTGCGCAATAGCCATTCATCGGCTGAATGTAGTTAATCAGTTAAGGCCTGAAGTAGTCAGCACCTCTGACACATATTGGTCTAACTAAACTTTGGCGAAAGGAAGACGTGCCCCAAAACATTCCAGGATTACATGCCTGTGTTTTGAAACGAGGGATTCCAGGATTATTCTCTTTTCTCTAAACAACCAACATTGTTCTGACACGTGGGAGCAAGTAATTTCCAATACCTTTTCATTTTGATTTAAAATTTGTATTTTGCATGTTCGTCATCATAGAACTATCAACCTATGTATATACTTTTGCGAACCCAGTAGTTCTTGAGCGAGTCAGACTGATCCTTTTTTTTTTGACACCAGTCAGACTGATCTTGGTCCAAGTCCAACCGCACTGG
>JAUNZO010001150.1:0-17468 GCA_031894775.1 Chloris gayana | reverse complement strand
GTGAGATCCATTCATTAGCAACTCAAAGCACTTGCAGGTGGACATGGTAGAGCATGGGCTTGTGGGCAACTGCGACGGCGGTAGAGCACTGATGCTTGGATGTGTTACCGATTGTATTCTTTTTTTTTCTTACATCACTTTGATCATTCAAGTGAGTCCCACATGCCTTATGAGTGGGCTCAACATGCACATCAGCAAAAATTTGGTTCGAAACCACTGAGAAATAAAAAGTGAATGGATTTGATAGTTCAGGACTCATCGTTTTCATATTTTAGGGGCCAAAAATGATATATATGACCATAGTTAGGGGATTAAATCCGGACCTTTTGATTTTAAAAGTAATAAATCTAGATGGAATTTATAAAAACCACCATCATGCTCTTACCAAAAGAGATTTTTTGCGAGGATGTCATAGAGACTAGAGAGTAAAACTGATATATATATATATTTCTATGTGATCGGTGCAATCAGGTCGACAGTGAGGAAAAAACAACCCAAATAGCTTTTCACCAATCATAATAGTAGAAAATATAGTACCTTATCCATCAGCAAAATATAGTATTCAAGTAAAGGAGATAAACTTAATTAATGCCAAAACACAGGAAACAAGTTGCAATGAAGTTTGGGGACAGTAGTCCCATGGAATGGAAGACAAAATCAGACCCACTGATGAAACCTTACAAAGGGGTCGGTTGTTGACAGATCATGCACCTGCTCAGCAGATATAAGGCTACGTAGTTGGCCATTACATTCTCGAGGAACAATAAAATCAAAGGACGTCCTCCTCGAAGCCTTTTTTCCTATGAGGAGCAGTTTACGTTGCTTTCTAATCCAATCACTGCTATTGTTTCTAGGATGTATCTCGAGAGTCATGGACTCTAGTAATTTTGCATGTAATACAAAGAACTTGGCGAAGCAAACATTGGTCATGTTCCCTACATAGTGTCTCACCACAATTTTCTTCAAAGGGATGTTAAGAGGACCAATACGATTCTGATATTTATGGCACCCTGCACATCTCTCTGCCACCTGTTATTCCAGAAAAACAAAAGGCAAAATGAACACAAAAGTAGTGTAATCGAGCTTAATTATTAGCAGTACCAAAGTAAAAAGGCATCATATGCAGACTTATAGTGTAACTTTATTCACCTTGACATATAGTTTCTCCACGCAGGGAAAGCATTTCAGGAAGTCAATAACCACATCCACGCTAAGTCCCTCATGCATGGGTGACAGGGCTAAGACCTTCACACTGCGCACCGCCATCGCTAAGGTAAGAATGTGTGATCCCTGAGTTGATTAGTAAGAAAAAATAGTAAGGATAACATAATATGAGTATTTGGTATCGTTCTTTCGGAAGGTGCAGGCAGGGGAGAATAGAGAGGATTACCTCAATAACTGTTGTGCCAAACTGGATTCTTGGGGAGTTGTGGTAACAGAGTTCCCCCAAAAAATTCAATCTTGGTGCAGAGACTACCGAGATGTCTATCATCACATATCGTGAAAGTAGTAACCTTTCCAGGCAGGGGGCGTCCTCAACGACGAGCTGTCGTAACTCGCTGCTCCAACAATGACGCACGCCGACGCTTCTTATGCTATGCGACGCGATCTGCACTCGAGACAAGCCATCGTTGCTGTCCAGCAGCAAGCTCTGCAGGGCAGTGCAGCCTACGATCAAGGCATGCAGCGAGGCGTCCGAAATCGTGGATCTCACGAGACTCAGCTGCTCGAGAAGTGGGAAGACAAGCGCGGCGGCGGCGGCGGTGTTGTTTCCATATGAGAAGCTGCAACGGGTGAAGCTGGCAATGCGAAGGGTGCAGAAGAAGCGGCGTGACGATGCAGGCAGCGGAGGCATAGGTTTTGAGTAATTTATTCCGTAGCTGAACTGGAGGTCCTGGAGGTTGTCAAGTGCGGGGGAACGGAGCCAGCCGTCCAGATCGGCAGCGTAGCCGTCGGCGCTCTGGTCGGGCCGCGAAGGGATGGAGAATCGGCGGCCGGGGCCCTTGTGCGAGGAGAGAATTCCGGAGATCTGGTCGAAGCGGATGCCCGGGTCGTGGTGCCGGTGCTGGAGGTCGATGTTGAGAGGAGCGGAGCGCCATATGGGACGCCATCTGGTGGAGAGCGCCTGCGTGCGGCAGCCGTCCTTGGTCGGGAGGAGGGTGACGATCTCGCCGAGGATGGCGTCCGGAAGGAGGCTGATGTGGTCCACGAGGACCTTTTCATCTTCTTCCAGTTTCCTCTTCTTGGCCCTAGTGAGCAAGACCATGGCGGCGGCCGGTGGGAATCGGGGAGTTGGAGGACGCGATGGTTTTTGCGATCCAAGGGAATGACTATTTCACAATCAGCTGTTTTCTAATTTGGGTTCAATCAGATTTTCTCTTTTTGATAGAGATAAGGTGAGGCCACGTCATTTAGCAGGCATGGTTGTTTTCCTTACTATTTCTAGTCACTTTTAATAAAAAACAAAAGCATATTAAAATTAATCTGAATTATCAATAGGTAAAGTCAAATATTATTTAACGAATGCTGGTAGAGGGGGCAGAAAATCAGCGTGGGAAATTCCTGCCAAAAAACTCCCCTTGAACCTGTTAACGAAATACATCTGAGAATTGAACATATACCATAAACTAGCAAAATGCCCGTACGTTGCTACGGGTTTAATAAAATAGAATATTTATTCAATATAATTTTAATTAGCAGTATCATAAATCATATAAAAATATAATGTGAATGAATATTGTTCCTAGTTACACATATTACATAGGCTACCACAATTATTCATATATAAGTTTCTATTTTTGAAACGTCCATTGCCTTCATTACTCAAAGCAACATCTATTTTTTCGGATAAAAAGCAACATCTTTCATAACATATCTATTGTGACATCCCCTCCGGGATACCCAGGAATCGGAACAGAGGAACACTCGACGAAGCGAGTTACAACAGAACATCATCTCATACAAGTCATAATATATACATCATGGTATAATACAACCAGGTTTTCAAAATACAACCATTCGTGCAGCGGAAACATAACATTATTGAAGTTTAACATCCTATGAGTCTTTAACGGAAGCTTGTTTATAATACAACTCAAAAGGTTTCACCGAACGTCGTGATGTACCGAGCCCTTCGTACATCACGGTCATCTCTCATCAAGGTGTGGGAATACGTTCCCACTGCAGGGAACCTCCCTCCGGACATTGCTCTTCCTCGGGAAAGCTGCCGTACAAGTCGTGATGACACGACTCATTCCCTGGGAGGTAACGAACAAACCGTGAGTATTCTAATACTCAGCAAGACCGACCCGTCAACGTGGCACGCTAAGGCCGACGCCTAATATGCAAAGGCTTTTGGCTGTGGGGTTTACTCCTTTGCGAAAACAGCATTAAAGGGTGGGTCCTTACTTTCAGTATTTTAGCTCAGTATTAAGTTCATTAACTTGGATGTTTGCACCTATCACTATTGCAAACAAGTTTACAAGACAAGATCATATAGATCGGTTATCCTTTCAACCCTCATCTTCATCTTCCGAGTAATTACTACGATGTGACGAGCCAAACAAGCGGTACTCATTACTGCGAGGGACAGCGATTCGAATCGATTTATACCAGCTGGCAAAACCCGACTACACGACGTATACGCATCACACCGATCGTATACGACAACTTTTCCCGCTAGCACCGACAGCAGACTAGCCATTTCCAACTCCCCGGAAGTATGGCGAAGCCACGACTATCCTCGTGGTCGACCCATCTCCCTCCCGTGAGACTATCCTCTCACCGACAGCCGGCAAAAGAGAGCCGGCTACGCTACATCTCCGGGGCGATAGGGTACATCAGCTTGCTGGGCCCATGATACCAGCATGTAGTACGGTACGTTCAAACTTGTTCAACTAAGCCGACAACGGTACGGTCCTTGACCGACACGGACGGGGCTACCACCTTGCAAGACCTCTCCGTCTTGCCCTTTCTCCTACGGGGCCCGTTCGGTCTCAACTTCATTAACACTCTCATTTCCTCATCTTTAGTGTCAACACATAAACGCTTAAAGCCTCCATGCTTTAAGTGCCCTAATCAGCTACCGTTGCCACTATGAATTAAGCTTAGCTTCTATCGAGCTACCTGTACCGAGTATAGGATATAAACCGATGGAAACCTACCAAAAATGCATCTAGGGTGTCAACCAAAACCCTAACACCTAATGCACAAGCATAACTGTACTATGTGATAAAAGAAAAATATTTAAAAACATAGGTAGGATGCACCGGGGCTTGCCTTGAGTTTGGTCGAAGTTAAACTCCTCGGCGGCTGGGTCGAATTCGAGATTCCGGCTCTCGACTCGCCCTCGGGTGGAACCTCGATCACTTCAGAACCTAGTCGACCAGACAACGCATCGCGAATCACGATCATGTATGCATGAATGCATATGATGAGAGGATGCAAAAGTTTATGAATTAAGCCTTGTATTAACATAATGATTAACGTTTAATTACCTTGGTTAATTAACGAGTTAAAGATAAGTCTACTTATTAAACGAGTAATTAACAATTATTTAAGCTGATTAACGAGTGTTTAATTAAGATTAACATTAATTAATGTTGTTCCCTTAATTTCTTAATTAAGGTTACTAATTACTTAAGTTGAATAATTAAGGAATTATTCTGATTTATTAAGCAATAATTAACTAATTACTTTAAGTGACTAAAGAAGAATAGATTAGAATTACATAAAATAACATTGCTTAAATTTAATTTTGGAAAATAAAGTTTATTATTAATTTCGTCTGCAGTATCTTCTTTATTAATAAAAATCATTTTTTCATAATTAAACATTTTATCTACATGAAATAATAGCCTTTCTTCAATCAAAGAAAGTAATTAATTATCAATTAATAAAATAAATTACTCAAATACATATTTTATTTCACCAGTGGGTAGATCTCATTTTTCTGAGTTAAACAAAGTTGGTTTGACATTTTTCTGAATTTTATTGAATTTTCTATGAATTTTTGAAGTTTGAATCAATTCGAGAAAAGATTAAATTTGGAAATAAATAAAACAGCGCTATCGGGCCGAAAGTGATCCGGCCCAACGGCTGGCAGCCCAATAAACGGCGCCGGCCCAAGCGGCGTTTCGGTGATTCCCTGGCCCACTACGGCCCAACACCCCGAGCGCGGCCGGCTCGAGCTCGGCTCGTGCGCCATGGCGCCCGGCGGCCGGACTGCGGCGGCGGGTCGCCGGAGATGGTCCGGAGAGCTCCAAAGCTCGCCGCGGACCCTCCGAACGCTCCCCGGCGAGAGGCGAACTTGCTAGCAATGACGCGCTCACATGAGCTCCACTCTAGACACGCCGGCGGCGAGGTGCGGCTCCACCGAGCGTTCGGCGATGCCGCACTCGGTCCACGGTGCATGAAATCCACCGCCGATTCTTCCTACAGCATCACGGGGACACGGGCTTCACCGGCGCCAACACGGTCGACGCCCTGGGTGGCCGGAACGAGGCTCGCATCGGAGGCCCGCGGAAAACCGGCGGTCGGACTCGGGAAAAACCGGATTCCGGCCATCGTGGTGGAAAAATGAAACAAAAGATGGCCGAGATACTAGAGAATAGTCTTGCGCACAACCTGGAAGAAGAAAAGGGGATGAGTACGCACCGGAGCGGATGAATTTCGGTGCGGCGGCCGGACACGTCGGGGATGGCGGCTTCGGGGAAAACGGCTCCGCTCGTCGAGGTTAGGGCTGCTCGTCGGGAATGGAGACCGGACGCAGCTCCGGCGTGGGCGTGCGGCGCGGGCGGGGGTGGTGGCTTGCCGGAAAGGTGGCCGGAGGCGGCCGAGCGAGGTGGAGGACAGAGCGCTGCCCGAGCGGACGGAAGCCAAGGGAGAGGAACGGAGGAGCTCGGCGGATTTTATTCCCTTCGCACGTCGGTTGGAGCCGACTCCGAGCAGCTGCGTGGCGGCAAGCTTCGCGTGGCGGGTGGCGTGGCGGCCTGGCCCGAAGGCGGTGCCGGGGCGGCGCGGCGTCGGTGAGAGAGGGAGAGAAGAGAGATTGACACAGGGCCCGGGTAACTTTACATAAAACCCCCTGGGTTCCTAACTAATTGAAAAACTGATTTCCGGGGCTCTAAAAATTCCGTAAAAATTCAGGGAGATATTTGAAAGTATTTTAAACGTTTTTCCTTTTAGGTCCAGGTTGAAATTCCAAACTGGTTTTTAATTAAAATTCAAGTTCAAAATGAAAACATAAGCTTTCATTATTTCTTGTAGGTATTTTTTACAAATTACTATGACTTGGTAGCAACTTCAGAAATTACTTATTTTTATGCTTAAACAATAGAGAATGTTAAACACCATAATTTACTTTTATTTACTGACTTCTTTTAAGACCTTAATTTTACTTAAGTTAAATTGTTATTTTATGTGCCTTTCTTCACAAAATTTAACCTTTTCTTTTCAAATGCACATGATGACATGATGATACATGACATGAAATGCGTGTTTAATTTTTGAGTTGTTACAGCCCTCCCCCTTACAGGAATCTCGTCCCGAGATTCGCGGTCGAGACGACTAAGCGACGGTACCAAGGAACTCGGGTAGTTGGATCGAAGGAACTCCTCTTGCTCCCAAGTAGCTTCAGCTTCCGAGTGATTACTCCATTGGACCTTATAGAATTTGATGGTCCGATGACGAGTCACTCTATCCTTGCTATCGAGAACTCTGACTGGTCGTTCGTCGTACGTCAAATCCAGTTGTAATCTGTTCCACTTCAGTTGTCGGTATATCAACTGGTGGTTTCAAACATTTCTTCGGTTGAGACACGTGGAATATGTTGTGTATGCACTGCCAAATGTGCTGGCAACTCCAATCGATAGGCCACGGCTCCACATCTTTCTAGGATTGGAAACGGTCCGATATATCGTGGTGCTAACTTGCCCTTGATTCCAAACCTTTGAACACCTTTGGTAGGAGATACTCGAAGATAAACTCGATCTCCAACCTGAAATACCAACTCTCGACGTCTCTTGTCGGTATAGCTGATTTGTCGAGACTTAGCCTTCTTGAGATTCTCGCTGGATTAGACGGACTTGTTCCTCTGCATCCTTTACTAGGTCCGGCCCGAAGATCACCCTTTCTCCACTTTCGGACCAATTCAAGGGCGTACGACAACTGCATATATATACCTAGATATAGTACTATCATTTCCATTATTACTCGTTGGTACAAACTCAAACCCACTTCGCGTACACTCCCATCCGCCCAACCTCCGCTAGTACCCTATATACATCCGACCTATGTCAGCAAAATGTGGCTACCCTCCTACATTAGTGAGAACACAACAACACTAAACCGCCGGTGCGTGGACTGTCGCCGTCCGACACATAGTCCCAGGCCGGCGACGCGGGTGGTGGCTCGTAGTCCACTCCGGAGACCTCCTCGTCGGGTGGACCCTGCTGCTGCTCCTCCTGCTGCTGCTGCTGCTGCTCGTCTGCTGCTGCAACATATGCTGCTGCAACTGCTCGAACTCGTCGAACAGGTCGTCGTGGTCGTGGAGTAGGTCGTGGTGTGCCTCGGATAACCCGTTGTACTGCGCCTGCAGCTGACCCAACTCGATCTCCCTCGCCATCGGGTTCTCCACCACGTGGTTGCGCCGAGCTGTCATCGCTGCCAACTCAATCGCGTGCACGTCGTCCGACTCGCGAGCGGCGTCTCGCTCCTGAGTAACCGTAGTCAGCTGTGCGTCCAAAGCTATAACCGCTGCGTGAAACCCGTCACGGTCCTGAGTCACCTCCAGTATCTGCTCCTCCAACTCGGCGATCCTAGCGTGGGACCTCTGGATCTCCCGACAGTCCACCCGACAGCGGTGCTTCCAAGTACCCAAGCTGTCGGTCCCGACTCCGGGTCTTCGGCTCTGAGGCTGCGAAGCTGCTGCTCTAGCTCGGCAAGACGGGCAGCTCGTGCCTCCTCCTCCTCCTGGGCGCGCTTCCTACCGCGAGTAACCGGCATCTGCAGGGAACATGTTTAACAAGTTAAACACTTCTTCCCACAGAAGAAAAAGAACGAACGGAACAGCCTATAAAGTGCTACGAGCTAGCTAGGTACATACCCCATAGTTATTTAGTGCAGAATTTAACATGATGCATGCTCGGAAACTAGCTATACGTACAGTAGTACGTAAAGCTACGACGAATAGTTAGCACTTCCCAAAACCCGAACATCGAACAGTTAATAGAAATCTAACTATTCTACATCCTTATAGGGCTCCGTACTCTCTCGTGTTCTAAACGCACTAAACGTGTTAAGTTTTGAAAATAGACTTGTACTGATGTACTTGTTGCCTCCGAACCGCTCCGATACCAGCTGTGACATCCTCCGGGATACCCGGGAATCGGAACAGAGGAACACTCGACGAAGCGAGTTACAACGAACATCATCTCATACAAGTCATAATATATACATCATGGTATAATACAACCAGGTTTTCAAAATACAACCATTCGTGCAGCGGAAACATAACATTATTGAAGTTTAACATCCTATGAGTCTTTAACGGAAGCTTGTTTATAATACAACTCAAAAGGTTTCACCGAACGTCGTGATGTACTTGAGCCCTTCGTACATCACGGTCATCTCTCATCAAGGTGTGGGAATACGTTCCCACTGCAGGGAACCTCCCTCCGGACATTGCTCTTCCTCGGGAAAGCTGCCGTACAAGTCGTGATGACACGACTCATTCCCTGGGAGGTAACGAACAAACCGTGAGTATTCTAATACTCAGCAAGACCGACCCGTCAACGTGGCACGCTAAGGCCGACGCCTAATATGCAAAGGCTTTTGGCTGTGGGGTTTACTCCTTTGCGAAAACAGCATTAAAGGGTGGGTCCTTACTTTCAGTATTTTAGCTCGGTATTAAGTTCATTAACTTGGATGTTTGCACCTATCACTATTGCAAACAAGTTTACAAGACAAGATCATATAGATCGGTTATCCTTTCAACCCTCATCTTCATCTTCCGAGTAATTACTACGATGTGACGAGCCAAACAAGCGGTACTCATTACTGCGAGGGACAGCGATTCGAATCGATTTATACCAGCTGGCAAAACCCGACTACACGACGTATACGCATCACACCGATCGTATACGACAACTTTTCCCGCTAGCACTGACAGCAGACTAGCCATTTCCAACTCCCCGGAAGTATGGCGAAGCCACGACTATCCTCGTGGTCGACCCATCTCCCTCCCGTGAGACTATCCTCTCACCGACAGCCGGCAAAGAGAGGCGGCTACGCTACATCTCCGGGGCGATAGGGTACATCAGCTTGCTGGGCCCATGATACCGGCATGTAGTACGGTACGTTCAAACTTGTTCAACTAAGCCGACAACGGTACGGTCCTTGACCGACACGAGACGGGGCTACCACCTTGCAAGACCTCTCCGTCTTGCCCTTTCTCCTACGGGGCCCGTCCGGTCTCAACTTCATTAACACTCTCATTTCCTCATCTTTAGTGTCGCTTTAAGTGCCCTAATCAGCTACCGTTGCCACTATGAATTAAGCTTAGCTTCTATCGAGCTACCTGTACCGAGTATAGGATATAAACCGATGGAAACCTACCAAAAATGCATCTAGGGTGTCAACCAAAACCCTAACACCTAATGCACAAGCATAAGCTGTACTATGTGATAAAAGAAAAATATTTAAAAACATAGGTAGGATGCACCGGGGCTTGCCTTGAGTTTGGTCGAAGTTAAACTCCTCGAGTGAGTCGGGTCGATGAGATTCCGGCTCCGACTCGCCCTCGGGTGGAACCTCGATCACTTCGAACCTAGTCGACCAGACAACGCATCGCGAATCACGATCATGTATGCATGAATGCATATGATGAGAGGATGCAAAAGTTTATGAATTAAGCCTTGTATTAACATAATGATTAACGTTTAATTACCTTGGTTAATTAACGAGTTAAAGATAAGTCTACTTATTAAACGAGTAATTAACAATTATTTAAGCTGATTAACGAGTGTTTAATTAAGATTAACATTAATTAATGTTGTTCCCTTAATTTCTTAATTAAGGTTACTAATTACTTAAGTTGAATAATTAAGGAATTATTCTGATTTATTAAGCAATAATTAACTAATTACTTTAAGTGACTAAAGAAGAATAGATTAGAATTACATAAAATAACATTGCTTAAATTTAATTTTGGAAAATAAAGTTTATTATTAATTTCGTCTGCAGTATCTTCTTTATTAATAAAAATCATTTTTTCATAATTAAACATTTTATCTACATGAAATAATAGCCTTTCTTCAATCAAAGAAAGTAATTAATTATCAATTAATAAAATAAATTACTCAAAATACATATTTTATTTCACCAGTGGGTAGATCTCATTTTTCTGAGTTAAACAAAGTTGGTTTGACATTTTTCTGAATTTTATTGAATTTTCTATGAATTTTTGAAGTTTGAATCAATTCGGAAAAAGATTAAATTTGGAAATAAATAAAACAGCGCTATCGGGCCGAAAGTGATCCGGCCCAACGGCTGGCAGCCCAATAAACGGCGCCGGCCCAAGCGGCGTTCGGTGATTCCCTGGCCCACTACGGCCCAACACCCCGAGCGCGGCCGGCTCGAGCTCGGCTCGTGCGCCATGGCGCCCGGCGGCCGGACTGCGGCGGCGGGTCGCCGGAGATGGTCCGGAGAGCTCCAAAGCTCGCCGCGGACCCTCCGGAACGCTCCCCGGCGAGAGGCGAACTTGCTAGCAATGACGCGCTCACATGAGCTCCACTCTAGACACGCCGGCGGCGAGGTGCGGCTCCACCGAGCGTTCGGCGATGCCGCACTCGGTCCACGGTGCATGAAATCCACCGCCGATTCTTCCTACAGCATCACGGGGACACGGGCTTCACCGGCGCCAACACGGTCGACGCCCGGGTGGCCGGAACAGGGCTCGCATCGGAGGCCCGCGGAAAACCGGCGGTCGGACTCGGGGAAACAGCGGATTCCGGCCATCGTGGTGGAAAAATGAAACAAAAGATGGCCGAGATACTAGAGAATAGTCTTGCGCACAACCTGGAAGAAGAAAAGGGGATGAGTACGCACCGGAGCGGATGAATTTCGGTGCGGCGGCCGGACACGTCGGGGATGGCGGCTTCGGGGAAAACGGCTCCGCTCGTCGAGGTTAGGGCTGCTCGTCGGGAATGGAGACCGGACGCAGCTCCGGCGTGGGCGTGCGGCGCGGGCGGGGGTGGTGGCTTGCCGGAAAGGTGGCCGGAGGCGGCCGAGCGAGGTGGAGGACAGAGCGCGCGCCGAGCGGACGGAAGCCAAGGGAGAGGAACGGAGGAGCTCGGCGGATTTTATTCCCTTCGCACGTCGGTTGGAGCCGACTCCGAGCAGCTGCGTGGCGGCAAGCTTCTGCGTGGCGGGTGGCGTGGCGGCCTGGCCCGAAGGCGGTGCCCGGGGCGGCGCGGCGTCGGTGAGAGAGGGAGAGAAGAGAGATTGACACGGGGCCGGGTAACTTTACATAAAACCCCCTGGGTTCCTAACTAATTGAAAAACTAATTTCCGGGGCTCTAAAAATTCCGTAAAAATTCAGGGAGATATTTGAAAGTATTTTAAACGTTTTTCCTTTTAGGTCCAGGTTGAAATTCCAAACTGGTTTTTAATTAAAATTCAAGTTCAAAATGAAAACATAAGCTTTCATTATTTCTTGTAGGTATTTTTTTACAAATTACTATGACTTGGTAGCAACTTCAGAAATTACTTATTTTTATGCTTAAACAATAGAGAATGTTAAACACCATAATTTACTTTTATTTACTGACTTCTTTTAAGACCTTAATTTTACTTAAGTTAAATTGTTATTTTATGTGCCTTTCTTCACAAAATTTAACCTTTTCTTTTCAAATGCACATGATGACATGATGATACATGACATGAAATGCGTGTTTAATTTTTGAGTTGTTACATCTATTTTATCTTTTTATATTTCTTAATGCAGAGTAGCTGGAAAAGCCGTCACAAGAAAATCAGTAACGTTGTCGCTTCTTAGTTTTCTGTTGGTGTCTATATACTCCATCGATCGAAGCAAAAGCTCTGTTATGATCTTAGTAACGAAAACTCTAATAACAATATAGAGATGATACAAGATTTGAGGTTGAAGAATCCTATTGCACGTAGATCAAAAAATGATTGACACTACTAAATTCATTGCTAAAATAATAAGGTAAGAAAGAAAAGAAAGAAACTATGCAAAAGTCTCTTCAGCTAGCTGATAGGGTGCGGCAACACAACACACGCCACCACCAGACCTTGCACAGAGCACAGTATACGCGTACAGCTGTTAAATTAAATCTTGTATTGTTCAGCCAACCGCCGAGTCAAACATCAGTGCCGATTGTTTTATTTATGGCGACAACCTTGGCCGGACCAAACCATCCTAGCCCTGTAGCCGCTAAAACAAGAACCTTCATCGCCGCTGCCGCCCAGATAAACAACATGCATGGTCGACGTTCTTTCCCTTGGCCTTCTTGCTGTTGTGATCAACGACGACGGAACCCTTCTTTAGCGCAAGTTCCATTGAATTACAGAGTATCAGATCACTCGAAGGCTAAAAGCACTCTTTGGACACTCCCACATGTTGAAGTTCACTTCGGCCATGCTCCACATATCCTCCATATACACGTGCATGTCTTCTTTCGCCATCTCCATACTCGACACCGCCGTGGGGCTCAGCTTCGTCGAGATCTCCAAACTCAACACCACCGTCATGGTGCGCCAAGCGTGTGTGACGTTGATGTTATTGAAGGCACGATATAGTCGCTGATGAAGGACTCGTCTCCTAGTACCTGGTCTTCGCGACCTGGCTGCAACGCACACAGATAATACCGTGCAATAGGAGTTAGTTTCGTTATGTTGTAGGAAAGAACGTGATAGTATGGCAAGCTAGGCGGAGTCGTGGAGACCCGGCTACGCAGACTGGATTATATACGTGTTGAGGACGGCTAGGATGTGTGGGGTGTTCAGAATTTTATGACATAGACTAATTGGACTCTTATTCAAACAATATACTTGATCCCTATTGGTTGTGGGCGTACATGGCGTACGGCGTGAACGTTTTCATCGAACTTATTAAGGAGTAAAGAAAGACTTGGAGAAGAAGAAAAAAAAAAAGACGGCAAGCGATGAACCACCATAATAATATCCTCCCACCTCGATTCTATCCACGAGAACAACGATTTCAAACGAGGTGAAAAAATATTTAGTTGGAATTGGAAGCGAACAACTCCCAGCCTATTAACGGGTCTAGCTAGAACATGACACAAATCCAAACCCAATAAGATTCCATGAATATCAGGTTCTTTCCACGAGCACGCCAGACTGAAAGAAATATTGAAAATGGAAACTGGGATGAATAGAGTTTCGGCCCACAGAGGTGACGAATGACTAAAAATGAATGGAAAAAAGGTAGCCTGCACGGAGCAAGTTGATTGGATGAAAATTCACTGAAAGACAATCTGTTTCTAGCTAATAAACATTTAGCAATTTCAGTAATATAGAACCTTATTAATCTCTCATGAGCGCCCAAGGATTGAAGGTCTTTTCAGATAGGTCCGAGGTGGAGGAAGAACAAGCCCCTCCTGTGTACCAGTGGCAGCTTGAGGATTATGCTCTCTATGGTGGACATAGACATGATGATGACGATGATGGTGAGGAAGAAGACGCCAGTGGCCATGAGGAAGAGGAAGAGGAGATGGTCTCCGATGACGACGAGTGATATCAGTTTTTCTTCTTTTCTCCTTCCTTTCTTTCCCTTTTTGGTGCCTTGATGCCAAAGGGCGAGAGAAAAGGGAAAAATGGATCATCTGCCTTATCTTTGTATCTTTTTCCTCTAGTGTTGGAACTTATGGAACAATTTGATGTATGAGACTATGTGTGCCTTATTGTAATAGGGCTAGTTTATTTCGTTGCAAGTTAATGTTTGTGGATGATGACATGGTGCCTGTTTATTGCTTTAATGTGTGAATCTTATCCATATATATTGCTATTTGTGCTTGCGTTATGTGGTGTGCAGCTTTTTGCTCTTGTTGCTTTCGCTTTCTCGCTTATTCATGTCACTTGAGCACGTTGTTTTTAGGCACCCCACATATATAAATTGCCTATTCACCCCCCCCCCCCCACCCAAGGCAATTTTCAACCCGAGGATGGCCGAAATTGTTGTCCAGCAGCAAGCTCCAGAGGACAGGGCTGCTCATGCAGAGATGCGTCCGAGATGCCGGCAAGACTGAGCTGCTCAAGAACAGGGAAGCGCGGCGTGATGCCTTCTGGGAGGCTGCAGCCGCCGAAGCTGGCAATGCGAAGGGTGTGGAAGAAGTGGCCTGCTGATGGTGGCAGCGGAGGCGTGTATTTGGAAGCAGAAACTCCGAGGTTGAACTCGAGCACCTGGAGGTTGTCGAGTGCTAGGGATTGGATCCATACTTCCACTTCCTGGTCGCTGGGAGAGCTTGCGTAGAACTCCTCGAACCACATAGGGATCAAGAACCGGTGGCCGGGGCCCCGGTGCGAGGAGAGGATGGCGGTGATCTAGTCGAAGTCGACGCGCTGGCGGTGGGGGCAGTGCAAATATGGCATTTTGAACCAAATTGCGTCTAGAATGTGTCAGTTCTTGATTAGAGAGGTTGTCCATCCTCTAGGTAAGTTCTTTGAAGGTGAACTTGCTGTGATAATTCCGGTATTGTTGTAATGATCCTGAATGGTGTGACATAATTCAGGTATTGTTGTGATTTTGTGTAATAATCTATTATTTTGTTTATTAACATACAAAATGTAGCGATGAGTGACAACGTAGGCCACCGCTAGTAAGTTGTTTGTTAGCGGTGGGTGATGTTGCCAACGCCGTTACAAAATTTTTTTCCCGGAAGCGTAGTGGCGATTGGGCTAATCCACAGCTCTATTGGCTCTTTTTAACCACCGCTACAATTTGTGATTCTTGTTGTGTGAATGGGAAATGAAGAACGCTCCAAATTACTTCATCATGAAGAAAATGAAATATGCTTAACCTCAATTATATCTAAGCTTCATAATTGTTCAGCCGACATATGAAACAAAATGTGAAAAATTACAATATTCGAGGAAGAGACGACCATGCAACAACCATGAACACAAGGGACTAATAAACTTTGGGGGAAAACAGAATAGCCGTATCCGGAACGAAACTAGGCCCACTCAGCAAAACTAACAAAGGGGTCGGCCCCATCAAAAAAAAAAAAAAAAAAACAAAGGGGTCGGCCATGGACAAATCATGTATTTGTTGAGACCAGATATGCTTAAGTGATCTAAGCCGACCCATACGGAACATGAAATCAAACCGTGCATTCCTCGAGGTCCTATTTGTAATCTGAAGCAGTCTATGTTGTCTTTCGATCCACTCACTATTATCATTTCTTATATCCACCTCAAACACCATTGATTCTAGAGCTCTTGCTTGTAGTACAAAGAACTTTGCAAAATTAACATGTGCCGTGTTGCCTCGATAGGTTGTGAGCACAATTTTCTTTAGACTATAATGTCAAGGGTGCTGGTAAGATTTCGGTATTTACGAAGCTAGGCATTTGTCTCCCTTGTGGCCCCTCGCTGGAAAAGCAGAATGCACATAAAACATAGTGATATCCTTTGGATTAGAACAAATATGGTTAGATGCAATAGTATGAAAAAAAAAGAATGAAAATGAGTACACTACTGTCGTAGTTTAGTTACCTCGATGTAAGTATGATTCATCTTAATGTACAATTTCTCCAAGCTGGGAAAACATTTTATGACAGTCAACAACCGCGTCCAAACTTACACTACCACAAAATGGTACTGTAGCGGCTCAGGCCCAAACCGAATAGCGGCGCAGGCCAAATTCTCTGCCGCTACAGTACGTGACACATTTTTAAAGGCGGTCCGTCCCACTGCCCGCCGCTATTTGGCCCATTAGCTGCTGAGCAGCCCATCAGCCCACCATTCTTTCTATAGGATATAAAATGAAGGCCAAACCCTAGGAGTCCCTCACCCTCATCTAATCCTGGCCGCCACCCTCCCCTCCCCCGCCTCCCAATCCGGCCAACATGGAGCACATCCTCAAGAGCAACTTCGGCAACTACCCCAAGGGCAGGCCCTTCACCGACATGCTCGGCGACCTGCTCGGCACCGGCATCTTCAACGTCGACGACGAGCTCCGGTACGCGCAGCGCAAGCTGGTGAGCCACAAGTTCTCCGCGCGCGCGCTGCCCGAGCTGGAGGCCGCCGTGCTCGAGGACGAGGCCCGCGAGCGCCTGCTCCCGACGCTGGCGCTCGCCGCGGCGGAGGGCGGCGCCGTCGACATGCAGGACCTGCTGAGGCCATCCGCGACACCAAGCACACGGCGTGGGACTCCAAGCACGCGGCGGCGCCGGACGTGCTGACCGGGGCGAGGCCGACGGTGGCCGGATCCGGCCCGGAGGAGGTCAACGACGGCCGGATCCGGCAAGGGCGAGCCGCGGCGGCCACCACCTCCCTCTCCTTCGGCCGTGGGAAGTCAACGGCGGACGGATCCGGCCGGGGCGAGCTGCGACGGCCACTCCTCCCTCCTTCGGTGCTCGAGCGGACTCCTCCCTCCTTCGGCCGGGACAAGGACGACGGTGGCCGGATCCGGCTGAGGCGAGGTCGACGGCGTCCCGATCCGTTTTTATTTTGATCCTGTTATTTGTACCGGCAGGTGATATTATTACCCGCCGTTACGATGTTCATCTGTAACGGTGGCCTATTACGTGCACGCCGCTATAGTCAAATGTTTTTAGCTGCGGAAGCATAGCGGCGGGTGGGCATACCCGCCGCTACAGTGCTTTTCAGACCGCCGCTATAGTGGTCTTCTGTTGTAGTGTTAGACTGGCATGTGTTAAAGCTAGAACCTTCATATTGTTCACCGCTGCGGTCGAGTTAACAACACGTGATCCCTGAGATAAGCACAAAAAATTACTAATTAAGGCTACCATCAAGATTATCATGATTAAGGAAAGGACAAAGGAATATGTAAACCAGAATGACGCCAATATACCTCAAAAGTCGTGGTGCCAAACTCGAGTTTTGGCTCGTTAACAGGAAGCTGTCCCAAAATATACAAGTTCGGCGCCGAGATTACTGAGATGACCATTGTTGCGTATATGGAAAAACTAGTTCCACAAAGAATCAATCTTTCTAGACAGGGGGCATCCTCTATGATGAGTTGTTGTAATGTGATCTGTACAAAAGAATCACGGACACCAATGCTTCTAAGGGTACGGGACACAATTCTCATGCGAGTGCAGCCGATATCCTGAGAAAGCAGCAAGGTCTCCAGTACAGGGCAGCCATCGAGCAAGGAATGCAGAGAGCTCTCAGAGATTTTGACATTAAGAAGGTCGAGTTGCTTGAGAAGTGGAAAATGGAGAGCACCATCGTTGTTC
>JAUNZO010001148.1:0-83868 GCA_031894775.1 Chloris gayana | reverse complement strand
TGGAAGGCGAGACCTACGGGCCACGGCATGGGATTATGCGACGCGACTTCTCGGAGAGCCCAGCCTTGCATGCCAAGAATGCCATGGCTCCCGGTGAGATTCTTGGTGCCGCGCCGTGTTTTCAGGCATCAGTTTCTTGGCGCCCGGGTTGCAAGAAAGAAAGCCTCTTCTCCTGCTGCTGCTGAAACAAGGGATATGCTCTGGTGGTGCCACTACTGCAATCAAGGCGCTCTCTTTCAATTTTTTTTTTTTTGTTTGAGGAAAGAAATTGTGCTGGATGCACCCACGGTACGGTACAGACAGGCAGGTTCTTGATGAGGGAGTGAGCAATTTGTTGGCAGGATTTCAGGACCACCTCAAGTCCCAAGGAAAAGGATATCGTCCAAAGTTGCTAATTCCAGTGCCGCAAGATTTTCCCCTGCAATCTCAGCTGGACCACGGCGCATCTGGGAACGCTCAAGGATAGCACCAGCATTACCAATCATCAAAGGAAAAAAAGAAGAAGCACGCAGAAACCGAGCATGAATCAGCTGTTCACTGCAGCATGAACAGCAAAAACGTTTTATTCATTCATCAGGCCTGCCGGCCGGGAAGCCGGCCGGCCAAAGGGTATAGGTGAATCTCTCTCGGGGCGAAAACTGTGGCTCTGCCCGGAACTTGGATCAGCGACAAGCCGCAAAACTGTAACTAGGTTCATCTCTTGCGATGTACATGTCTCGACGCGCGATCGATCGCGAGCGCTCAAGGCCCGGTCGATCCATCTGCTGTGTGTGTACAGATAACTACACTTCAGTTCAGTTCACTCGAGCTGAATCTGCGAGGAGGGCCGATTGTGCAGCTCATTTCCAGCCGTAGCTCTCGGACCGGCCGTCCTCCTCCTCGCAGCTGGCCGTCGCCGCCGACGAGACGGCGAGGCCCGAGGTCGAGAAGTGGAGGGGCCCTGCGGAGACCCGGACTGCGAGCTGCTTTGGTCCTGGGGGATCCACAGTCCGCCCACCACCACAATTGGCTGGCTCACCACCGCCGATCCGGGCGTCCGCCGGTTGTGCAGCCGGTACTTCTGCACAATTGACGCAAGCAGATTGATCGTGTTAGTACTCCGATCACTGAACGGTTGTTGGGATGAACTGAAATTATTTGAAAGTGGTGGATTAATTTGCTCACCTGGAGATGGCTCTTCACCTCATCATTGGTCAGGCCGTCCACCTTCATCAGCTCCCTGATCTGCTTCGGTGTGGCCACTGCAGTCACGTCAGGAAACAATCATGTAAGCACTCACTGTGCAAATTGATCGTGTTCTACTTCACTAGTATGTGAAAATGACTACTAGTAACTACGATCCCTTCCTTCCACAGTAATAATAACAAGAAACAATAAAACCGTGTGTGATTCTCTGCGCAACGCTCACCTTGGGGGCCACCGAGTTGGTTCAAGGCGGCGACGAACTGGCGGTGCAGCTCCGGCGACCAGCACCGCCGCGACTTCCTCGCCTGCTGCTGCTGCTGCTGCTGCGCTTGTTGGGATTGGAGGCTAAGCGCGGGGCCAGACGGCACCATGGTGGCGGCCGCCCTCGCCGCCGCCTGCGCGTATCCCACCACCTGGCGCCGCCCTTCGTCAGCAACCGGGGCGCTCTTGATCGCCGGCGGCGACAGCAGGGACAGATCCGGCATCCCGGCGGCCGCGTTCGCGTCGTCCTTCCTCAGGCACGGCCGCCCGAACGCCGGCGTGCCGGAGCCCACGGCCTTGAATGGCGTGAACGCGCCGCCGCACGACTTGGCCTCCGGCGAGCTCCTCCCCTTGTCTTGCCTCTGCGATCGCAAAGCTCGGGCCTTTAGAACACTCGGATTCCTCCAGAAATCCACCTCGAATCCTAAGCATTTATACTACTACATGTCGTTGAGCCGCCGATTCGTACCTCTGATTCCGCGGCGTCGCGGCCGGAGCCGCCGGTCCAGAGCTGCGCCGTGCTCATCCACTTGCTCTTGTCGCCGGCAGCGCCGTCCTCCTCCTCCCTGCGATCGTTCCTCTTCTTCTCCGCCTCCTCCTTCATGACATCGATCACTGCACAACCATGACATCGCCGAATGAACAACCGCCTCACAAGGGAATTAAAGGCGCACACGAAAAGGAAAAGGAAAAGGAAAAAAAAATCAGAGGCGGAGGCTTTCTAACCGTCGGCGAGGAGGCGCGCGCAGAGCGGGAGCTCACGCCGGAAGACCTCGATCTTGCCCTGCTCCTCCTCGAGCCGCCGGATGAAGGCGCCCATCTCGGACGCCGGCGCGTCCCTGGCCTGCCGCACGGCCTTGGCGGCGAAGTACCTCAGATCCAAGCTCAAATCGGAGCCCATCCCGATCTCGCCCACGTCGAGCCCCATCTACCATGCACCGCGATCGATCCTCCGCCGAGTGAAATCTTGCAAATTGTGTGCGAGCCTGACGGGAATTCTTTGGAGGAGGCAGGAGGGGAAGGTGAGCACATATATAGAGGGGAGAGAGAGAGGAAGGGGAACAAATGGAGTGGTAGCAGAAGGAGAAGAGAATCTCTGATTGCGTTCACGAGTTTTCACATCCCTTCGCAAGGGCCCAATTATACGCCACAACCCCTGTCCTTTTTCTTTATTTCCGAAATATATTTAGCCGCAAGCACAAGGCCCTGTCTTATCTGCCAATTTTGGCTTTCCTAGTAACTTTCAACCGCTCTATTTTTCTTTTTGCCATTCCGTTCTAATTTTTGTTACTGCTCAACAATTACCACTGTTCAATGTAAAATATACTACCGTGGCTTTGGAAGTCAGATATAACTCATGGAAGTACTATCTTCTATCATGTCCATCTAATGACTGAGAATGGTTGCAACAAAATTGATCAAAATGGGAATTTCTTTTTTTCAGCTCAATTTTAAGTGTGGCTCAGACACGCTATTGTACTACTATTACCTCAGTGTATCGTGACAGATCGATCAAACGTGTCGATTTACCATTTAATTGATTGGCCATATATGTGTAGCTGTAGTAAAATAGGATACGGATGTTTAGATACACAATATTGATTGCAGGAGAAAAAAGAAACAATGAAGCAAATCCTGTGGATTATACAACAATTTTCTCGCTAAAAGGATACAATATATAAAGACCCGTTTTAGTTTTCTAGCTAAAAGGATAGAATTTTCTATCATGAAAAACAAAATCAAATATATGGGGTCATTTGGCACTGTGTCTTATGAGCGATGTGAAGCTCAATCCACACTGGCATTTGTGCATGCATAGCTTTCAAAGAAAAGATAGGACAATCTTAGTTGTAGGAGGATATGCCGGTTATCTTTGGCATGCCAAGGTAGGATTATTCCATGGCAGCATGATAATTAAAAACTCCATCACAAATGCTAGTACTCCTGTATGAAGCCACAAGAATCAGTTTCTCTCTTGCCCTTTGTCTTTGTTGGGGGTCGTGACATCATTTCATTGTGGCATATTCATATTGGGTTGGAATATCCATTTATGAAATATCTTTTTGTTAGGAAAGTACCAGTAAAATTAGGCTCATATATTATATTGCTATGTGTAGTATGGTGTCAACCCCCACTATATATATGCTGCTAATATTCCAAGGAAAAGAAAAGGCAAAAGGCGTGTTCTATCTGCATGCTGCTATATATCGCCCGTAGGAAATTAATGGGCGCTAAAGCCGAACCTTTTAGCTAGCTAGGGTAAAATAGGTAATTGGCAGGTATAATAAATCACTAAATTCTAATTGACGCTACTGCTGTAATCGTTCGTAACTAATGTTAAAGTTGAGTTTATGAATTGGAAGGGTAATCTTCTGATCTGTACTACTGCTTGGGAAGGAAGAAAAGAGAAGATAAAAACCAGCCGGGTAGGGGTAGATCGAGTATAGTATCTAGAAGGGTGTAAGGAAAGATGTACCCAGCTGTACCAATCCCGGTATTCATCCCAGCCGAGCAAGTCCCATCTGCAAGCGACAGTGCAACAGCCAAACAAAAATAATCGGATTCTCGGGGGATATGCCGTGCGATTTTGGACGGCTGCGGATTCAGATTCCGATGCCCAAATTTCCTGATGAATCCAACACACGAACTCTCTCTCTCTCTCTCTCTCTCTCTCTGTGGCGATGATGGGGAGAGAAATGGAAATGTTCTCCCGATGCGGATCGAACCATATATTTCTGAGATGCTCTCTTGGACCTATGCTAGGGGTGGAATTGGGAGCAAAAAGATTCTGCTCCGTGGCAGTCTCGTAGATTCGCGGGGAACGGAGGGGTGTTTCCGTCACCGTCTACGGTGGACAGCTTACGCGCACTCGGATCGCCACGTACATGACTGCGCCGTACTGGAACGAACGAGGACGCGACGACGTAGGAACCACTCCGTTTCACGAGCTAGATGTGTAGGAGTAGCTTCGTCATGCTAGGCGATAGATATATCATCATACCATCTTTGTTCACGTTTCGGTTTTTCTGCCCATGGATTTAGAATATTAGAGGATTGTCAAAAGTCAGAAATCATAGAGATGAAAAAGACAGTGAGTGAAGCGTTCACGGCGCACGGTGGAAACGATCTACCGGCTTTAGTTATTCTGAATAAAATGAATGGTAAAACATGATGTATCAAAATTGATAAATTTTTATATTTCTGAAGGATGGAGTGTATGAAAACCTATATGTCATACAAATTTTAAGACCTTATGCCCACCTTTTTCTAGCTTCGATCAGTAGCTGTTCTTAGACTATCACTTGTATTGCTGCTAGAGCAGCCCATGGTGTTTGCATGACCACACCTTTTAATGGTGTTTGATGTCTTGGGGGCTTGTGGCGGTGCTAGTGCTAGGTGAACACTCCCTAACGATTAATGATACATTTATTTGGCTTAATTCATATTATTAATTGTAATTCACAGATACTTAGCATCCCCTTGTATTTGTAAACTCTTGGCTCTGCCTCGGGCAATGTCTCCCTCCATTGACAATGAAGTATCAACGTGATTTCATCTCAAGATTTGTCATTCTCTAAAAATAAGGTTTTTGGTACTCCTCTGTCTGAAATTATAAGACACTTTTGACTTTTAGATGTTATGTTTAACCTTTCGTCTTATTTCAAAAACTTATGCAAATATCATTTATTTTGATATAGTTTGTTTTAAATTAGAGATACTAAAGTCTGACATATTTAAATAAAAATTTTGAATAAGACAGATGGTCAAACGTGATGTCTAAAAGTCAAAAACGTTTTAGAGGAAGTACTAATTTAAAGGTCCGAATGAAAGACAATTTTTTCGTATAAAATAAAAGAAATAAGAAACATCCAGTAGGATATGAACATATATATATATATAAACTGGATTATTATTTGTGACGATATTTCGGGTATCCTTGTATAGATACAACATGGTGGGGATATGCCGCAGTATGATACTCATGCCAGTGCACGTACGTACGTATACCGGCTGCGCCCACTAGGTAGTACAGCGCTACGTTGTGCTGGTTTGTTGCGAATAAATGATGGATCCCACGTACGATGTGATAAGATCACGAGAGATCTCTTGGTTTTTTCGCATGTCAACTCTGGCCAGCCGTACGTACCAGTATAGGTTTTTCCCCGGTAAGTAGCACCCGGATCGTACACTCGTACACCGGGCAAGTACATACGCGGCCATTATTCATCCTTCGTCCGGACGGTAAGGGCTCTGCGTTTATTTGGCTAGCAGAAGTGTTTCGATTTGTTCCGAGATTCACTGTAGAATTAATATATGCCAAAACCATTTGTTTTTTACGGGAAAAAAGAATTATTTTGGATTTCCCTTTCTCATGAATCCAAGTTCATTCAAATTAGCCAAAAGATGTTCAAAAGTGATAATGCTTGTTCACGAGAGCAGCATCTCATGAGAGAGGAACACACGATTGAAAAATGTATTTGCCGGATTTTGTTCAGTCTTGAGTAGAGTCCTTGTAACCCTAGGGTCATGCCAGCCATTGCCTATCTTGGTTGGCTAAATCCTTTTGTGCATTTGTTTCAACTTTTTTCCCCCTCTTATTGAAACATGGGTCCAGATACATTCATTAAGTAAAAAAATGGGCGTTGTCCGCTGACAAATATTTTGACTTTTTTATATGTAAAAAGGAGTTTATATAATTCCTTTAGTGAGAAAAATAAGTTTTTTTTTACTTCCTTTCTTCAAGGATTGAGTTCATTAGAATTAACCAAAAGATTTTAAAAAATAACGATGCTGATTCACATGTTCAAAGTCTCATGAGAGGAATAATACAATCGAAACTGTTTTTCCAGAAAAAAAAGTTTAAAAACTTGAACCTTACCAAAGTGACTCGAATGAAACATTGAACTGAATCAATAAACATTTGCACACCAGAGAGATTCGGAGGCAGCATCAGAGAGCACAGTACTGTACTTTGCGTTGGTTAGCCATTGTTGATTCGCTCTTGTTAACAAAAGGTCAATTTTTTACGCTTGTCTACACTACTACAGTAACTTGTAGTATTATGTACTAGTATATGTCACTAGTAGCGTGTTATCTAGCTACTGTAATTAAGATCTTCCGGATCCTCCACATCATCACGACTCACGTCGTGGTTACACCTGTGTTGACAAGGGTGATTGACTAATTAAGGTGGGCGTAGAGATTTCTCCGCATCTCACTGATGCCAAACGTAATGATTCTTTGGTACCACGTGGAGTGGATCACGATCACATATATTTTTACTTATTATCTCACCGTATCACTGGTACGATACATGTACCAAATGAACCTCATCCTCCAATTTCATCCAAGAAATTCCGTCTAATACCTCGGATGAGAAGACGATGCGAGGCAGCCATTGGTGCCCAGCAAAGGGCGAGTGGAGAGGGCAGATGCCAGCGTGGCGACACGTGCGAGAGAAGCGGACACGAAGATTCCCCCTCGCCGTGGGCCCCGCCCGCGGAATGGGAGAAATGAAGCCGTTCGGTGGTGGGCCCGGCTCCCAGTGAAGGGGCGACGTGGACGCGTCGGGCACCGAGGACACATGCAACGAGAGAGTAGAGGCGTGTGTGCAGGTAGCTATAGCTATAGGCTATAGGCTATAGGCTAGAGAGAGCTAGAGCGGCGAGATGAGGTGACGAGGCACTAGTCCCGGCGGTTCGCCGCATCGCACCGCATCTTCTTCGTCTCTCTCAGCCTCAGCCACCATCCATCCCGTGCGGCTTGTTGTTTTCCGCATCCGCCTCACCTCCTGCTCTCTCTCTTTCTTTCTTTCTTTCTTGTCACTTTGTTGGTTGAGAGAGCTGGTTCGTTTGATGGAATCTCTGTCTTCTACCGTCCCTTGTGGCTACTGCAATTTGCCCATTTGCATGGGTAATTATTCCTCTTTTTTTTTCTTGCTGAATGCTGATGAGATTTGATATTTTGTTTTCCACAGCACTCACATCGTTGTCGATTGTTGGTAGGTTGCTTGCAACTGAAGAGTAAGCCTGTTCGTTTCTCGTCGTCTAAAATTTAGAGATCGTCACATCAAAGAGAATCTTAATATTTGTAGTAAATCAAGTTTAATTATAAAATCAATTACAGGCTCTTAGACTAATTTTCGAGATGAATCTAATGAGGTTAATTAAGTCTATGATTTAGCTAAAATGATGCTACAGTAGCATCACTTTAACATAATCTACGACTTAATTAATCTTATTAGATTCGTCTCGAAAATTAGCTCTAGAGCCTGTAATTTAGTTTTATAATTAAATTTGATTTAAATATTCATAAATAGTAAGATTCTCTTTGATGTGACAACTATAAATTTTAGAGTGCAAGTAAACGAACACGACAGACTAATTAGCTGGGTTTGGAACATGATCTTCCACTCTAAGAAACCTACTTAACGAACCAAGCTACAGAGTTCGTTTTGCCGATGGAAAACCTATTTTCAGTCCATGTAGAAATATAGATGGTTTCAGGTGGCCACGCTTTGCGTACCTCTCTCTCCCATATACGGAGGATGAGAACATATCTAGTGTTCCTCACCGGGTTAATTAGGTGCACCAACGATTTTCTAATTAGACTGGGCACGGTATGCTGGGAACAAACAATGAAATATGCAACTGAATCCATACTTGCATGAACCATGCGTGCTTCTTATTAACATTACCCTTTCCTTATTTTGGACGGGAGACTAGCAATGACCATTTATTCTTGAGACTTTTTCCTAGTGGATGTTGAGGAGACAGGGAACCCCCAACAAAGAGCTGCATGCGGCTACCCAGTGCTCATATGCCTGCCACCCCTGGTTTACTGATGAGACATTGTTAGCTTCCGCACCTTGACCTCGCTGCCCAAGCCTGATTCGTTCGTCTTTGACACTACTGCGGCACCACCGATATTTTAATCTTCTTTTTTTCTTGAAAGGATAGGCGGTTTTGGCATCATTAGAGGATTGGACAGCAACTAGCTAGATCCCATATCTAATATCCTCATCATCTCAATCACGGCAAGCTCTCTGCTAGTAGCTAGCAGCTGAGAGGAGGGAATATTGGTTCGGTAATAAAGTTGTTTTAGATGGTGCACATGTCACTCCGCCGCTTCAATCCTTGAGAGATAAGCTAGAGAGAGAAAGGGACCGTCGTACCTGCCCTCCCTTATCCACTCCCTAGACGATGTTGACAATGGCCATCAATATATTTCGGCACAAACCTGAGAGATGATCAACATGTAGTACAGTTTATTATGGCATCTGCAAGTGGGGAAATTATCAGTAGTATGTGTGTAGCATTTTTGGCTTCATTAGCAACCAGGAATGGGGAGATGCTATTTAAATAGTACCCCTCCGTCATAATATAATTGACATTCTAAGCTTTGGACGCGAAGATTAAGAAGAGAGGGAATAAAATAGATGCGAAGAAACGAGGATGAGATATAGAGATAGATGTGTATTGAAAGTACTACGAACTTCTAGTAGTCTTGCATATAGAAAGTCTATATCTGTTTCAAAGGTTCCCACACACGACAACATGAATTGCTCATGTTCCAGGAAGGTCTATATATGTTTGAGCGGTTCTCCCAGAAGACATGGATTGCATTTTTCTTCTCTCATGACTCTAACAGAACAAGTGGTTGTTGTGCCGGAATATATTGGCTCTATTATTATCCCTGCAACTCAAGCTATTTATATTAGTCTTGGCAATAGTCAAATAATAAAATTTGAGACATATGACATAAACACATTAGTAAGGAGAAAAAAATGTATTTGTACCTTACTGCTTTATAGGAGAGAGAAAAAGAGCCAATATATTGACCGTTTGCCTAGTTCGGGTGTCCCCCAACCAAACGAGAGAATCCTGGACAACATGATGGTATCTTTTGCCACCTTTTCAAAGTGGTGGATTCTAAGGCAAGCAAAGATGGGATATGATATGAGCACTTTGGAATTTTGGATGTGAGCACTGGCAGCTGAGGAATCTCTCCCATCCCACCACCAAAAAGGGTAGAGAATAGGGAAAGGCATCATCAAGCATCTGCTGCTTGTGGACTATGCCCACAGGAAGGCCATGCACTGATAGATTAGATTAGTGGTGCATTAGATTCCCACCGAATTATTAGCGAAAGCCCTTTTCCTGTGATGCCAATTTCAGCGATGCATGGGTGAGGAGGAGCCAGTGGTTTTGATGCCCTCCTTTGTGGTGATGGCAACCTCTGGATTGCACTGGTTGGTCCCTTTCTTCTTTGCGAGTGCGGAGGATTCTCATCTCTCCTCCCCACATGATGGACGGACCAGGCAGGGGTTGAGCCTAAAGATATCAACTATAGTAATGGATTTGTTGCAATTATTGCTGCCAAATTGGCGCACCTTGTACTGCAAGCATGTTGCCACTATAATCCGTGGAAAACAATTTCAGGTGATGATGTAAAAGAACCATTCCATATGAAACTAGGCATCCTTTCTTCAAAGAAAAACAAACAAAAATAACGACATCTGTTGGCATACATATATATTTGTGCTTTTTGAGAGATAATAAAGAGATAGAGATGGGGGTAAAAAAGAACTACTATGGCTACCAAATTCAATCAACAAAAAAAGAAAACCTCGACGTGAGAGGTATGACGGTCCCTGGGCATTTTGTTAATGGCCTTGTTCGGCTGATGCTAACAGCCAAACAAATTGGCTGGTTCCTTCACAAAATTTGTTTGGCTTATGAGTTTATACAACTATCTACTACCTCTCGTCCTATTGAAAGTGTCGTTTTTGACTTTTCAGATTTCACGTTTGACCGTTTGTCTTATTCAAAAATTTCATAAAAATACTAAAATAAATACATTATTATTAAAGTATGACTAATGATAAATTAAGTTAGAAAAAAATAAATAGTATTTGCATAAATTTTATGAATAAGACGAACAATCAAAGGACAATGTCTAAAAATCTAAAACGACACTTTCAATGGGAAGGAGGAGTAGGACTTAAAGCCAGCTTTCTAGTTGAGCAGCCGAACAAGGCCAATAACAAGACCATCTCACGTAGATCGAGTAAATTCTCAAACCCCTTTTTCAACCATACAGCAGAACCGTGTGAGCTATGTTACGAGTCTTCACTTAGTTCTTTGATTGGAAAGACGAGAGAATATTTTTCACGACTGGTGCAAGATCTAGGCGTTCGATCCCGATCCCCAGACCGGTGGGCTGCCGCTGGCACCTCACCATCAGGCCTCAATCTCGAGTAAATATGGAATTCTATAATTTTTTTATGAGTTTTATATATCCTGTAATTTCTTGAACAAGGGAGCAGTTCAATTCCCCCATAGAATTGTGCCGCCACTTGAGCACGCCTCCAATCAAAAACTCGCCGATGAATTGCTTTTCTTGTTCAAGGTGATGTGGACTGCACGTCTTTTTCTCTGATGGACAAATAGGGCCATTAACCCGACAATTGACCGGCCAGTACCTAATGCTCACAAGTCACAATGCTCCGAGAATATTCATCACCAATGAATCGGGATCCGAATGGAATTCCAATGAATTGAATGGACTCTGCTGGCCAGGGTGGGTAGAGAGAGTAGTTGGCAGCTGTTCTTGCGTGTGAACGAAACGGGAGCAACGTTGTACTGTCAGCCTGGTGCTTTGTTCGTTTCTTGGAACCACATGAGGCTTCCATTCGGAACCGGACACGACCACATGCGATCAAAACGGCTTCTCGGCGCCTCGAGGAGGCGAAGGAATCATCTGAATCTGGCCTCTCGGATTATCAAATTGTGCATGCCAAATAAAAATGGTTGTTTGTAATCTAGTACGACTCGTACACTGATATATCTTCCTCTCTCTCTCTCTCTCCTTGGTATTTGTCTTTTGCTCGCCTCCTGTCACCAGCATGTGTCGTGTTCCACAATAGAACCACGATTCCGATGAGGACAGAAGCTTCGCGTTGACAGCTATGGCGATATGATAATTTAGTTTTTTGGTCTCGTTGATTCTAACAAATTTTTTCTAGGACCAGGACCTCGCGTCGTGGTATATACTTTGGGAGGGTTCATTCTCCTCTCATATCATAACACTGGATCGGAATCGCTTTGAAGTTATGCGAAAGTACAGCTGAATGCACCGAGATGATAAGTTAGGAGGTGTTTGTTTCTTGCAGGCTAAAGTTTATTTAGTACTCTAAATGATAAAATTCTTCTTTGATGTGACGGGGTTAAAATTTTGTCAAAAGAAACATCATCAGCCACTAATAATTTTTCATTATCAAAAACAAACAATATGTTTTATTTACTATATATAGTTAATAAATAATCCAATAAAGGTTTTGAGGTTTTTTGTGCGGATTCAGGTCCGAGTGAAACCAGGCAACACTCTTTATTTTGTTTTGTACAATTGATGAGTGATCTGATGAAGAGCGAGTTGGGAGTAGCTCTAGTGGGCTAATGGTAATTAAAAACATATATACTACGTACTAGTCTACTTGCCACTGGCTGCTGACTGGGCTCCAGATTCTTCGTTCCAGAATTAGATGCCAAGCTTTCCATGTTGGAAGCTGCCATTTGTCACATGCATCGGAGGATCTAAGGAAGAAATGCCTCTTGTGCACTAAATTACTGTTAGTACCAGCAGCTTGGCCTTTAGAAACCCTTCGGGTCATTCTTCCTTTGGATGGCCGTGTTGACCCGAGCCCTAATCGCATCGTGTTTAAAAAAACAGATGATCACGATGGGAGATTCTGCACAGCGACAAGGTGATAATTTACAATATTATAGCCTAGAATCTCGAGAATATCTCGACAAGATTCGGTTCACTGGCCAGCGAAGATAGATTAGACAAGATTATAAACGAGTTTAGTTTATGTGATCAAGGAAGTCTGGCCCTTTGACTAACGACCATGCATGGCACATCTTCCTTTTATAAACCCCTTACTCGATCCATGCTTAGTACTACGTACTTAGGTAAAATACACTAAACGTCAAATTCAGAAAAAACAATTTGGCAGTTGAGTTGCACTTGTTAATTGCCTGCTTGTGACACGTGTGAGCTTGATCGCTGTTATAGTACCATTTCTCTCGGTTTCTTCGTTTCTTGTCATTTGAAGATCCGTATCTTTGAAACGACTTTATATTCTCAATGAGTAAGTGAAATGACGAATCAGCAATGCAAGGACGAGTTTCTTAAACTCCTGAACATAGGATAAATAAATGAGATAAGGCTCTTTGCTCTTTTTTCTTTTTTTGCGTTGTGCGAATCATATAGTACGATAAGTTAAACAAGTGGATTGACATGGTAGACAACTTGAGACTCTAGACAAAGTTGCTCTAGGAAAACAAAGTAAGGTTGCATTCAGACTGTATTTAACCCTCATAGCATCCATGTACATTTCCTCTTCTTGCTCAGATGTAACTGAATAAAAAATGCATTGTGCTTATTGGGGACTCTAGACAAGATTATTTCAGAAAAATTAAGATTGCATTCAGACTGTATTGAACCCTCATAACATCGATGTACATTTCCTCTTCTTGCTCACATCTAAATAAAGTACGCATTCTACTTATTGGTGACAAGTGAAAGGACTACTCCAGGAAAAAAAGTAAGGTTGCATTCAGACTGTATTTAACTCTCATAGCATCCATGTGCATTCCTGTTCTTGCTCACATCTTCTAACTGAATAAAAATGCATTCTGCTTAGAGATCCACTATCTCCATATATATGGCCATTTAAATGCCTAATCGTTGCGCAGGCCATACAAATTGCAGCTACTTTAACTCTGGATCATAGTTGAGGGAAGAAAAACAAAACATTTGATTAAACCCTCATAAACCTACCTCATTTCCATTCACAAGAGAACGCTGTAAACAATGTTGGTTGTCCCAGAAGGAACGGATCGAAGCTGGTTCTTGTCCTAAACTATGGTGGACCAGGCCCAAACCCAACTCGTTCAACGTATAAAAAACTGATTGACTTTACCCAACGTCGTCGCCAGAAGCTAACTAACAAATGTGGGGGCAACGAGCAGTGTCCAGTGCCCCTGGCCTAACAAATGTACTACTTTTAGGCCCCGTTCGTTTCCACCCTCTAAAATTTAGATATCTGTCACATCAAAGAGAATCTTACTATTTAGTAGTAATTTTATTAATTTAATAACAAAACCTATGTCGCGACCCCTCTAATTTGCGAGACGAATCTAATGATCCTAATTAATCTATGTTTATGCTACAGTAAATATCTTCTAATAACATCTATAATTATCCTCGTTGGATTCGTCTCGTGAATTAGATAGGGAGTCTGCAATTAGTTTCGAGATTAGACTTTATTTAAGTACTCCAAAATGATAAAATTCTCTTTAATTTGACTCTCTAAAAATTAGATAGGTGGAAACGAACAGGCCTGCAAAGAAGGCCTGCAAAGAAGGCCAACTTGGCGTGAAGCAAGTGGGGAGAAAGGCGGTACTGTTTCAGACCCCTTTCCAAAGGTCAGTCTTTCTGGCTTTTGCCGGACGGAAAACGCCATCTAATCTCCACGGCACACACACAAACCCGCGCTTTTTGATCAGTTTATGCGCAAGAAGATCAAACTTTACCTACTCTGGCAGACCTTGCAGCACACCACTTTCTATCTGATATTCTGGTCCCCCAATGCCTCTGCTCCCGGACTGCGTCGGCACAAACTTCGTTGGTGTAGCTGCATTAGCCTAGCTAGCCTAGGAATGTACTCCTCTATCTCTAAATGTAGGGCGTTTTGGAGTTTGAAATTTTCCTTAAATATAGGGCGTTTTACAGATAGGATAAACTTTGGGGTTGGTGAAAGAGTTAATGGGTGGGTGGATGAAGGTAAAAATGAAGGAGTATGGTAGTCTTTTGACACATTGATTATTTTGTTGTTTGAATCCTAGAAGCCCTATATTTAGGGACGGAGTGAGTAGCAGTAGTAGCATGCACCGGTGGTTGATGGCAATGTCAACACGTCATAGAGAAATGAGCCTGGGGATGGGTCAATCCAAATCCACCGAGCTCTACCTGAAACGTGCGTGTTTCTTTCAGGGAAAAGGGGCGAGCAGCAGCAGTGTTACCAAAAGGTGAAGGCACTGGTATCAGGGATAACACAACCACATACTGTACGTGGATGAAGAACTGATGAGTGGCAGGCAGAGTGATGCCTGTGCCCTTGTGCAGATGGTGACTGAAAGGCAGAACGAGCATCAGTTGCCCAGATACCGAAATTCAGAAATGGACACGGCTTCAGAACGGAGGCTTAATTTCTTGGTGAAGTGGGGTGGTGGAATTCGATGCTGAGAGCTCGGGAGGCCGGGCCTGTTCCGCGGGTCGCTCTCGCCGTAAAAGTAAAACCGGCACCGCCAACAGTTGAGTTGCAGAGCATCGCAAGTTGGTGGAAGAGATACTATAGTTGCAGAGCACCACGAGCAACATATCCTGGAAACGTCACTGACGGAGGAATCGTGGGACACGCGTGCGTTCGATCTTCAGCGGGGAGAGCGATCTGTGTGTATCGACTTTGTTTTTTTCCCCGATGGGATTTGAGCTTTTCTTTCTGTGGAACTGGAGTTTAGTTGGAATCTCCTCCAATCTCCGGTGACATGGACGCCTGCTAGAATCCACCGGCTGCTCACAGCGACGCGACGTCGACGCCCTGATCCTGGCCCCCCATCATTCCCATTCTATCGGTTCCAATTTCCGTTTCCTTCTCCTTCCTCATCTGAATTTTGAAGAAACCCATGCGTATGAAGTGAGCTCAACAATTGTTGAGTAATCGTTACTCGTTACCTCGTGTTGGTGTGGTATCTCCTGCATTTGTTTCCATTCCATAATTCCCCGGCAGCGACGAGACGAGCGAGGATCTTGGCGTGTGCCGTTGCCAAGATGAGAGAGAGGGGAGAGGACCCCACTTCACGTGCCGGACAACGCCGTCGCCTCCTTTCCTGTATGTGATGTGCCCGGACCAGGACAGATTGACAATGGCAGCCAGCCGGGGACGCTAAACGCCGGCAGAACGCACAGTCTCGAGTTGCGCGGAAACCATCGATAGCGGCTTGGGCGAGCAGAGTCACGAGATTCGCCGTCGACGGCGACTCGCGGAGGCGGCACCTCGACCCGTTCATGGAGGATTGACACATCACGCTCTGCATCGTTTTCCTGCTGAGTGAGGATGCCCCAGTCGATTGGGCTCGATGGCACATCATGGCCCATAATGGTCTGCGAAAGAGATCATGAATCTCAGGCTATCTGGCCTAAGAAGGGAAAAGTGGCCCGTGCGGATTTCTGCCAAATTCTTGACTGACGGCCCTCAAACAGAAACGAAATTGGTTAAGCCCATTTCAGAGAATAGAGTTATTATATTTTGCAAAAATCATGATGGTTTTAAAAGCAGACATATTTGATACCTCATGCTCTCATGAGTCACGATTGTAGGATCTTGTCTCACGGATGTTGGAAACTTTGTTCTAGACAGTATAGAATCTTGATTTACTTTTAAATCGATGCAGTCTATTAGTTTGAATCTAATCTCGACTTATCTGGTACTTTTATTCTATCGCAGAAGAACTGAAACCATTACCTCAAGATGTCTTGTGAGTAGTGATAGAGCATCTGGGTGACACTGCAAAGATTGTTTTTTCTCATTTCACTGTCATAATACAAACCAATACTTCGTTTGTGTCAATTGTCAATAGTGACTAGTACACAATCAGATTTTAATGGCTACATTATCTAAGTATAACTATAAGGAAATAATCAAAATCCAACACAGTTAGTTACCTTGGTAATATAATGTAAGATAGTTTTTCTCTCTCTGAAGGACATGTGCCCCTCCCCTTCTCTTCGTTCTCTTAGCGTGTGTTTGGTTCCGGGACCAAGTGGGACGGGATGGAACCATCCCGAAAACCGGGATGAAACCGTCCCACTTTTTGTTTTGTTCTAGGGATAGAACGGTCCCTGTTTTTTGTTTGATTGGAAGGATAGCAGGAATAGAATGGTTCCATTTCTTGTTTGATTGGGGGATAGGATTCGGACCGATGAATAGAGTTACCTTCTCATTCACGTGGTGAGGTTACCCATCCACAACATTATTTTCTTTTAACGGTGCAGGTCAAACATAATTTATACATCAATTGGTTATTAGTGCCGATAATAACCAAACTTGAGCACACATGCATGCATCTTTTTCCCCTTCATGCGACCACATCCCGAAGGAAAAAATAAAATCAAAGGCAGCACATACTTGCACGAGATACAACTTAATATGCAAGGAGATGACATGATTATCATCATAATCTGGTTCATACACATATAGCATGTCCAAACCTAAACCTTGCGTATAATTAAGCCACTTTTCATAGTTTAAGTGGTACAAGCAAAATGATAGTGAGAACCCAAAGTGCATTGTTTACATGTTACATCACTTATTTTTCCAATCAACCATACAAGTCATCATTAGTTAACCAGGAAATTTCTCACTAATCCACTTGGCCATGAAGTTCAGCTTGTACTCAAATGGCGCGGTGTAGAAAGCCCTACCAACATGTGGGTTTTCAACCGGATGAGCATAGTAATATGACTTGTGTGTGTCATCAAAACCTGGAAGGTCTTGCACCCGGTGAATCAAGTCGGAAGGCAAATCCATGTTTCCTGCAGCACACTTCTCTATAGCTTGTGCAAGCCTATCACCACAGTTTGTCAGCGCACTAATCAGCCCCTCATTGTCTGCATTTATTTCAGCAACCCTTGCTCTCTTGTTTGGTCTAGTTGCCGATGATGTTGCCCTATTATCGTCGGGAGTTGCTACCTCAACATCGCCTTCATTTTCATGTTCAATTTCTTCGATGCCTAGAGTGCAACTAGAGTCTTTTGCAAACTTTCTTGTAGCCATGCTATTGCCAAAGATTGTAGCCATTTGAACATAGTTCTCAAGAGGTTTGTTGAAAAAATCAGCATCGGATTTGTGATCCTAGAAATGATGATAGCAAGTAAAGGTTATTATGAGAAGAGAAGATTATGGGAGGAAACTATATTTGAAGACAACAACATAGAAGGCAAATAACAATTGCATATCTACCTTAATGTAATCATTTTAGTGGTCAACATCAAGAGTGATAATGCAATTGTCTTCATCCCAACCGAGATGCACTCACTTTCTTAAGTTTGCATATCTTTGCATACCTTTTTTGCAAGTACTTCGAATGATTCTTAATCTGATCACCACTTCTCTTGGTATTGAACTTTTCATTGATAGCCCTGAGCACAACCATTGTAATGTACCATCTTGAAGCCACTTGAGGTCTTAGCACCACTTGTCACTATATCCGTGAGCTGAGACAACATAAAAGCGGACATTGATGCCGTCCAATTAGCGGTTGGGACGGATTGGTCCGCCCGTTTCGAGAGAACCGTTGCGTCCCGCATCTCGACGAATATTCGCTTTGGGAATGGATCCGTCCCATGAAGAACCCGGAACCAAACGTTGCGAAATGAGGGACCGACCCGTCCGTCCCGTCCCGTCCCGCCTGATTCACCCATCCAAACACATGGTTAGTTCATGCCTCACTACAGGGCATCGACTACTAGCATGATGCAAAGATGACCAAATAAGAGTTGATTCATTAACGATGCAAATATTGCGAACAAATTCAATCAAATTAATTATTATATTGATGTAAATTGTATTGCATAACAATAAAGAAGTAACCTTACCATCTTTAGGAGGAGACACATCCAGCTTCATCATCCACATTCATCTATCCAAATGGAAATTGACAAAACTCATCCATTATTTATCTTTCGTACCAAACAAAAAAATAACTCTCTCCAACCCTTCAAACAAACAACAAAAGGAAGTCATGAACTGTGCTATCCTTGAAACCAAGAATGACCTGTCCCTCTTGACTCGTCAAGAGCACTTTTGGTTGTCGAAAATCTTCATAGGTAAGCTATTGTGTAATGTCTGGTTAGGGCTCAATTCAATTGATCTAAATTGTATCTATCCTTTATCCAAAATTATAGAGCCGAACATAAGAACCTTAATATGGAGATTCACCCCTAAGAGTTTTCCAATAATTTTACTTCCAAAAAACTGGTTTTAGAGAGTTGCTATATCTATTGAGAGTAAAAAAAAGACATGCACTCGAACAATTCTCTAAATTATTTTCTAAATAATTTAAATATCTTTCGGGAGTGAGAATCAGGTGGCAAAATGTAGAAACCTCATTTAGGAAGCAGTTGAAGAATAGTTTTTACTAATCACATCCTGTATTTTGATCTAGCTAACTCATTTATAGAACGGTTGGAGATGCTCTAAGCCTTTAAAATTATTGTATAAAAAAGAAGCCTTTAAAATTGTAGAGTGGCTCCTCACCGGAACTGATGTGGAGCTAAAGGATTGCTTGAGATCAGGAATCCCATTGTAAAGCCTATTGCTAGTTATATTCAGATGCATATAGCTTTATTAAAAGGAAACAAGTCCACGGCAGGTATTTCTGTGAGATTCATATAAGTCCCTTTCTACTCTTCGAACTTCTATGTCAATTGCTTTTATCAGTTGAGGCCATTGTGACACATAAATATTTGTTTGAAAACAAAGATATTGAATTTAAAATATCGGACGAACTGTTTGACCAGAAATTGATAGAAAACGAACGGAGGGAGACCAAAGATTTGACTGGTTGGACTTTCTTCAACCATGCCGCGTGCCTACCGTTATTCCCTCGCTGAGAAATGGCAGCCGAACCCGCGAAACCAACGACCACCTACCAAAAAACGACAAAAATAAAATAAATTAGTAAAAAAAGACGCCCCCACCCAAATGGAGGAGGTCGTCGTCGCCGCCGTCTCCGTCCACCCGCTTCGCCTCCGATGCCATTACCCCCACGCTCACGTCTAGGGCCTCCTCCCTCGCCTCCGCGCCCTCCGTGACCATGCCGTCGTGGTGGAAGCGCTCCAAGTCCGCCTTCCAGCGCCCCGTCTCCGCCGCGGCCTCCACGCCGTCGTCCCCCGCGCGGGCCTCCACCTCGCGCGCCCAGGCCGGCGGCGGCCGCCTCAAAGGGATCTTCTCGCCGCGCCGCCGCGGCTCACGCGGCAGCGGAAGCTGCGCCACGTCGACGACATCGACATCGCGCTCGGCGACCTCGGAATCGACGACGAGGCGCTGCCGTCCTCGCCACCGCCGCCGCAGAGGGGCCGCGCCTCCGCGTCTGAGGCCCTCGGGCCCCCGAGCTCCACTCCGATCTCGAGGTCCGCCAGCGCCAGGGAGGGCGGGGCTCCGCCTCCGAGATCGGCGTCGTCGCCCGTGCTGCACCCGCTTCCGCTGCCGTCGCCGAGGTTGGCGGAATTCGATACGCCGGAGCCGCCGTCCGTCGTCGCGGATGGGTGGGGCGAGAGGCCGGCGCCGGCACCGTCCTCTAATGCGCCGAGGTAACCACAAAATTGCCTTAAAATTCCCTTTCCCCCCTCTTTTTTGTGCTTAATTTTGATCTAAATTGAACAAGTCATGTTTTTTTATTGAATTGTGAATGTGGTCACCCCGTTAATCGATACTTAATAGCTGTGATTATTGTCGGATGAATTTAGCCTGGAGATATAGTTGTGTACCAATGCAGCATTTGTTCATTGGACCATGCATAGTTTCTTCAGATTTTGATAGCACTGAAGATATCAGATTCAGGGGATCCAAGATAGCATTTTATTTCGCTGTTTCATGCATTGGTCACATTAATTGAGGTATGGAAATGCAGGAACACGGGATGACAAATGTTCTCTGTACTAGAAATGTTTGGTCTGAATTGAGTTCTCGACAACACCATTAGCACGTACCAATTGCTTTTTTTAGACCCACATACCAATTGCTTGAAACCGACATCCACTACTCAGGTCCTACCATTCACCAGGAATTAGTGAACCAGAGCAGTGCCCAGTGCTGAACCATTACTTTTGACACCTTAAATAGATTAAACATGATTTTCGTGGTGATTTGGACATTTGGAAGTGCATAGAGTTTTCGTACAACTGGACAGTTTTTGACTGAGTTCACTCTTCTGTGTCATAGACGGATCATCATTCATGACCTTTCAACTTAGCTATCCAATACGGATTAGAGTAGGGTCCTTCTGTTGAAATTCACTCCATCTGTATGTATTGAATTCCCTAGACATTGATCCTGCACAGCTGTCGTCTTTTTCTCGAACAATGGAGGAAACATATGTGCCATTTCACTGAATAGTTGGAGAAAAAACAATAGTTCGACAGAACAGGGCAAACCCTGCTCATGATGATTGTCTTTCTGCACTCTAATTGTAGAAAGTTATACAAAAGGTTTATCTTGGGAATTCATAATACATCTTTTAGGATAAGAAAAAAACATTCTCAAATTTGTTGGAAAGATATAGATGGACTGATGGTTGTGAAGTGGAAACTAGATTGTTTGAACTAGAAGAGTTAGAAAGAACGGGTGACGAATCTATCTCACGATAAGGAAACATTCCTCTTTGTAGCTATTTGAGCCATATTTTAACGAAATATTACATCAGGGATGACGTTATTGATATCGTGATTTAGCTCAATTGTGCTAAAAAATTTGGCTATCCTATGATCTAGGTGGCTTTTAATTAAAGAAGAAATAGGCACCCAAATATTTCTCGAAGTTGTCTAGGAAGAAGGTAAAATTAGCAGTGTATCAGCATAACCATTGTGTCACCTGACCCTCTTTGCTGACAGCTCTTTTTCTTTGTATACTAATTTTCTCTTTTTACGTAGATGATTCAGAGATATGCATATATCCTTGAAGCAAAGTTTTAGCTAAACTTGAATTACTCGTTGAGTTTTTTTTATCCTTACAAGGATTATGGTTATAGGGTGACAGGCCAAATTGTGCAAAAGGTTTCTGAGCATAACGATTTGTTGCCAAATGGAACAAAGTGGGCTACCTCCAGTCACCACAAAAATGCATTCCGCGAGAAGTTCCAGGATAAGAGCTCAGTTGGCACTATGGATTTCCGTTTGAACATTCCTGCTAAAAGTGCTCCAAGCAGTGGCTTTTCGAGTCCTGTGTGCAGCCCTCGAAGATTGAGCAATGTAGATTTGTCATACGCTATTGCACCTTCTCAAGGTCCCCAAGCATGGTCAGCTCCATCTATCCATTCAATAGATTTTGTGGGAGCTTCATCCCCTCGGACTTCCCCTGAAAGATATACACGGGGTCCAGAGCGATCTCCTTGCTATAATGCATTACGAAGTCCTATTCGTATGCCAAGGAATACCAGTGCACCTCCATCACCTATGCACCGGAAATTATTTCCAGATAGCCATAGCTCACGCACTGAAGGAAACGGGAGTGTCAGTTTTCACCCCTTACCTCTCCCACCGGGTGCTATGAGCCCAATGCAGACAGGGTTTACTGACCAGCTTACTCCAAAAATTGAAATGCCCTCAGTGGCTGGTCAATGGCAAAAAGGAAGACTTCTGGGCAGCGGCACATTTGGTTGTGTATATGAAGCTACCAATAGGTATTGGAAGTGTATTTCGTTTATAACTGCAACCAATAAATCATGTTTAAACTGAATGCTGATTTACTCCATTTTCGTACAGGCACACTGGAGCTCTTTGTGCAATGAAAGAAGTCAACATAATCCCTGATGATGCGAAATCTGCTGAGTCCTTGAAGCAATTAGAGCAGGTAACTAAATCTGATAGTATGCCCAACAATGACAGATTCCTTTCAATCAGACGAAATAAGTACTAATTTTCCTTTTTCCTTGTTCGGTGCTTTTGTTCTCTATCTGAATACTGTAGTTTTTATGCTATTTTGTTCCTGCTGATTTTTTTATATGCCAACAGATAAGCTCCCATCCGCTTATATCTTTCAAATATCACCTACATATCTAGAAAACACAAGTTACACCATCTATGAGAATGTCTTCTTAATTCTCATTGTAAATCTGTAACAATGGTTTAGAGCAAAGCATCTTCTTCTCTTTACTGAATAATTTACCTATATGCAAGCTTTGCGGTAGCCTTTGCTAACTTACTTTCATGTGTTTCAGGAAATAAAGTTCCTCAGCCAGTTTAAGCATGAAAATATAGTGCAGTATTATGGCAGTGACACTGTGAGTTCCCTTTGTATTCTGAGTTAAAATAATCTGCCTGTATATTTTCATGTGATCTTTGAAGAATCTTGCAGATAGAAGATCGTTTCTATATTTATCTGGAATATGTTCACCCGGGTTCGATTAATAAGTATGTAAAGCAACATTATGGGGCAATGACAGAATCAGTTGTACGCAATTTCACTCGCCATATTCTGAGGGGTCTAGCATTTCTGCATGGCCAAAAGATTATGCATAGGTGTGCAAACTCAAGCGTTGTCCACATGCAATTCTTTTGTTTTCAGGTCAACTGTCACTTGACTCCTTGCTTGCTTCCTGCTGATATTTGTGTATTTCCTGCTTGTGAGCATCCAGTAAACTTTTCTAGATTAAATTTTACAACAAAAATATAATTTAAGAGAAATTTTCCCATATAAACCGTCAAAGTCTAATTGTTTCAATTTAGTTCATTTATTGTGTTCTGTCTGATACTGGTTGACTTGACTACATATGCAAAAGAAATTGTTGCATCAAAGATCCAATAGGTATCACTGTTGTTTATCTTGCTCTTCCCTTTTCATGACCGCCTCTGATACCTTGCCATTTATGTGTCCATTTGAACATATAAGGATCAGAGTTAGAGGAATTATGGTCACAAATCTTAGTTTCTTTGTTCCTGATATTCTCCTGTCACTGTCAAGGACTTTGTTACAAAGCTTAAGAAAACCATCAGAAGAAATAAATGCCAACCCAGTATGTTGGCCGCTTTTGCTCACCTAGGCACTTTGGATCACCCTTTAACTAAGGAATTTTTCAATGGAGTACCATTATTGGCAGTAGTGGGAATTCTCTTTGTTACTATGTACTTTTATGCAATTACCTTGATTATATCTCGTGGTTAAAATGTCATTGAATCTACTCCTGCAGGGATATCAAAGGAGCAAATCTCTTAGTTGATGTTCATGGTGTAGTGAAATTGGCTGACTTTGGAATGGCCAAGCATGTGAGTGTAATCTCGTATGGAGTTTTAGTAATTATTTTCTCTAATCATGTTGTGGCATTATTTTCTCAATTTTTTTCAGTTAAGTACTGCAGCCCCTAATCTTTCATTGAAAGGAACTCCATACTGGATGGCTCCAGAGGTATGCCTAGATATACAACTTCTTATGTTTCAAGCTTGAAGTTTTCCACATGAGGGTAAAATCTGTCTTAGAGCAGCATAGAATTGTAATGTTATACTGCTTTCAACTTGTGTTACCAATGAAAATGACAAACTTCTTGTCAAAAGCCGTATTTACTAAACTGCAGAGTAAATAATGGAAAGTGGATTCCTATTGTGTGGTTACCTCCAAACTCAGTGAGTTAATAAAGGGCCATGAAACAATTTTTCAGTTGTTAGGATATATACTTTTTTTTTGCTATGTATGGAATTTGTTAAAATGACCATTGTGAAAGTACTATTTGATATATCAATCTCATAACTTTGCAGTTAGGAAAGGAATCAGTTGGTTTAAAACAACACCAATAGCATTTTTGTTTCTCTCATTCCGTGTCAGCTGGTTTAAAATAACATCAATAGCATTTTTATTTCTCTTATTCCAAGAGTAACTTTAATTGTTGTCTTGATGAAATTTAGTTTGTATCTTGTTCTGCAGATGGTTCAGGCTACACTAATGAAAGATATAGGCTATGATGTTGCCGTTGATATATGGAGTCTTGGTTGCACTATTATAGAGATGTTTGATGGAAAGCCACCTTGGAGTGATCTCGAAGGGGTAATAGCTTTAAGCGTATCTTTTCAGAAAATTCTCGCATGCCTGTCAGGACTCGTTATTGCTTAATGTGGAATTGTGGATAAATTCACTTAAATGGAACAGATCCCTTGTCATATGCACATGAATAGTAATAATTATTTACTGTAATAATCATAGATAAGATTAGTTGGTGCCTAATGCAGGGACAATATTAGCTGTTATTAATAAGATTATTACATCAGGTTGTGTTGCATTCTACCTATACAAGATCAAAGTTCTTAGGGGTTCAGAAGGGGCTGAATTCTCTCCTTTCATTTGTTCTCATCCCCTCAGTCTTCAGTCTTCAGCTATGTTATCTTGGCTCTTTTCTTTTGAGCCTTATGAAGCCATCATGCTAGGCTTAAGGCGGATTTTAGTTAATTTGTCTTGTTTCGAGCTTTTCTTCTATAAAAAATGATTGCATGTTCGCAAAATCAGCTATGCTGGCTTGGCTCTTTTCTCTCTAGTACTACCTCATAAGGTTCCAAGTTTCCTCAGCCAACCAAAATTGTTGGTTCTGAAGCACATGATGATTCCAACATGTTTCCATCTGATTTCTTAAAGCATAAAAAAATTGTGACATTGCAATATCAATGATTTCTAACATTCTAGAAGATCAAGTCCCCTGTGATATGAATTATTAATGCTGAAACGTGAAGTTTTTATTTAATTACAAAATTCTCACTTGCCAGGAACAAGAATGATAGCTAGATATCCTGAAAATAACCATAGAGTAATTTCGAATTGTAAGGCATCAGATAACATAAATAGCTAAAAAGTAAATTTACACACTAGTGTTGGTCCTAGTTGTTGACCAGCTCATCCTCTCTCCCCCTTTTCATGCATGCTTCATTTCTCATTGGATCAGAATCACTAACCTTTTATCTAAAGCTTATTGTCTGACACCTTTTTCTGTAATTCAGCCTGCTGCAATGTTTAAAGTTTTACATAAGGACCCACCAATTCCTGAGAATTTATCCCATGAGGGAAAAGAATTTCTGCAATGCTGTTTCAAGAGGAATCCGGCAGAGAGGCCAACGGCAAGCGAGTTGTTGGACCATCCATTTATCCGCAATTCAAGTCATTACAATAAACATGGATGTATACACTCATTTGCAGGCATTAAAGTCAATGTGAGTACTTTTTTGCACACTAATCCTATATCACCCACTCGACCCTACTCCCCCAAAAAGAAAAGATGGAAAGAGATCCTCAGACTGGTGTTCACATGATGCCACTGTTACAACAGGATAATGGACAGAGTTCAAGAGACAAACCATCCTCAAAGAGTGATCCATGCTTCAAAGGGAAAACTACTGCTGGGTAAGTAGAGATCCATGTTGCAATCGACAGATAATTTTTCATTTGCTAGCTAGACATTGAAATACATCATCTTTTTATTGCCAGTGAACCAGGCAACACTAGGCCTTTTGAATCAGCTTTTCGATCGACTCCACTAACACTGCCGGAGGTTACTCCTAATTTTTTCCCTCGGCCTTTAGGTTTGGCCCCTAATTTGGGTTCGGCAGCAAATTTCGGGAATGCCATGTATTTTCCAACGGCAAACCCTCATCCTAGTCCACTGCCAAGGCCTAACGGAAAGGAGGTTATGTTCTAAGCATGCGCTGTTGCATGCCGTGAAATGGGTTATTTATATCAGAGATATTGGTCCAATCTCAGTGTGCCTTGCAGCAGCTCATGCCATGGAGAGCAAAGATGTGGTTATGCAAGAACTGCAACCTAGAAAAGCTGGCTCTAAGTCATGTAATGAGACTTCACAGCTTGCAACTACAATGCGCTGACCTACTCTACTAAAAGAAGAGACAAAGTTGACCTACAGGATGCAACAATCGTCCTGTATTTCTGTTAAGGGAGGCAGTATGGTAACAACTGAATTCTGCTGATTCACGCTGGATTTTGAAAGCATAGATCTAGAATGCCCCAAGAAATTATTTATGGCATTTTTCTTTTTGTGGATATGTGATGTAGAAGTAGGAGTAGCATTAGATTAAAAAAAGTACATGTTCTCATATTTCAACTAGGAGTTTAGTTGTAAATCTATGGTGTCTGCGCTGCTCTGTTGTAATTCAATTTGTCCTGTATCATCGATTATTCATTTTTGGTCAAAATAACAGTGTCTAGCTGAGTTATCTGTGTACTAATTTCATTTGATTATTAGACAATGAAACTATGAGCGCAAGCTAATAGGAAACAAAATGTATCCAAAATTCAGACAAAAGAAACAAAATGTATCCAAAATTCAGACAAAAAATAAGACCGCTCTTCACATGCCAACATCGGGATTAAACCTCCACATAGTAGAAACAAATTATGAAGCAGTTAAAACCAAATCATGGCATTCAATACATCAAAGGATCGACATACATTTTGATGTTCTCGAGCAGTGCAGCTCACACCAAATAGGGCATACAAACTACCAGCTATGCTGAAAGTGACAATCTGTTGCCTTAGTCTTCAGGTCCATATGGCACCTTATCAAAGTTTTGATAAATATAGAATTTCATGCATACGCCAAGTCTAGAGCTTCACAGCAAGTGTAAAAGCTCTTTGGCCTTGTCCTCTGTGACCTACAGGATGCAACAATCCAGCATAGTAGCCCAACTGAAAAGTCGCTCCATGAAAGCAACTTCATAATCAGATCCTGGCAGCTCTAAGATTTCTATTTCTTCGAGGTGATTCAACATGAGTTCCTCCGTTTTCCAGTTTGATGGAAAATCACAGATAGTAAGATACAGTAAGGCCATGGACTGTCCCTGACGCAAATAACATATATAAATTAGTAAGATTATTATGTCATCAAGGAATCACCAACATTATCTTTGTTAAAATATAAGACATATAAATTAATTTACATAAAAAATATTATTGTTCTGTGCTAAGTGAAAACCTTTCTATCCATTGACTATCTAAAAATATGAGCAAGCAGTTTGGTTGGGTTTGGCCCGTCACACACTGAAGCGCAAGTGAAGCCAGCATGTCCGGTACTCTACATGGGCTGGGCCACAATGCATGGGCCGCAATAGCAGCTTACTCACATGGTCTGGGCCACAATGCATGGGCCGCAATAGCAGCTTCGGTTGGGCCATAAATGCATGGATGCACATTATTCAATGGGGTGTCCCATGCGATTTGTTTTCATGTGCAACTTAAATTTAGGACAAGCTGGAGATAATTCATATTGTCCAAACTAAAAGTGTTATGTGAACATACCTTGTTTAAAAAAATGTATTACACACACTAGATTTGTTTCCCTTCTTATTGGGAATGAGCAGTGCATAACTGAGTTATCTGTCACAGAACTGATTCGATTTGAATTGTTTATTGACAGGTACGATGTTACATAGAACGACGGTGAAACACACCAGTATTCGGAAAACTGTGAGAACAAGCTAACAGAAAACTGGATACGATACGATATCCAAAATTCAAACAAAACTAATTCCACCACTTCGGTCCTGCCAACATTGGGGTTAATTAAATTAAAACAGAATACAAGATGCCGACATCATATTTTATTTTTAAGGATTGGAATGTGTTTGTAATGTTCTCAGAAGGTGCAGTTCACACCAAGTGGGAGGTACAAACTGAGCAATGAACTGGTGCCTTAGTCTTCAGGTGCACACAACACCTTATTCATGTTCTGATGACTGTAAAATTTCATAGAAATACCAGTCCTAGAGAAACTTCGGAGCGTGTCGAACAAACTCCTTGTATTTCACGGAAGCAAACTCACATTCTCAGATCCTCGCAACTCCCGGATCTCTATTTCTTGTAGGTGATTAGTAGGAGTTCCTCGGTTTTCCAGGTTGGTAACTCTCGAGTATCAAATGAACTAAATATGATTGTACATCCATTCTGGATGTAGAGGCTGGATCTTTTCCATTATCTAAAAAAAATGAACTAAATATAATTAGATTGTCTGAACACTTCAAGCTGTGACTCTAGCAATACGGCACCCCAATGACAAATCGGGACAATGAAATATGTTGCTGTATAGCCTTGCCAAAAAAAAATCTCAGGTATCATTCTGTTGACAGCCATATACACAATACTTCAGTTGATAGAGTCCAGGTCTAACAACTACTGCCAAACTGGCTAACTCCTGATGCGCTATCAAGATTCAACTGCCCTGCAATAATTCAATCTACTTGCTGTCCAGTATCCACAGCCATATATTTCAAAACTGAAATTGACTTGACAGTAACCCGAAAATAAGACACATTGCCAAGTTTTTACTGAAGTGTTCTCATTAGGAGATACATACATCATGTAGAGACTGGACAGACTCGGAATCAATGTTGATGCTATCCAGCCCCGGGAATCGCATATAGTGAGATTCTGTAGGCACGGACACCGTGGTGATGATATGACATCATCAAATTTGCGCAGGCCGTGGAACCGGACACCGTTCAAGGAGAGCTCAGTGGGCTGGGTGAAGCAGGGCAGCTCGAAAGTGTCGGCCTCCTCCTCCCCCTCATCATCATCACCATCATCCGTGGCTCTTCTCCCAACCAAATTGGCAATAAGAAGCTCATCGGAGACCCGACGCGAGGCGGCGACGACTTCAAGGATGCGCAGAGGCACTTCACTAGCGGAGAGGGCGCTGCGGAGGCATTCTGGATGGCGGAAGAGTGGGACAGCGTCGAAGCGGAGCTCGGGGAAGGAGGGCCACTCGGGCCGAGGCCGGGTTTGGGAGTTGAGCCGGAAATGGTGAAGGCTGCCGAGGTCGATGTTTAATCTTTTTTCCTTTTCTCTTATTCTGGGTTTTATAAGAAAATAAAAGCAAATAAAAACCAAATGAAATAAATCCAACTCTAAAAGATGGAGAAAAATTCAAAAAAATCAAATAAAGTGAAATAACAATCATGATGGATGCAAATATTGTTTTTAGGGTATTTGGTTCAAAAAGGCAAGAATTCTTCGTTACCTTTAATTCTCTATAGCCTATAGGTTTTTAAAGAAAATACATTATCAGAAGGAATTTCTATAACCAAATTTTCTCAGTTATTTTTCAAAGTTTTAATTTTATAGAGATTTTTATTTGTTTAAATTGGGTTTCAAAATTTGGGGTGTCACACCGTGTATATTGCATTGCCCCATTGGTAGTGCCAGATGTCTTTAGTACCAGGCTGTGCTATCTGTGGCTGCTGAATTTTATCTTGAAGTGCTATGAATTCCTGGTGGGTTGGGGCTGAGAGCAGCAGATGGAAGTGGTTTTCAATGCTTACCCTGCCGAGGAAGCTTGCTACTGAAATTGCTTTGTCTTTGGCAAAGGAGTACAATCATGGGAACTGGGCATGTGGCAGCATATCGTTCCACATATCAGTCCAGAACATTACTGTTGTTCCATCACCTATATTGCACTTTGCTACTCCTATAAACCGTGAACGGGTCACATAACTTTAGGAGATCTTTCAGCCAGAAGGAGCCTTTTGCCTTTGCTGCGTGTGGTAGCTATCCATTAGAATAGTAGGTGTTCCAAACTAACTTGACCTAGGGGACAACTTTCTTATTGATAAAGATTTTGAGTCACTAGGAAGTTGTTGTCTTAGTAATTGTTTTCCCCTATAGGTACATATATGACTATTTCATCAGCTTTGGGAACTAAACAATGATATTTGTTTCCAAAATGGTTACTGGCAGGATCTGAAGATCCAATGGAAGGTTCTATGACCTATCGGAAGAGCTAAAGCTATACAAAATTCACTGAATGATCAAATAAGGATATCTCGGAGGATGACGTTGTGATAAACCATTCAATCGGTACTGAAGAAAAGTGGTATCTAGACGGAGCATCTGAAAGCCTGCTGGGCAAAGGCAGATCCTCCAAGAAGCGAAAGCATTTCATGAAGTAGATAACCGCATCCAAGCGAAGATTTATATGTGATAGAGCTTACGTTCTTCACACTGCATACCATCACCGTCGAGTTACGAACAAAGGCCCCCTGATTTTACTGAAATTACCATTTTCCACGAAAACCCAGTTTCAGTAAGAACAAATCTTTGTTGGAGGGTCTCGTCATCGAGCAGCTGCTGTAATGTAATATCTGGAGAACGACATTACAAGCTGATGCTTTAAGGGTACCCGATGTGATCCGGATGCGAGAGCAGCCGATGGCCTCAGTTAGCAGCAAGCTCTTGATAATAGGGCAGTCATCGAGCAAAGGAATGCAGAGATGGAGCTCTCAGAGATGTCCACGTTCAAAAGGCCGAGCTGCTTGAGCAGCAGAGTGTAGCATGTTGTTTTCCATCAGAGAAAGTGCAGCCACCGAAGCTTGCAACGTGAAGGGTAGAAGAGAAGCGGCCCGGGTGCGTGGAGAGGATGCTTGAGATCTTGCCGACGGGTATGCGCTTTGACGCTTTTTTTTTTGGGCTTGACAAGCTGCAAGCGAGGAGGTCGATGTTGAGACAATGAGACGAGCGGCGGAGATGGATGGCCTGCGTGCCTCGTGGGGAGAACAGATTAGGTCGCCGAGGAGGTGATTCTTGCTGGTTGGCTGTGTACCATTACCGACAGCTGTGACCGTAGATCGGAGTACCGGATTGCATCTAGAGGAATAGATTTTGTTTCATAAAAGTAATCGCCAGAACTCTGAGTTTTCAGAATGAAGCAAGAATGACGGACCAGAATTTCTGTCAACAGTCAAATCAGAATCAACATCACTATTTGAGCTGCTAAGGACAACCTCATTATATTTCAGTTTCCTGGACAGTGTAGGACTGAAAAATAGATAAATTGTGACTCCCACTAATAGAGATCTTCCACAACGACTAATGAAGCTACGTTAAAACAGGGTGAACGTAGGAGTGGTGCACTGATGGAATCATGATCAAACCTGACCGAATTCTGGGACACTAATTAAACCAAAGCTGTCTTTTTAGAGAATCGATTCAGGCCTCCACTCCAAGCAGCCAGCGGCTTTTATAGGTATCTGCTACCATTTTCTCCGTTCTCAAGCACAATAGACAATAAAAGAAAACTACACGTTGCACCTTAATCAAACTCTGACACAGATAATATTAGATATAGAGAGTATGATAAGAGATCCATATCATCTGCCCATGGTTTCAGTGACAGAACAAGTGCCAGCCATCTATTTAGCAGTCCCCTGGCTGAGTAAGCCTTGCCAAAACATGCCTAGATCAGAAAAATAAAAGGATCAACGATGCAAAAGTCATTGGTTTCTATTCCTCCAAGTGATTCAACAACACTTGTTGTACTCCAGTCTATCTTCAGGTCCAGTCAGAATCACAAATGCTGAAATACATCGTGATGACATGCAGTTTGTGCTGCAAACAAGGAGCACAATAACCAGGGAAAATATTCGGTGGAAACCACCTATTCAGTGAAATCGTGAAAACCCTCTCAAAAAATATATTTAAAAGTTTTCAAAATTTCTGAAACTTGGTATACATGTACATGATACCATAGGAAACATGCACACAAAATTTGAAGACAAGATTCAACATCATTTAAAAGATACAAAAATAACAAATCAAGAATATATATGGAGAAAAGGACAAAAAATGCACATGGTGTAATTTTTGTCCTCTTCTACCTGATTTTGTTAATTTTGTATCTTTTAAATGATGTTGAATTGGTATCATGTACATGTATACCAAGTTTCAAAAATTTTGAAAACTTTTAAGTATGTTTTTTAATATGGTTTTCACGATTTCACTGAAAGGTGGTTTGCACCGAATATTTTCCCCAATAACCAAGTAAGGTTAACTGATATATTTGAGTGACAAATTAATTATCAAGCACATGACAACCGAAGGCTTAAAACTTTTTCTGTCTCTCTTTAATGTGAAACAAGACCTAAAAGAAAATCAAACAATAAGATGATAGGTTTTAACATTTTTGAATGACAGGCAAGCATTTTTATGCTTTCGTGCACTGGAGTAGGTACCAAGAAGAAAACTATAGAAACTATGTCTAGTGCTTACCATGGCAACCTAGTAACTTAGTCTTCAGGTGCATACAACGTAATCTTTACCGAATTTATGAACCATGTAGAATTTCAAGCATATATCTGGCCTAAAGAAAATTTAGAATCGATCAAGTAAATTAATGTGCTATTTCATCCCTCTGACACACAAATGAATTCAAACTAACGTGTCTAACATTAGTATATAACGCAAACAATGTAAATTGAGTTCAGGGAGAAAAAGAGTTGAATGAAAAATGTGGAAATAACTGAGATTGGTTCCACCACATCAAAAGAAAAAGTAAATAGGACTTGTCATTGCTTCTGGTATATGTCTAAACGCTGCAGACAAGTCATTGAATGAATGTCCATTTGCAATTACAGTCAGGTCCAAAGATGTAACGTCAGGAGCATTGTCATGTCTTCCATCAAGTACTCCAACTCTTCCGTGTCATGAGCATCCATAGAGTGTCACATAAAAAAAGGATTATATACAATAGGTGGAAAGAGACAATCGCTAGCATGGAGCACAAGATTATTGTAAGCTAACAATAAAATAATTGTAATGGTAACTCTTTCCAAACTACTCTGGATCTCAGGTCTCGAAGAATTTCAAAGGAGTGAATATGAATGTTTTTAGCAATTTTACTGGGGCTTAAACAAAGCAAATGAAGTTCTTTCCTCTTTTTTTCGTGAAGAGCATTAGTATGCCAAATGTGCTATAACAGCAGGGACTCAATTTTAAACCATACATGAAGCTAACAAGCCTCTAGCTGAGTTGGTTACGTGGCTCTAGTAGCACTCCTCAAGTCCCCGAGGCAGCGAATTTCAAGTTTGGGTTAAAAAAATCCCCTCGTCAGTCACCATGCCAAAGCACAAGTCTAAGGTCCGGCCTAGGTCATTAGTCGTCTCACACGGATTACGGTGCCATAGTGTAAGAGCGGGGCAGGGGTTCGGGGTTTCCCCAGCCTGCGCGAGAAGGTCTTCTCTCGTAAAAAAAAAGCCCATGGGGCTGTCTTACCCCTTGTAGGTTGATTGTTTTTTAAAAAAAACATACTTGAAAGAATATATAACGCTGCTCAAATCTCGAATATGCTCCATAAAAAGACTTGAATTGAACTCATCCGTAGATAAACCCGTTGATTGTGTAAAAAGCCATATAGTGTTCCATAGACACAAAAGAATGATTCCAGCTTCTTGAGATGTACCATGCTGTCAAGATGGACGACACTGGGCTCACATAACTTGAGAGACTTCAGCCGAGGAGCCGAGATGTTGGCAACCGGAACTGGCAGATCCGGGTCTGTCAAAAGGCAATCAAACAGATATAAATGTTCGAGAGCTAGTGCCACAACGGTGACCTGCTGGACACCATGGAGACTAACAAGATGAAGCATGAGTATCAAATTGTCCAGCCCCGGACATTGCGGAGGAGAAGATTCTGCCGGCACAGGCACCGTGGCGCGGATAGAACGTCTTCGAGCTTGCCCGGACCGTGGAACCAGACATCGCTCAGGTAGAAGTCGGTGAGCCAGGCAAACACCCCGGTGGGCGCCACGGAGAGGCTGAGAGACCCTAGGTAGAGGCCGATTGTGGTGGCCTACTCAAAGCAAGGGAGCTCAACAGCCTCCCCATCCTCCTCGCCATCCACGGCTCTTGGTCCAACTGAGTTGAGAAGAACGAGCTTACTAATCCACGGTTTCCATCGGTAAGTGAAACCACAGTTCCCACACAAGTAAGAGGCAAGCTCTGAATCACTAATATCGATGAGTTGAACTTTATAATTGATATAAAATCTCTAAACTTCAAACACAACGAACTTTTCAGTTGAAGAAGCCGTGACTCTGATATCCGAAAGTGGACAAACTTCAACTGATGCCAAGCTCCGAACTAGAACATCAATGTACTTCAACTGAACAAGACAAGTGGTCAAACATAACGTAAAAAGTTAATGACGGCATCAATTTTACAATATAGTACAGTATACGACAAGATGAATGTAAGTAATGCACAGATGGAATCGTGATCAATCATGACCGAATCATAGGATGCTAATGTAACTGAAATTTTCTTTTCATGGAACCGATTCGCACAACCACTTCTGGGAAGCTATATCCATCCAACACCTATACATGTACCGTCGAAAAATGCCTACAAGCAGCTAGTGCCTGCACTTGAGTTCTTTAGTTGTCATGTCCAAGGATTCCAAGTTGAACATGTTAGTTTTTCAGATAAAAACTCAGATACCTAAAAATAAAATAAAACGAAGCAGGCTATTAGTACAAACTATGATTACAACTCCTTACTGAAACACACAAGGCGTGGAGAAGCTTTGGAACATCTGGAGCAGGTCCTTGGCCTTGTTTTCATTAATTGAACGACTGAAAGTCTCTGTCATCATTTTCACCCAATTGAGTAGTTGAAAGTCACTGTCATCATTTTCACCCAATTGAGTAGTCGCTTCACAAATGCAACTTCATGTTCCGATCCTCTAAACTCTTTGATTCTAATTCTTCGAGGTGATTCGACAAGAGCTTGTCAGTTTTCCAGTGTTGGTTGATCACACATTGTTCCAACAGTACTGTTTCATTGTTCCAGCACTATATTTTCATTGTGCTGAATCAAATGTAAAATTTCAGTTAACTTAAAACTAACAAATCTGTAAAAGAAATGGAACAGATGTTGTTTTGCTATAATACCCTATTTTGATTTTGTCAAAAAATTGACTGTCCAATGCTACCTCCTGATTTTTCATGTAAATCGGTACGGTTTCCATTGGTAAGTGAAAAACCATAGTTCCCACACAGGCAAGAGGTAAAGCTCTCAATCATGAACACTGATGACTTGAACTTTCTAATTGATAACATAATCTCTAAACTTCAAACACAACGAACTTTTCAATTGAACAAGCCGTGACTCTGATATCCGGAAGTAGACAAACTTCAACTGATTGCCAAAGCGCTGAACTACGAACATCTGAACAAGACGAATGGTTAAACATAACGTAAAAAGTCAAAGACGACATCAATTTTACAATGGAGTAGTAGACAAGGTGAATGTAAGTAGTGCAGGATGAAATCATGATCAAACTTGACCGAATCCTAGGACACTAATATTGCTGAAATTTTCTTTTCATAGAACCGATTCAGACATCCACTTCTGGAAAGCTATATCCATCCAACACATACATGTATCCTCGAAAAATGCCAACAAGTAGCCAATGACTGCAGTTGAGTTCTTTAGTTGTCATCCATGTCAAAGGATTCCAAGTTGAACATGTCAGTTGCATGTAAAAGCACAGATAGCTAAAAATAAAACAAAATGAAGCAGGTTATCAGCACAAACTCTGATTACAACTCCTTACTAGTACATACTAGCTAGGATACTTCAAAACCATGAATAAAACACTTTGCACCTCAATATGTGAACGACAAGAAGCAATTCAAAGCATTCAGTGGTGTATCTTGCATTTTTCATAGATATCTGCTATCCTTTTTTTCATGATATGTGCCAACCTGCTAACTTAGTCTTTGGGTGCATACAACACCTTACTGGATTCCTGATAAATGTAAAATCTCATGCAGACGCTAGGCCTGGAGAAGCTTTGGAACATCTGGAACAACTCGTTGGCCTTGTTTTCATTGATTGAACGACTGAAAGTCACTGTCATCATTTTCAGTACTTTCACCCAATTGAGCAGTCGCTTCACAAATGCAACTTCATGTTCCGATCCTCTGAACTCTTTGATTTTTAATTCTTCGAGGTGATTCAACAAGAACTTTTCAGTTTTCCAGTGTGTTGGTTGATCACAAATGCAACCTGATGAGCATGCAGATGGTTCCTGAAACCAGAAAAAAAATTAATTATCAGCTTGCATGAACTATTTGGTATATGGCATGAAGACATCTGTTCCATGTATATGTCAGTCTAAAGTGTAGTGTACTGATCTCAGAATTAGAGGTATAATAATGACATGAAAAGGGGGATATCTGATGCAAAGGCCAGATTCGGCGTTACTTTTTTTTGTGTAACTGCCTGCAACATGTATCACTTTTTACAAGAAATTTAGAACTGTACAAGAAAAATCTATACAACAGTGTTTCAAGACTCGCTATTTAAAATATAACACTTGCAACCCAGATAGTCCTTATCATCCAAAAATCAAAGCAAGACCTCAATGATCATTATAAGTCATGGGAAGAATTTCTAACAAGATCTAAATATGCATACAAAGGGGTTTTTTTATAACAATATGCATACAAAGGGTTAGGGTCACACATAGACGAGGCCTTGATCAACCAAGAAATGCGAAAGCGTATCACTTCAGTGGAAAACTAAATATTGTACAATCACAATAACTTTACCTCCAGCTTTAAAACTAGTACCAGCCTTTTTATACCAGAACAAATCCTGAGAACATGGAATGAACAGGCCCCAATAGCATGACCACTTGACGTTATAGTCAGGTGCAAAGATGTAAGATCAGGGAGCACTGTCATGTCTTCCATCAAGTATTGCAAGCCACTCACCTCCTATGCATCCATAGAACATCAGATAGAAAAGGGATTATATACAATAGGTGGAAAGGGACAGAAAATATTTATCTTTTAAGCTGGCCATGCTGTTACCATGCAGCAAATTGTTCTTATAGTCTAAAAGACTTAAAAGAACTGCAATGCTAATTCTGTACAGACAGCTTTGGATCTCATGTCTCAAAAACAATAAGGACGAAGTGAATACTGAATACACTCAGCAATTGCAGGGAATTAACCAAAGCCAATGAGTACAAATGTTTCGTGGAAATTAACAGATAACAGCATCATATGGACAACTATATATAAAACCAATAACACATTGGACACAAAGCAGACACCAATTTCAATGTTACTGGATGATTAATTAGGCATTTGTTTTAATGTTACAGTTAAGCTATGTATTCTTTTAAGAAAACCTTTAGTGTGCCTCATGTGCTTCAATGACAGAGACTCAATTTCAACCATAATTGGTTGAAGTATAGTCGTGCACGATCCTCGGATATGTTGATATGTTCTATCAAAGTTAAAACATACACACATTAACAAAAATTTGTTTATGGATGGCACAATGACAATTTTAAACAAGAGATGAAATGAACTCACCAGCACAATGTGTAATGTGAGAAAAAGATCCTGGATGGCCTTGAACCGCGGTACGAGCTTTAGACGACACGCATTATTGTGTGCAAAGCTATGTTGTAGTCCATACACAAAAAAAATGTGGCCAACTTCCGGAGATGTTCCATAGAGCCAAGACAGGCGGAGGTTGGATCATATGCATCCACCCACTGGAGATGCTTCAGCTGAGAAGTTGAGATGTTGACAACCGGCTGATTCTCGATCAGTCAAAAAGCAATCAACCAAACTTAAAAGTTTGAGCGCTGGCGCCACAACGGTGATCTGCTGCACACCACCGAGACTATCAAGATGTAGCTGCTCGAGAGACCCGGAATTGATGGTGATACTGCCCAGTACTCGGACATTGCAAATGTCGAGTTTCTGCAAGCACGGGCACCGCGGAGAGGATACAGCATCTCCGAGTTCACCCGGACCATGGAATCGGACCCTGGTCAGATGGAGATCGCTGAGCTGGGAGAACACCCCGGCTGGCGGCACCGAGAGGCCGAGAAACCCTAGGTCGAGGCCGATTGAGGCGGCCTTCTCGAAGAATGGCAGCTCGAGGGTTCCTCCTTGCGTAGCCTCCGCCTCCTCATCCCCATCCGCAGCTTTGCTCCCAAACGAATTGACAAGAATGAGCGTACCGGAGACTCGGCGTGCGGCGGCGGGGAGCCACTCCGCCAGGGATTCGGGGGAGGCATTCGGCGTTCCGACGAGGAGACTACGCAGAGGCACATCGCCGGCGGAGAGGGCGTCCCGGAGAAGGTGTGGATCTTGGGCGACGCTGAAGCGGAGCTCCGGGAGGAGGGTCCAGACGCGACGCCAGCGGCGGGAGAGGACGCTGGTCCGAGCGGCCTCCTCAGTGTCGAGGTGGAGCAGGATGAGCACGAGGACGTCAGCAGGGAGCGCGCTGAGGCGGTCCTCCACGCCGGCGCCGGCACGCTTCGCGGCAACCTCGCCGCCGCCGCAGCTCTGCTCCGTGGACATTTTGGTGTGGAAGGGGAAGGATTTTTTTCCCGTGGGAGAGAGAGAGGAGATCTACTCCCTCCCAAGACTGCTCCCTCCTTACCATTTTATATGACGTTCTAACAGAATTTTTTTTTATCATTTTACATGAACCAGTCTGACTGTAAACGAAAATTTTCACTGTTACTGTTCTTCCTCTGCATTGTTCGACCTGTGCCTCTATCTTCCACTCCCACATCGAAACCAATGCCATCCCTCCAATCCTCATCTCATCCTCCTCCCCAATCTCGTTTCCACCGCGATGATGTTGCGCCACTCCCCCACGCGGGACATCGCCGTCGGGCAGCTGAGGTCGCTGCCACGCAGTTCGTCGTCCTCCCCAATCGCGCGGGCCATCGCCATCGAGCGGTTGAGCTCACCATCGTGCAGTCAGTCGTCCTCCACAATCGTGCAAGGAGTCGCTATCGGGCAGCCAAGCTCGTAGCCACACAGTCCGCCGTCCTCCCCAAACCCGCGAGGTTCGTCATCCTCTTCGATCCGGCGAGATCCGGCATCCTCCTCAAACCCACGAGATTCGCCGCCCTCCCCAACCCCGCTAGATCCACCGTCCTCTACAATCCCGCGAGATCCGTCGTCGTCGTCCATGGATCTGCTAGTTCCGCCATCACTGGTGCCCTCTTCCACGGTTAAAAGTGAGCCTTTTTCTTGCTACCACTTGTATCCATGGAGCAACCGCTCCGGTTCTCTCTACCCACATCTCCACCAACAGTTTTTCCCTGCAGCAAGCGTCGGGAAGAACAATTGAGAAGGAGGAGTTAGGGTGTGTTTGGTTTGGCTGTGGCGGTGGAAAAACTGTTGTGGGATGTGGGCTGTGAAAAAAGATGCTGTGAGGAGCTGTGAGAAAGCTGAAAGCCGTTCGGTAAAACAACTGTGACTTTTTAGAAACTTACTAACGGAGCCTACCCCTCATGTATATATACAAATATATACACGTTATATATACATAAAAATAAATATATTTCATACATATATATAGTTGTTCACAATTTTTTATATTTATTTATTTATATTGTATACCTTTTGAATAAATATTATTTCAGCTACAAACTTGTGAAAAACAATATATATATATATATATATGTATAAAATATATTTATTTTTATGTATATATAACTATATATATGTGTATATATATTTGTATGTATACATGACAGGTAGGCTCCACTACTGGAACAATTGATTTTAATTGTTAGATAAATTTAATGAGTTAAATTAAATAATCTAAAATTACAAGAATAATTGATTTTCACTACTGGAATAGTTGAATATTTGACTACTAGAATAATTATTTAACTATTGAACAACTTAACCAATTCATTTTTTAAAAATATTAAAGAAATAATAGTCATGTTTGATCTCATTTTATTGTATTACTTTAAAGAATACAATGTTACAAATGGATTTGAAAACGAAAATATGGTTTAAGAGAAAATTGGTTCAAAATTTTGAATCCAATTTAGTTTCAGCCATCTAGCAAGAATGCATTCCTTAGGGTTAAGTCTGTTAGTAGTAGATTGCTAGCCTATTTCGAAAAAGCTTTGGTTTCAACTCTCACAATTACGGAATAAATTTCAATTGCATTGGTCTGATGAGAGAAGATGCTATTTTCACAACAGTAGAAGTCATTGCTGAGTTTTTAATTATAATTTTGTTTTACTTGGATTGCATCGGAGGTATATGTATTATAATATGTGGTAAAGTGAAATCAGAGGTGGACAATGAAAAACGGGCAATTTTAATAGCTGAAGCCGCACTGTCTCTAGTAATCTTGCATGTAGAATTTTGTTTACTTGGATTGCATCACATGTATATGTATATAATAATATGTGGTAAAGTGAAATCAAAGGTGGACAGTGAAAAACGGGCAACTTAAATAGCTCAAGCCTCACTGACTCTAGTAATCTTGCATGTAATACAAAGAAGTTGGCAAAACAAACATCTCTCTTGCTGCCTACATAGTTTGTCAGCACAATTTTCTTCACACGGATGTCTAGATTACCGATAAGATCCTGATACTTATGGGGTCCTACAACTTTGTCTTTCACCTGTGGTCTCAGATGAACACAAAAATGGTGTCAAGCTTGTTTAAAAGTACAAACTATAACATCTAAAAAAAATTACAAACTATAAAAGCAATAGCAAGCAACTAAAGAATGCATATGCATTTGCAGTAACTTTAGTCACCTCGACGTATAGTTTCTCAATGCAGGGAAAGCAGTTATGAAGTCAATAACCACATCACACTAAGATTCATCTGCGATAGAGCTAAAGTCTTCATACTGCTCACCACCATCATCAGGCTTATTATGCGTGATTCCTGAGTCTCCTCTTCTTCCAGTCTCCTCTTCTTGGCCCTGGTGAGCACTTCCAAGGCAGCTACCGGTGGGAATTGGGGAATCAGAGGACGTGATGGTTTCTGCCTGATTTTTTTATATATAGTGATTAATAAAGCTGAAATTGTAAATAAAACCATATAACAGACCTCTATGTCCGACTTTGGTTTCCAACCATTTGTGTGTGTTCTAGATGACGTCCTGATAATCCGTTGGCTGTTAAGTCATGTGGTCGAAACCAGATTGTAACGAGTTTCATCCCTGAAATAAGAAACCTGACAAAATCCCTAATTATACAAACTGTTGTTTGATTTTCATTCATGAATTACACAAACCGTTCTATTTTCGTCTCTCGCCAATTTTGAACCCACACGTGACATGTGGGACCCACTCACCATTACTCCATGCAACATGTGGCATATGGAACCCACACATTAGTGACTCGACGTTGTATGTGGGACACACTCGTTAGTGACTGAACTCTTGCAGGTGGGATCCATGCAAAGAGAATGGGCTTGTGGGCAACTTGTTTCCTGCCCTCTAAAATTTAGCATTGTCAGATCAAAGAGAATCTTGTTATTTAAGAATATTTCAATCAACTTAATGACAAAACCCTTTTGACGGATTAGTGCTAATTTTCGAGATGAATCTAATGAGCTTAATTAATCTATGTTTTGCTAAAGTAATGCTACAGTAATTGTCTTCTAATCACGACTTAATTAACCTTATTAGATTCGTCTCGTGAATTAGTCTAGGGGCCTGTAATTTATTTTATGAGAAATACTTCAGTGAACATAGGGGCATGTGTCCACCCTAGCTTTTCTATTAATTATAGATAAATATAATTATTGAATCTCTGACTATGCTATTAAACATGTCATACTAGTTGTAGACATGTTGTCAAATCATAAATTTAAGTTCAAAAATATCAAATTCTGACAAATTCATGAAATTTAATTCAAGTTCAGAAATATCAAATTCTGACAAATTCATGAAATTCTATTAAATTTCATGAATTTGTCAGAATTTAATATTTTTGAACTTAAATTTATGATTTGACAACATGTCTACAACTAGTATGACATGTTTAATAGTATAATCGGAGATTTAATATTATATTTAACCATAATTAATAAAAAAGCTAGTGTGGACACATGCCACTATGCTCACAAAAGTCATTCTCTTATTTTATAATTAAACTTTATTCAGTACTCGTAAATAGTATGATTCTTTTTGATGTGACAGCTATAAATTTTAGACCCCAGGAAACGAACACACCCTGACTCAAAGCACTTGCAGGTGGACATGGTAGAGCATGGGCTTGTGGGCAACTGCGACAGCGGTAGAGCACTGATGCATGGATGTGTTACCGATTGTATTCTTTCTTTTTTTCTTACATCACTTTGATCATTCAAGTGAGTCCCACATGCCTTATGAGTGGGCTCAACATGCACATCAGCAAAAACTTGGTTCGAAATCACTGAGAAATAAAAGGTGAATGGATTTGATAGTTCAGGACTCGTCATTTTCATATTTTAGGGGCCAAAAATGATATATATGACCATAGTTAGGGATTAAATTCGGACCTTTTGATTTTAAAAGTAATAAATCTAGATGGAATTTATAAAACCACCATCATGCTCTTACCAAAAGAGATTTTTTGCGAGGATGTCATAGAGACTAGAGAGTAAAACTGATATATATATTTCTATGTGATCGGTGCAATCAGGTCGACAGTGAGGAAAAAACAACCCAAATAGCTTTACACCAATCATAATAGTAGAAAATATAGTACCTTATCCATCAGCAAAATATAGTATTCAAGTAAAGGAGATAAACTTAATTAATGCCAAAACACAGGAAACAAGTTGCAATGAAGTTTGGGGACAGTAGTCCCATGGAATGGAAGACAAAATCAGACCCACTGATGAAACCTTACAAAGGGGTCGGTTGTTGACAGATCATGCACCTGCTCAGCAGATATAAGGCTACGTAGTTGGCCATTACATTCTTGAGGAACAATAAAATCAAAGGACGTCCTCCTCGAAGCCCTTTTTCGTATGAGGAGCAGTTTACGTTGCTTTCTAATCCAATCACTGCTATTGTTTCTAGGATGTATCTCGAGAGTCATGGACTCTAGTAATTTTGCATGTAATACAAAGAACTTGGCGAAGCAAACATTGGTCATGTTCCCTACATAGTGTCTCACCACAATTTTCTTCAAAGGGATGTTAAGAGGACCAATACGATTCTGATATCTATGGCACCCTGCACATCTCTCTGCCACCTGTTATTCCAGAAAAAACAAAAGGCAAAATGAACACGTACAAAAGTAGTGTAATCGAGCTTAATTATTAGCAGTACCAAAGTAAGAGGCATCATATGCAGACTTATAGTGTAACTTTAGTCACCTTGACATATAGTTTCTCCACGCAGGGAAAGCATTTCAGGAAGTCAATAACCACATCCACGCTAAGTCCCTCATGCATGGGTGACAGGGCTAAGACCTTCACACTGCGCACCGCCATCGCTAAGGTAAGAATGTGTGATCCCTGAGTTGATTAGTAAGAAAAAAATAGTAAGGATAACATAATATGAGTATTTGGTATCGTTCTTTCGGAAGGTGCAGGGAGACGCAGAATAGAGAGGATTACCTCAATAACTGTTGTGCCAAACTGGATTCTTGGGGAGTTGTGGTAACAGAGTTCCCCCAAAAAATTCAATCTTGGTGCAGAGACTACCGAGATGTCTATCATCACATATCGTGAAAGTAGTAACCTTTCCAGGCAGGGGGCATCCTCAACGACGAGCTGTCGTAACTCGCTGCTCCAACAATGACGCACGCCGACGCTTCTTATGCTATGCGACACGATCTGCACTCGAGACAAGCCATCGTTGCTGTCCAGCAGCAAGCTCTGCAGGGCAGTGCAGCCTACGATCAAGGCATGCAGCGAGGCGTCCGAAATCGTGGATCTCACGAGACTCAGCTGCTCGAGAAGTGGGAAGACAAGCGCGGCGGCGGCGGCGGTGTTGTTTCCATATGAGAAGCTGCAACGGGTGAAGCTGGCAATGCGAAGGGTGCAGAAGAAGCGGCGTGCCGATGCAGGCAGCGGAGGCATAGGTTTTGAGTAATTTATTCCGTAGCTGAACTGGAGGTCCTGGAGGTTGTCAAGTGCGGGGGAACGGAGCCAGCCGTCCAGATCCGCAGCGTAGCCGTCGGCGCTCTGGTCGGGCCGCGAAGGGATGGAGAACCGGCGGCCGGGGCCCTTGTGCGAGGAGAGAATTCCGGAGATCTGGTCGAAGCGGATGCCCGGGTCGTGGTGCCGGTGCTGGAGGTCGATGTTGAGAGGAGCGGAGCGCCATATGGGACGCCATCTGGTGGAGAGCGCCTGCGTGCGGCAGCCGTCCTTGGTCGGGAGGAGGGTGACGATCTCGCCGAGGATGGCGTCCGGAAGGAGGCTGATGTGGTCGACGAGGAGCTTTTCATCTTCTTCCAGCTTCCTCTTCCTGGCCCTAGTGAGCAAGACCATGGCGGCGGCCGGTGGGAATCGGGGAGTTGGAGGACGCGATGGTTTTTGCGATCCAAGGGAATGACTATTTCACAATCGGCTGTTTTCTAATTTGGGTTCAATCAGATTTTTTCTTTTTGATAGAGATAAGGTGAGGCCACGTCATTTAGCAGGCATGGTTGTTTTCCTTACTATTTCTAGTCACTTTTAATAAAAAGCAAAAGCATATTAAAATTAATCTGAATTATCAATAGGTAAAGTCAAATATTTAACGATTGCTGGTAGAGAGGGCAGAAAATCAGCGTGGGAAATTCCTGCCAAAAAACTCCCCTTGAACCTGTTAACGAAATACATCTGAGAATTGAACATATACCATAAAAAGACTTGGAGAAGAAGAAAAAAAAATGACGGCAAGCGATGAACCACCATAATAATATCCTCCCACCTCGATTCTATCCACGAGAACAATGATTTCAAACGAGGTGAAAAAATATTTAGTTGGAAGCGAACAACTCCCAGCCTATTAACGGGCCCAAGGATTGGAGGTCTTTTCAGATGGGTCTGAGGTGGAGGAAGAACAAGCCCCTCCTGTGTACCAGTGGCAGCTTGAGGACTATGCTCTCTATGGTGGACATAGACATAATGATGATGATGATGGTGAGGAAGAAGACGTCGGTGGCCATGAGGAAGAGGAAGAGGAGATGGTCTCCGATGACGACGAGTGATCTCAGTTTTTCTTCTTTTCTCCTTCCTTTCTTTCCCTTTTTTGTGCCTTGATGCCAAAGGGGAGAGAAAAGGGAAAAAGGGATCATCTGCCTTATCTTTGTATCTTTTTCCTCTAGTGTTGGAAATTATGGAACAATTTGATGCATGAGACTATGTGTGCCTTATTGTAATAGGGCTAGTTTATTTCGTTGCAAGTTAATGTTTGTGGATGATGACATGGTGCCTGTTTATTGCTTTAATGTGTGAATCTTATCCATATTGCTATTTGTGCTTGCGTTATGTTGTGTGCAGCTTTTTGCTCTTGTTGCTTTCGCTTTCTCGCTTATTCATGTCACTTGAGCACGTTGTTTTTAGGCACCCCACATGTATAAATTGCCTATTCATCCCCACCCCCCTCTAGGCAACTTTCAACCCGAGGATGGCCGAAATTGTTGTCCAGCAGCAAGCTCCGGAGGATAGGGCTGCTCATGTAGAGATGCGTCCTAGATGCCGGCAAGACTGAGCTGCTCAAGAACAGGGAAGCGCGGCGTGATGCCTTCTGGGAGTTTGCAGCCGCCGAAGCTGGCAATGCGAAGGGTGTGGAAGAAGCCGCCTGCTGATGGTGGCAGCGGAGGCGTGTATTTGGAAGCAGAAACTCCGAGGTTGAACTCGAGCACCTGGAGGTTGTCGAGTGCCAGGGATTGGATCCATACTTCCACTTCCTGGTCGCTGGGAGAGCTTGCGTAGAACTCCTCGAACCACATAGGGATCAAGAACCGGTGGCCGGGGCCCCGGTGCGAGGAGAGGATGCCGATGATCTAGTCGAAGTCGACGCGCAGGCGGTGGGGGCAGTGCAAATATGGCATTTCGAACCAAATTGTGTCTAGAATGTGTCAGTTCTTGATTAGAGAGGTTGTCCATCCTCTAGGTAAGTTCTTTGAAGGTGAACTTGCTGTGATAATTCCGGTATTGTTGTAATGATCCTGAATGGTGTGACATAATTCAGGTATTGTTGTGATTTTGTGTAATAATCTATTATTTTATTTATTAACATACAAAATGTAGCGATGAGTGACAACGCAGGCCACCGCTAGTAAGTTGTTTGTTAGCGGTGGGTGATGTTGCCAACGCCGTTACAAATATTTTTTTTCAGAAGCGTAGTGGCGGTTGGGCTAATCCACAGCTATATTGGCTCTTTTTAACCACCGCTACAATTTGTGATTCTTGTTGTGTGAATGGGAAATGAAGAACGCTCCAAATTACTTCAATCATGAAGAAAATGAAATATGCTTAACCTCAATTATATCTAAGCTTCATAATTGTTCAGCCGACATATGAAACAAAATGTGAAAAATTACAATATTCGAGGAAGAGACAACCATGCAACAACCATGAACACAAGGGACTAATAAACTTTGGGGAAAAACAGAATAGCCTTATCCGGAACGAAACTAGGCCCACTCAGCAAAACTAACAAAGGGGTCGGCCATGGACAAATCATGTATTTGTTGAGACTAGATATGCTTTAAGTGATCTAGGCCGACCCATACGGCACATGAAATCAAACCGTGCATTCCTTGAGACCCTATTTGTAATCTGAAGCAATCTATGTTGTCTTTGGACCCACTCACTATTATCATTTCTTATATCCACCTCAAACACCATTGATTCTAGAGCTCTTGCTTGTAGTACAAAGAACTTTGCAAAATTAACATGTGCCGTGTTGCCTCGATAGGTTGTGAGCACAATTTTCTTTAGACTAATGTCAAGGGTGCTGGTAAGATTTCGGTATTTACGAAGCCAAGCATTTGTCTCCCTTGTCGCCCCTCACTGGAAAATGCACATAAAACATAGTGATATCCTTTGGGAATCTGCAGCCGCCGAATCTAGCCACATGAAGGGTGGACAAAAAGCGGCGTACTGACACCGGCAGTGGCGGCTGATGAAACCATCCAAAGTGATCGTTGCTGAGGACTGTGAGGTGCACACCGTAGTGGAATTCTAGCTCCTGGAGGTTGTCAAGAGCGGGGACTGGAGCCAGCCGTCCAGGGTAGCCGCAGGGTGTTTAGTGAATTTCGACTCGAAGTAGGGCTTGGGGATGGCGAAGCGGCGGCCGGGACCCGAGTGCGAGGAGAGAATGACGGAGATATCGTCGACGGTGATTCCGCCATTCCCGATTGGTTGACGGTGCTTGAGGTCGAGGTTGAGAGGAGCGGAGCGCCAAAGGTGGCGCCACCGGGAGGAAATGGCCTGCGTGGCGGCCCGCTCGCCCGTCTGGTAGGGCAGGAGATGATCGCCTCAGACAAGAGGACGAGGGTGATATTGGCAGAAGATGTGATCATCTTCAGCCGCCTTACCCTCGACGCTCATGTCTCGGAGACATCATCGCCCTCCACACGATGGGCAGGCAGGCGGTGGCGGCGATTGATAGAAGAATGGTTGGGAAATCGGGAGAAAGACGAGACCTTTGGGCTTGGCTCTTATCGTTTGAGATTATTGTGGCGGTTTGTGCTCCCTAGATATTTTGGGCCAGATTGCAATCATTGTTGAGAGTTTCTTTTTTTAAAATAAAAAATTTGTGAGCCCAAAAGTCTAGAGAAAAGATAGAGATTTTGACAGCATGTGTGTAATACATACATTAAATAATGTAAAAATATATCTTATCTTTCATTCACCATCCAAAATTTAACTGAAACACATTTGCTTTGATTGATTTTTACCCTCTCCATGGAAACAAAAAGTTAATGTAACACTCGAAGAAAACGCTCCGGGTACGAGATATATGTGATGCTAGCTTATTATATTAAAAATTTGACAGATGAAATGAAAGAGCAGCTATATGATGATGTTATATTACCAGCTATTATGAGCATTACCAATAAGCAACAAACCAACTAGCCCAATTCATTGTTGGATTTGCAACGGACGGACGGCTCTATCCTGTAGTGCTCTTAATTTCACTCTTCAACAAGCCAAATCTTGAGATAATGTTCAACTTGTAAAACCCAATTAACCCTGCTTATGTGAACAGAACATGGAGCACATAACAGCATACAATTTCAGCGTCCCAACATTTCAATATTTGATAAGGATGTATGTTTACAAATCAATGTTCACAGGTGCACAACATACGACAACCTAGCGACAAGAATAAGAGACGACCAGTGCCTAAGAATCACAGTGTGGTGCCTTTGCGGCTAAGCAGCATAGCATTTGCTTGCCCGGATCACACCATTTGTGAACATGAATGCGTGTTTCTGGCCTAGACAAGCTTGAGAATTCATGAAACAGTTTCAAGGCTGTGCTTTTGCAGATTGAATAATCGAAAATATATTCTCATACTTTTCAGAATTGTTGACCAATTGAATAATTGTTTCACAAAAGTGACTTCATGCTCAGATCCTTTCAGGTTAATGATATCTACTTCTTGGAGGCAATTCAACTGAAGTTTTTCAGTTTTCCAGTCTATTGGTTGATCACAAATGCAGCCCAATGGACATACAGTCTGTGCCTGAAAAAGAAAAAAAAACTAAGATTAACTTGGTCTTGTGAGTGCAGCGGCAAAAAGAAAGTCAACAGAATGGAAAGTGCGAATTCCAGCACATATGTTATCAATAGTTGCATTTATCAAATAGAAAACAGAAGTTTGTGGCAGAAACTTTGGGGCAAAGTAGCCCGTATCAAACAAAGACCTAGCTAGAGAATATTTATAGTACTCCAACTCAAAGATGAAGGATCTGTTTCTATTTACCAAATAAAAACAGATATTTGCAGCAGAAACTTTAGGTCATTTCTCTGTTGCTTTCTTAGTTATTATTATTTCCAATCTAGAATTGTTAACGTTTCAGAGAAGAGAAGTGAATAAAATTACTGAATACCAATATTTAAAATATGGAGAGAGTACTTGATTGTTGAGGTAAAATGAAACAGATTTACCTCCAAATTACCATTTAGAACGACGAACAAGCTTTTTATGCCAGCACACAGCCTAAGAACATGATACAACCCAGCTCCAATGGCATGTCCTTGATTGACTAATGTTATGCTCAAGACCACACAGCGAGGGAGGAAGGTTATGTCTTCCAACAAGTACGAAAAGTTACTTAGGTCCTGTTGATTAATAACAAACAAAAAACTGTAAAAAGTCAGGATGAATAAAGAAACTGCTTTAAAAGAAAAAGAAGTATCATATATATTTGCACTAAATTTTGGATGCAAGTACGAAAGTCTTGGTTCCTTCTCAAAACGTTGCACCACACAAATTATCAAATGCACAATTTCTAAATTAGGATACTTGTTTCGAAGCTACTACCGTTTGCATAAAGAAACATAATTTAGGAAGGACATTTGTTTCCATGTTAAAAGAAGCTACTCATTTCAACTTCGTTTTGCCAAAGTATTCATGTTATTTGCGACATCCCTGAAGTTGTTGGGTGTAACACCCAATTCCATCTGACACGAAAACATCTCCAAATTCAGATCAAAGTGTCCATCATGGACCCTCGAGGAGCAAACTTCAATTGCTGCCATTATTTTCCTATATCATCGTTTCTATACCTCCCCCTCCTCCTCTAACTGCTAAATGAGCTGTAATAATACGTGTCTATCCTGAATTTGATAGAATACAGACAATTATTAAACTGCAAGTGAGCTTTCTTAGAATAACAGCTAGGAAGCATGCTAATTTCATTCCATAATCAGAAAGGATGTCAACTGACCTGGAGATAGAGAAGGGAGATAAAAAGACTGTGGACAACCTGAAACTGCTGCAAGAAGCTCTGAAAATTACGATTGTTTGTCCTGGTAAAAGAGTCATGGTGCCCACAACCATGTACAAGTAAACCTTTCGGGAACAGCTCCTGGAGTTGTGCCATCTCGCCAAGCTGCATAGAGCTGGGATCATACGCATCTTTCCAGTTTAGCGAGATGAGCTTAGGGGCTGAAATGTCGACAATAGGCTGATCCTCGACAAGGCAAGTGGCCAATTTTAACTCTTCAAGCGCAGGCGCATGGATGGCGAACTCCTGCAATCCAACCACTCCCAACAGATCCAACTCCAGGAGAGATTCCGAATGAATAGAGAGTTTGAACAGCCCGCGGACGTCGTGGACTCTGAGCTTCTGCAAGCACGGGCACCTTTGCGAGGAGACGGCGTCGCCTAGGTTGCAAAGGCCGTGGAACCGGAGGCGGCTCAGGGAGACATCGATCAGCTGAGAGAAGACGCCGGCCGCCGGCATCGCGACGCCGAGAGAATGTCCTAGGTCCAGCTTGATGGCGGTGGCGTCCTTGAGACATGGAAGCTCAAAGGCGCCTCTTTCCCGGCTGTCTTCATCGTCATTGCTCCCCGGCCCCCAATTTAGGAAGATCAGGCCGCCGACGAGGCGGGGAGCGGCGAGGCGGAGCCAGGCGGCCACGGGATCGGGGGCGGCGTCCAAACTGCCGACGAGAAGGTAGCGGAGGGCCGCTTGATGGGCATCGAGGGCGGAGGCGATGTGGAGGGGATCGCGCAAGGGGAAGCGGAGCTCCGGAAGCAGCGTCCAGACGCGGCGCCAGCGGTGGGAGAGGACGCTGGTGCGGGCGGCGTCCGCGGCGGTGTCTAGGAGAACGAGGATGAGGACAAGAACGTCGTCGGGCAGGCCGCTGAGGCGGTCCGCGCCGGCGTCGGAGGGCTCCGCGAGCTCGCCGCCGCCGCCGCCGATCTGCTCCATGGAATTGGGGAATTAGGTTTTTTTTTTTTTAAGGAAAAGTCCATTTTACTCTCCCGAACAATCCACTTTGTCCAAATTACACCTCGAACAAAATTTTGGATCACTTTACTACCTCAAACAATTTAAGTTGGCTCAGTTTACTCCCTTATGCAATTTTTCTTTTTTGTTTCTCTTTGTACGCTTTGAATTTGAAGCTCAAATTTTGCATGATGATAGATGGTACCATTCTCCATATAAATAAAAATATTCTATATTTTTCTTAAATATTTTGTATACAATTCTAGATATGTATTATTAATATGATATTTGATGCTCTTAAACTATAAAATATATGTTTAAAATGTATATTATATTTTTTTAACGTAAGGTTCAATGAAAACTATCGTTGTGTAAAATTTGAGCACTAAACTTAGCTCGTACAAAGAGAAATATAAAAGAGAAATTGCATAAGGGAGTAAATTGTACCAACTTAAATAGTTTGAGGGAGTAAAGTGAGCTAAAATTTTGTTCGGGTGTAATTTGAACAAAGTGAATTGTTCGGGGAGTAAAATAGACTTTTTCCTTTTTTTATGGAATGGGGATTAGTTTTGAACACAAGGAAATGGGGAATTAGGGCTTTGCTCTCCTCTGAAGCAGAAGCTCTGACGGGCCGGGTACAGGCCAGCATTCCTTGACGGCTGACGCCAAGGCGTGCTTCTCCATGGGCCGAAGCCTGCCCGGAGTTTCTGGGTTCATCAGCACCGTATAGCCCAAATAAAATGATCGGGTTGTTCTAAAACAACAGAATCCTATGCTGTTCAAAAAGGGCCTTCCAAATTCCTGGATTAGAAACGGATAATACTATTACCTAAAAAAAGAAACGGATAATACTAGTAGCTAACAAAAAGAAAAAGTTTGCAGCAATCATTTATGAAGTTGGAGCTGCACTCTTGGACATGCCAATACACCTACAGATTCAAGATTGATTGAATGCTAATGATAAATTGCAATTCCGGGACCATCTGTTACATAGCAACATCTCTCTATTTTTCGTTCACTGATTTACAGTAGCATGTAATGCCAAATCTCGATACAAATCGTGTTACATAGATCATCACAACCTTGGAATGTAATAGCATTGTATTATTATAAAGGATATACTAATATTGTAACGTTTAGTTGTTCAAAAAAAAAATTCCAATGCTTAGAAAGCAGAACAGAAGCTTGAAGCAAAACGAGACAACAAAAAGCTTAGTAACATCTTTGTGCCTTTAGTCTTCTAACGAAGTAATTTAAGCACCTTGTGATCATCGCCGCCCTGAATGTAGAACCCAATGCACATTGCCGGCCCAAATAAGCTAGATAACATATCATGAACCTCCCAGGCCCTGCTTTCAATTATCGAAGAATGGAAAACCACTCTCATGATTTTCACCACTGCAGCCCAATTGAACAATTGTTTCAGAAAAGCAATTTCATACTCAACTCCTTTCATGTTAATTATTTCTACGTCCTCAAGGCAATTCAACAATAGTTTATCGGTCTTCCAGTTCATCGGTTGATCACAAATGCAGCCTAATGGGCATGCCAATGGTTCCTGAAATGGAGCATGGTAAAGCTTAGCTATAAATTTTGAATGTATGTCAAGAAGCAAATTACAAATTTCACAATATATGTTACCAATGCATGTTTTCTAAAAAGAGCATTGGTATTTTCAACATGTATGGTCAGTCCAATTAGATAGACTAGTATAGTTTTTATGTGCAGAGATAATGGTACAAGAGCAATAGACTATGAATAAACCCAGAAATAAAAGTTATTTGATTAGCCTATTTGCGGCACCTCAAAGGCATGTTTACATTCAATGGTTGAGGACCTCAGTCTCAAAGATTTTGCGAAAACAATTCCTGGAGCAATCCTCCATCCAAACACTGGGGGTTTATTGTTCACACTTCCACTTGTAAGATGTGAATTCCTTCAATCGAAACCCATTACAGGGATACGCCCTATCATATCCAAATAGATGTCCCATACTTTTCACATTGTATGCTAAATCTCTAACTATATTAGTGTTGAGTCTGCTATCCAACAACCAAGTGAATTAATCAACTCTTCACCTGCTACTGCATTCTTCAAGATACCAAAAACAGTGTTCAATTTTTTAAAAAACTTGTAGAACAATGTATTATCAGTAGGAGATGCATATGCAGATATTTAAAACAGAAAACTTTTGAGCAAAGCATTAGCATCAGACTTTTAAACAAGTCATGGCACGAAACCCAAATTCTACATGCTTTCCCAAACAATTTACCTCCATAGTTCCATCAAAGTGAAGTGACAAACTTCTTAGACCAGTACAATTCTTTAGAACATGAAATAGGCTGGCTCCAAATGCATGTCCATCGGTCATTACAATCAAGGCCAAGAAAGTAATGCGAGGGGCATTCTTATGTCTTTCATCAAGTATTGATAGTTATCGTTGCCTATGTCCTGTTTATCCATAATAAGACATTAAAAATGATCATATGAAGAGTATGGTGGGGAAAAAGGAGACATTTCATATAATGGGCTACCGAAAATAAAATGTTTGTTATAGCCTGGCAAAGTTGCTTATTAATTCATATGCAAGTGAAAAAGATATGTTGAACAACAAGATCATATATACTAATGCCGACAACGATGATTTATCTCTGATGCCTTTTTTTTCCCAACTATGACGCATGAGAATAATAATACATATATAGTATTGAGCAAATACAAATATCAGTTTTAAAATTTCCACCACCCCTACGGTCTGAGTACCATGTCCCCTTTCTCACCACCCGGCCAAGGAGTTCATGTCAATGAATAACACACCAGAGCATGATCATTTCATACTAACTGCTCCCTCTAACTATAGACGCATCAGGATATCACGATGTGAGCAAAGCGATACAACCAAATTCGGACATATATCCTTAAATGTCTCCGGTTCTCCATCTGTCTAGTCCCACATATTCCATTAGATTCAGTGGCAAACGGTGTCTTCCTTACTTAATCAAGACCGTACGTTGTTTAAATTCTGCTAAAGTAAGGATAAAATTTATGATGCGCCTACATTCTTTTCATCCATGACATTTACTTATTTTTCTGATGCATAATGTTCACAATCTGCTGCTTTTGTTGACCATCGGCAAAGACAGCTAACATATACATATCTGAATTTAATGTACCTAAGCTAATACCTCTTGAACTGCCATGACAGCTTTTTTAGGAAAATAGCCTGCTAGCCAGTTAGTAGTTTGATTGTATAACTCAACAACAGAAAGGATGTGAACTCACCGGGGGAAAGGCAAGCGTGAGTGTAAGATCCTGAATACCCTGAAACCGGGTTAACAACTCCAGAATAGTACGGTTCTTGGGACAACCTTGTGGCCCATACACAAGAAAGTAGCTGGTTTTCAGCCAATCCAGTTGTGCCATATTGCCAAGCTGGATAGCGCTCGGATCAAAGGGATCACACAACTCGAGTGAAACTAGCTGCGGCGCTGAAATGTCAGCAGTAGGTTGATTTCGATCAAAGCAGTTACGCAATATCAGCTTATCAAGCGCCGGCGCATCGACGACTAACTGCTGCAAACCATCCAGATGCTTCAGCTCCATTTTAAGGAGAGACTTTGAGTGGATGGCCATAGTGGCCGGCACATGGGAGCGGCGGATGAGGAGCTCCTGCAAGCTTGGGCATCGCGGAGATGAGACGAGGTCACCGAGCACCGAAGGGTCGTGGAACCGGGCCCGTATCAGCAATAGCTTGGTGAGGCGACCAAAGGTGCCCGTCGGCGGAAGGGCGACGCCGAGCAATCCTAGATCCAAGGACACGCCGGCGGCGTTCTCCAGGCATGGAAGCTCGAAAGCGCCGCCTCTTTCCCCAGCATTATCCTCGACGACATCATCGGGGCCCTCCCCGCCGCCTTGTTTTGGAAGATCAGGCGGCCGGTGAGGCGGCGAGAGGCGGCCGTGAGCCAGGCCGCCACGGACTCGGGGGCGACATTCGCGGCCCTGACGCTAAGGTGGCGGATGGCCGCTTGATGCGCGGTGAGGGCGGCGCGGACGCGGTGGGGGTCGACGCTTCGGGAAAAGCGGAGCTCCGGGAGGAGGGTCCACACGCGCCGCCAGCGATGGGAGAGGATGCTGGTCCGACCGGCGGCGAGGGTGTCGAGGCGGAGGAGGATGAGGACAAGAGCGTCGTTGGGGAGCGCGCTGAGGCGGTCGTCGCCGCCGGAATGCGGGCGCTTGGCGGCGATCTCGCCGCCGCCGATGAATTCCATTGAAGGAGGGGAACGGATTTGGATCGTCGCGTACTTGAGAACAGAGGAACGCTTTGTAAGAAATTCTTTACTAGTACTTGAGAGCAAAGGACTTCTTTGTAACAAACAAAAACTTGCTGGAGTGATCTGGCTAAGATTTTGATTTCTTCTCTTTTGTGGGTTGAAAAACGTTCGAAAATAATTGATGAGGTCAATATTTCAAGTGATTCTAGAAACATTAGCTTATCAAATTAATTTGTTCCTTTATACTGAATACTTTTCACGACTTCACCTATACAAAATTTAATTAATTTGTTCCTTTATACTGAATACTTTTCCCGACTTCACCTATACAAAATTTTAACCACTTGCCGCTGTGGTTAACATAAGTACATTTTCCGCCCCACCAGGGAGTCAGGATCTGAATTCCCGTACCAAAAACTCTCCTCGCGTACCATACCTTAACCAAACATTCAGGGACGTAAAAGCAATTCCAAGGTTTAAAGAACGATAAACCTTTCAAATGTGAACTGAAAAACATGAGACACTACATATCTCTAGCATTCTGTATGGCTTACAATGGCGTGATAGAATTCCAGGACTAGATATAAGGATATGCAACATTTCAATGTTGACACCCAGCATAGTGCACTGTGCCCTGAGGACTACCAGTTACAAGCAACAAGCATATTTCATATCCAGTGCTGGGAACCGCAGGTTGGTTCTTATTAGGTTTGTCTGGTGAGAAGCTTCAGGGTTCATATCTACATATATACGCCCCGAAGACTTTAAATTACAAGCATTAATAAACTACAAGTGGTGGTTACGTACAACTAAAGTGCATCATATGTAGCGTGCACCATGCACAAACTATAGTAGCCTGCATCTTGACATTTTGCTAGCAAACGTAAGAATAGCCAGGCTAGGGACTGCAGTTTCCTGGTGGCACGCCAGATGTGCAACTTCTTACCCGGCTTCCAAAGTAACGCATATCTCTGGCATAGCTAAGCTTAGCACTTTTTCATGCACTTCCTTGGCCTTGCTTGCAGTGATTGAAGTGTAAAGAACTTGCACAGTCTTTATGGCTTTCGCCCAAGTGAATAGCCGTTTGACAAAAGCAACTTCATGGTCAGTCCCTTCCATGTCAATGATTAAAACTGCTTGGAGGCGATTCAGATTGAGTTCCTCAGCGATGCAGTTCGTTGCTTCGTCGCAGATACAGCCTGATTGACATGCACATTGTCCCTATAAAAAGCAAGTTATGAATGTCAGCTGCACTTAACTAGCATCAGTAAGGAAAGAGAAATGAGTAAAGTGAAAATTATCAAAGTCTCGTGATTTGTATTGTAGATTATTATAGCTACAATGGCAGATAGAATGGTCAAGGAAAAGTAATTTTAAGGTACTGGCACAAACCTAGTTCATTGTACAATCAATTGCCATTTATAAAAAATGTACTACTCAATAGACCATATGCTATATCAGTGGAATCATTTTAGAGCTTACAGCTCCCATACATATCAAATGGATTCATAAATACAGGGCTATACCATCCATATTGATTACAGTAGACCAGCACATATCTCAAATAATGTACTACTATTTCCCAAAACCTACATAATCATGCCTGAGTCTGCTCTATGCAGCAACTCAATCAACTTACCATTTATTTCTAACATACTCATATAAAGGATCCTGTTTAATAACTTTGCGAATATTGAATCATCTTTACCCCATGTTCAAGAAAAATTAAAAGAATTAAAGTACTGTCACCAAGTTGGCAGATTGGATGAAATCAATCAATAGAGCTAACAATAAGTGAATGAAGAGCTTCATACACCTTTTTTAATTACTCAAGTATTTAGGTAAACAAACATCACTTTACCTCTAACTCACTATCAGGAGATAGCACCAGTGCAAATTTTGTTAAACCAGTACACATCTGGAGAACATGAAATATGCTGGCTCCAAAGGCATGCCCTTCACTTCTTAAGATAATGGCCAAGGCCTCAAGGTAAGGGAACGCCTTAATGTCTCCCATCAAGTATTGAAAGTTCCCAATGTTCTGCATGCGCATAAGAAGTCACAATTTAAAGAGACAGATCACATATATATATATGTATCAGGACCAAAAAAGGACACGTTCATTTTACAAATAACTGATCAAGGCACAGAAATGGACTGCAACCTGATAAGTTGGCTTTAATTTTTTATTTCTTGTAATTCTAGATCCAATATGCTATTTCTATAAACCATAAGCTTGCCGTGGTTATAATGACTTTTCATTATTGCAAGAACATCAGAATTAAGTTTATAGCAGTCAAGTTCTAGACAACCAGAGAGTTGTCCCAATGATTGACTAACGTATCACTGTAGACACCCAGAGTGTACAATTCACACTAAATGCCCTCTTGAATTACAAAGATCAAAGATATTCATTGAGCCAAAAGCAAAACCAGTGTCATCTGCAAGGATATTCATAAATTTCACCATTATGAGGGAAATGTTGTTTAGCCGTGTTGCAATGAACAGATAGCTAGCTAAATGACACATTCCTTACTTAAGCAGGGGCTTGTTTCAATGTAAAACTGTACAAGTGAAGCTAGATTTTCAAACTTAGAATTATATCACTGAGTAAAGGATATGCCTATTGCAGACTAGATTTTCGAACTTAGAATTCAATCAGTTAAGTTCTCAGATATATAACAGAATAAAGGAATGTTAACAAAATAGCCTGCTTGCAAGTTTAGAAAAACGTGAAAGTCACCTTAGGAAAAACAAGCTTGAGGTGAAGTTTGTGAATCGCCTGAAACTGCTCCAACAGACGAATACAACTAAGATTGACCTCAAATTCATGTGGCCCATACACACAAAAATTGCTTGTTGTCAGTGTCAGACATTGAGGTTGTGCCATCTCGCCAAGCCGGACGGAGCTCGGATCGTACCAATCATTCCAGAGGAGCGACACCAGCTGAGGAGCCGAAATGTCAGCAACCGGTTCACTGAAATCAAAGCAGTTGTTCAAGCTCAACACTTTGAGCGCCAGGGCATCGACGGTGAGCTGCTTTAACCCAAACATATTCTTCAGCTCCACTTCAAGCAGGGACGTTGAGTGGATGGCGAGATTGAACGGCCCGACGGTGTACTGAATCTTCAGCTTCTGCAATTTGGGGCACCGCGGGGAGGAGACGGCATCGCCAAGCTCCGGTGTGCCGTGGAACCAGACGCAGATCAGGGTGAGCTCGGTGAGCCGGGCGAAGACGCCATCGGGCGGCACGACGATGCGAAGAAATCCCAGGTTGAGCGAGACGCTGGTGGCGCGCTCGAAGCAGGGCAGCTCGAACTCGAAGTCGTCCTTTTCCCCGTCCTCTTCATCCACGCTGATTTCACTGGAGCCTATCTTGTTCTCGACGATGAGCTCGCCGGAGAGGCGGCGCGCGGCGGCGCGGAGGCAATCCGCCACGGGCTCGGCGGCGGCGTGCCGGGCCCCCACGAAGAGGTGGCGGAGGGGACCTTCGTGGGCTTCGATCGCGGCGGCGATGAGGTGGGGCGCCGGGGAGGAGCTGAACCGCAGCTCCGGGAGGAGGGTCCACACGCGGCGCCAGCGGCGGGAGAGGATGCTGGTCCGGCCGGCGGCGGCGGTGTCGAGGCAGAGCAGGATGAGGACCAGGGTATCGTCTGGGAGGGCGCTGAGGCGGTCCGTGCCGTCTCCGGCACCGGAGTCTGTCGTCGGAATGCTTGGCGCCTCTGGCGGCGATCTCACCACCGCTCTGCTCCATGGTGAACAGAGGAAAGCTGAGTTGTTGTTTTTTTTTTTTTGAAATGAGCAAGGTGAGGGATTCGGTTGGCTTGCTCCGCGGTACGGACGCTTTTATAGACAACAGATTTTTTTAAAAATTTGTTCGGAGGGAACCTGATTTTCTCTTTATCCATTGATCTAGAAATGAAAGATATTTTATTTTTCTATTGAAGAAAACTCACTTTATATTTTACTTTTGTCAAAATATATTAACTTCATTATTAAAATATGATATTTAGGACCATAATCTAGTGCAATATAAGAATAAACTTATTATCCAATATGACTTCATCATAAAGCTGAGATGGGATGTGACATCATGTACTTTATTAAGACTAACTATGCTTATATAAAAATATCATTATCATAATGTTGATAGTTATACTATATGATATCTTGTACTTCATGGTTAAGTATGCTGACATAAGTGATGACTTCATCATGATGTTGACATGTTATGCACTTTATGGTTAAGATATATATATAAGTAGTGACCTCCACATATATGATGATCAAGTATGTTGACATGACTGGTGACATGTCATGATATCTTTTACTTCAAGGTTAAGTATGCTGACAAAGTGATGACTACATGATGATGTTGACATGTCAAGATATCTTATACTTCATGGTTAAGTATGGTGACAAAGTGATGACTAGATCATGATGTTGATATGTCATGACATGTTATACTTCATGGTTAAGTATGCTAATAAAGTGATGGCAACATCATAATGCTGACATGTTATTCTCTTCATGATTAAGACATATAAATAATAACCTTATGGTATATGATGCTTTATGGTCAAGTATGGACCTTACCATGATGTTTACATGTTATATGCTTCATGGTTGAGACATGAAATAGTGACCTCATCATGATGTTGACAAGTGATATAGTAGCTTATGATCCATTGTTAAGTAGGGTGTTCTAAGTGATGACCTCATTATGATATTGACATGTCATTATACTTGACTAGGTGACATCAGCATTATGTAATGTATTTATGACATCCCATACTTTAAGCATGTAACATAAGTGATGACCTCTACATGGAGTCCATATGAATGATGATGTAAAGTCAACAATGGGCTTGGTAGCATTTCAACATCTACAAATTTTTCTTCTCATGCTTCCATAACCATCTTCATTAGGATCCATCACATCATCTAAGAACTTTTGACTTAGAAAACATGATATTGAAAACAAATGAATTTATAGCATGCCCTTGCAGCTAGTATTTGAAAATGTGAGGACATAAAAAGTTGAAAAAGAGTTCAAAACAATGATTTTTTTTTTGTTTCACAAATAGGGTTTAGATATGTCCAGATCCGGACAAAGGAAAAAGAAAACAACATTTGGAAAAAAATAAACTAGGCCATCTGATGTAATCATTTCCGTTTGCTAGATATGAGCTCTTCTAGGGCCCTTAGGAGATAAGAAGGATTTGACTTTTGAATTTAATGATACAAAGTTTAAAATCATTTGTTGGTCAAAAATTTGATATTGTGGTTTTTCCATATCTCCTAGGAGACACAGTGAATATTTGTACCAAGAATAATTGACAGAAGTTTCTCCTTTGCAAAGAAGTTTAACATTGCTCCAATATAAATGTGCTATAACCACCTAATCTAATACTGAATTGACATTCAATGAAAAAGCCGCCCCATTAATTTTTTTCAGGGTTGCCTCCACAATACGTATAGTAACATCTTTCTGGATGTTTGGACTATGGATAGTTCCTCCTTTTTAGAAGGTTTTTATGTTTAGTCTTTGCATTTGAAGTTCACAATTTGGTTTTCCATATCCACAGAACCGGAGGAAGAGTAAAAACATCGTTCACATGATTTTGTTTCCTCTATTTCATTTATGGTCCATCCTGTACACTCACATTTTTTTTGTGAATGTGCCTGAGCACGTGTACATTAAGAGGGAGAAAATTCAGAAAATACAAGAGTTTTATTAACTGGGCAAGATACCCGGCCAGCACGACCCCACATTTAGCCGTTTACAACCCAAGACTCACACCTACTTTGCACCCGCCTAAACATAAGACTACTACTCACCGAAAGGCGAAAGAAGAGCGACCTGCAACAGACAACACACACCACAAGCTAAGAAAATGCCATAAACCTCCTCAAGCTTCTTCACATCCATGAACGAAACCTGAAACTTTTCTGTGTCCGGGTTGCTTTCATGACTCTTGGTTGCGAGACGAGTGCTTTGATGAGGTCGACTTTGCTTGGCATCCATCTTCTTAGGTGGAAGTGCTTTTTGACGTACAGAGTGGTAGTACCACCATGGCTCTTGGCTGCAAGACGGGCACTTCCACGAATGTATAATTGTTCGGAGTTGATGGTAGTGCCAAGACTCCAGATGTTCGGAGTTGATGGTAGTTCTAATATGCAGCCCCCCCCCCCCACACAAAAAAAAAAAGAAAAAAGGAATCCTACTTGAAGATATTAGATCATTTCCCTACCCTAACAGGTCCCACTAGATTACTACATCTGCAGCGCATGATCAAATGAATATTGCAAACTTGTCAACCAACCAACACATCATAGTCATATGTAAGCAATATCACACCATACACACAGGATATGTCCATCTGGTACCATTACTACGTTGAAACAAAGCATAATACACCATATAAACAGGAAAAGCACAAGCTACAGTTTGTGCATACACTGAAACAAAATAGAAACATTCAACGCCTCAAGTCACACCCCAGTGTCTCTTCTAGCGAGAGCAAGTTCACTAGCCTCCTGCACCAGTTGTCTCATAAAACTGCAAATGTGTTTCTGGCCTACAAAAGCATGATAACCTTTGGCATAACTCTTCCGCCTTCCTTTCACTGATCGAATGTTCAAAAGTTATACTAATATCTTTCAGCACTGCTGCCCAATTGATTAGTTGTTTCACAAAAATAACTTCATGCTCAGCTCCTCTCAGGCCAGTGATTTCTACTTCTTGGAGGCAACTTAACGAGAGTTCCTCAGTTTTCCAGTTAGGTGGTTGATCACAAGAGCAGCCTGATGGGCATATTGATTGTGCCTGCAATGAAGAGCATGCTTAGACAAAATCAAATCATCGGATAACAACAGAAAAAGAAAATGTGTAAACTGGTATGATCCACACCTCAATATATTAACATCAAAAGTTCTTTAACCAAACAAAATGCTAATTTGTTTGGAATAAACTAATTAATTTCAGGAATACCGTTGTTATGGGCAGAGAGAATGGTAGAGCAAAAATATTCTTTTATAAATTTCAAACAGCAACAAAATTCATATCAACTGGAGTCGCATCATATCAACAAATGCCCAAAATTTAATGCTGCATCCTAGATACATATTGAGTTGTAAAATATGAGTCTACTACATTGTCATTATAATCCAGCAGACTAACTCACTAACAGCATTTGGAGGATACATTTTTCATGATACGAATAAAAATGTGCTACTCTGTCCAACATCCAACTTATAAACATTGTCATTTGGAGATACATAAACGTATTTTGGAATAAGTTTTCAAGGATAATGTGTGTCAAAACAACTCCTAGAATAATTTCAATCCTCAAAGCAAATGCTATCACTTTCTTTGTTACTTGAGTACATAGTTAAACATACCTGTACCTCCAAGTCACTAGTAGTATGTAGAAACATTGACAATTTTTTTATACCAGTACACAGCTTGAGCACATGAAACAAGCTAGCACTAAAGTTGTGTCCTTCATTGATCACCAATATGGTCAAGACCACAACGTTAGGAAGAACTTTCATGTCTTCCATGAAGTATTGTTGGTTGTATATTTCCTGTTAGCTCATAATCAGAATAACACATAAGATTATCTGTAAGGCCAGGAAACCATAAGACAGAAGAGGCATCCCATTTTCAAATAACTGATTGACAGGACATCATAATTGTTTCTGTATGATTTAGCTTAAATTTTTTTGCATAACACTGACCAATGTAAATCCATATTACATATGCTAATACTAACGAAATATGAGTTAGAAGATCTCTTCCCATCAGTGAAGTGTGGAATTCAGAATACACAGCGAGTAAAAATCTTGGGTTTTCAAGTCCTCGCTCTTGTGAGTTTATGCGCCATTTTGCGACACCTCTGAGAGGTCATGTCCTAATGACTTGCATAAGAATTAGTGCAGACTCCAAATTGTATATCTCTCACTTCCACTCCATCAGTGTCAGTACAAGCACAAAAATTTTGCATGATTAAATCCAAATCATTATCTGGACAACTCTGTATGAAGGTATTTGTTTTGAAACTATGGCACATTAGGGCTGCTTAGGTTCCCTCGAGTTTCTAAGAAACAAGATTTTAGAAACTGGAGGGTTACCATTTTCCTGGCCAGTTTCTAAAAACTGGTTTATGAGTTTTTAAGAAACTCATAATCTGGTCTAACCCACTAATGTCAGTTTTTATCTAAAAGTAAGTCATTAAAACTGGTTTCTAGTTTCTAAAAACTAGGATCCAAACAGGAACACCAGGTTTTTATTTTTAAACCAGTTTCTTAAAAACTGGAGGGGATCCAAACAGGACCTTATAAACTTGCTCGTTTGGTGTCAAATGTCCATGTCAAGCTACCTATCCCTACAGTAAGAAGCGTGACACGACTGAAGTCCTTTCATGGCACTTATTTTATTTTAGCTAGCGTGCAATGCTCTGATCAGAGCATAGATAGCTGCTATATGTTGATTCCTCAAATATTAGTCGTAAACTCATAACCTATATTGTCTCTGTTAGGTTCATATATCTTTGTTTTTGCTTCATTTGCTCACTACCCGATAATGTAGCTGAATAGTTTATGCCTACACTAACTTACACATAAGCATAAGAACAAAACAATATTCTAGTATTAAGATGCACAACACAACCAAACTGAAACAAGAAAAACTACTTGGACAACAAATCAACATTGTAGCAATAAATGAATAAAAGCATGGTAGCAAGCTACTTTGATGGCATAATTACACAACATTAAGACTGAAGAGGCATCCCATTTTCAAATAACTGATTATAAGACAGAAAGACAATTGTTTCAAGACGGCAGAAATGTGCTAGTGACATTACATTTATTGTCACACTGGCAGATATAAATCCAGATTAAATGTGCCAATGCTGTAGAAATGTGAGTTAGAGGTCCCTTCCCATCTGTGAAGCATGGAATGGAATTTAGAATATACTGTGACTGCGAGTAAAGCCCTAACTCTAGAGAGTTCATGTCCCATTTTTCTTCACCTCTGAGAGCTCATGTCCTTATGACTGGCACAAGAATTAGTGCAGACTCCAAATTGTATATTTCTCACTTCAATTCTATCACAAGAATTGTACATGATTTTCCAAATCATTATCTGGACAGTCTGAAGCTATTTGTTTTGAAACCATGGCACATTACTTAACTTGCTCGATTCGTGTCAGCTGTTCAGGTCAATCACAACTAAGACTAATGGAACGGATGAAGTTCTTTCATTGTATTTATTTTATTTTAGTCAACAGGCAATGGTCAGATCAGAGCAGTAGAGCACAGATAGCCGCCATACCTTTTATTTCACAAATATTTGTCAAAACCTATAGCTGTATTGTCCCAGTGCCCTGAATTACACATATGCCTAGGAAAATATGGTATGATAGCATGAAGATGCACAAGCTGAACTACTTGGAACACAAATCAGCATTGTAGCAATAATAGCTTGGTTGCAAGCTAGTTTGATGGCATAATTACACAGCACTAAAGGATGTGAAATCACCTTTGCATAGATGAGGGGGATAGTAAGACTGTGGATGAACTGAAACCGCTGCAGGAGCCACAGAAAGTCGCGATTGTGCCCAACGCCATGTTGCCCATACACCAGAAAAAAACAAGTGCTCAGTCGTTTCAGTTGTCCCAGATTGCCAAACTCGACAGAGCTTGGATCATAGGCATCTCTCCAGTGGAGTGACTCCAGCCGAGGAGCTGAAACGTCAGCGATTGGCTGATTCGGCACGAAGCACTTATGCACTGTCAATTCCTCGAGTGCCGATGCAACAATTTTAAGCTGCAGCAACCCATTAAGACAATGCAGATCCATTTCCAGGAGAGACTCGGAGAAGACAGAGAGACTAGCCAGCCCCTGGGTGTCGCAGAGGCTGAGCTTCCGCAAGCATGGGCATCGCGGCGAGGAGATAACATCGCCTAGATCGCTTGTGCCCCCGAACCTGACGCGCTCCAAATAGAGGTCGGTGAGCCGAGTGAATACACCGGAGGACGGCATGGCGAGGGTCAATCGCCCTAGGTGGAGCTTGATTACCGTGACATTATTGAAGCAGGGCAGCGGGATGGCGCCCTCCACCTCGTTCTCGTCCTCCGCCGCCGCCGTGTTGTAGTTGGTGTATATAAGAAATCCGGTGAGGCGGCCCGCGGCGAGGGGAGCCAGGACGCCGCGGAGTTAGGGGCGTCGTCTTTGGTGAAGACGGAGATGCGGCGGAGCACCGGGGCTTCATTGGCTGCGAGCACCTCGCGAATGTGGCGGTCGTCGGGGGCTAAGAAGAATGTGAGTTCCGGCAGAAGCGTCCAGATGCGGCGCCAGCGGCGGGAGAGGACGCTTGTCTGGGCGGCCTCGGTGATGGACCTGAGGCGAAGGAGAATGAGGAAGAGGATGTCGTTGGGCAGCGCGCTGAGGCGGTCCTCGCCGGCGTCGGCGTCAGAAGGGGAGAGATTCGGCGGCTCGCCGCCGCCGCCGACGCTCTGTTCTTCCATGAGTAGAGAACGGGAATGATTTGGGCCCGCCCCCTCTTTTTTTTTTTTTTGAGGTAAAGTTGGGCCCGTAAAACTGCTCCTTCCAAATTATAGTATAGAGTGGAAAGGCTGTCTCCAACCAGGAGGACCCATTCTGAAGACTCCAAAAGCTATATGGGTGCTGGTTCAGCAGATGGGTACTGCACTAGATACGTGTGTCTCCAACGTGATCCTCAGGAGACCGAGCCGTAGCTCGGATGGCAAGTCGTGCGGGTGGCACGCTGCCCACCAGGGTTCGATCCCCAGGATCGCCTGGTGTTCTCACCGGGGCTAGTCCCCAAAATAATTTTCAGCTGCAGGTGCTGTCGCCCCTCACGCGTGATGCCACAATAGGAGTGCGACGTCCTCGTCGCGCATCGGATGCTGTTGGTCTCCGGTGATCTCTCGAAGGACGCGATCGTTAGTACTGGTTGTAGTTGTAGGTCTGGTTGTGTGCGTGGGTGTGTGTAGGTGTGCGTTGTGGTGTGTGTGAGTGTGTACGTATATGAACAGATACTACAGCTGTATCCAGTACGAGGGGTTCAAAAAAAAAAAAAAAAAAAACGTGATCCTCAGAATGGCCTGTGGCCTGGACGCGGGAAGCAGCCGCGTGAAGCTTTTTGTTCCCGCTTCCCACTCCCCCGGCCCGCCCACCCCCTTCCGTGTGCTCCCTGCTAGGTGCACGCTTTGCTTCTCCCCTTCTCTGGTTTGTGTTTTTCTCTCCATCGAATCTGATTTGTAGGTAAGTATGAGTTTGTCTAGCTGAGGATTTAATCACATATATTTGTTCAGCCATGGCCTTTGATTACTATAGAAGAATTTCGTGTGGGTCTGCTGCTGCATCGAGGCACAAGGATAAAGAGCTTCAAGCACGTGCTGTTTTTTTCTCCCAACAAATCCCATGCTAATACAATTTTCCTACGATTCAAACAGTTGCATTCCACTAGAACGCGACACACAAAAATGCCCAACAGGAGGTTTGGATTCAAATTTCAGTATGAAAAAGACCAGGAGTTTATTCCATTTTATCTATCTTTCATGAGTTTCAAGTTTATTCCAGTTTATCTCTTTCAAATTTCAGTACAAAACATCTTATCTTTCATGAGTTTCAAGATAAATCGGAAGTTTATTCCATTTCATATATAAACGTTGCTCTTGAAGATAGCAAAACTAAACTATTTAAACAATAATGATTCTCCTCAAAGTAAACAGAAAAGAGGCATGAATAAGCTTGAAGCATAGCTTCTCATACAGCATAGTAAGTAGCCTGCACCTGAATACGGGTTGATAACATTGTAACACTTTCTAAGAAACTCTACAAACTTCAGAGTTCATACCCAGCACATATAGTGCATCATGCCCTGAGGATTTAAACTAAGCTACATGCAGTGACTAGCTAAGTTACTCCTTGACAATAATGGCCAGTGCTTGGAACCACGACCCAGTTCCTAGATTTAACTAAGCTACATATGGACTCGCTAAGTTACAAGAAATTCCAACTCCTTACTTGGCTTCCAGAGTCACACATGTTTCTGGCATAACTAAGCTTAGCACCTTTTCATGCACTTCCTTGGCCTTGCTTGCAGTGATTGAAGTATAATGTATTTTCACAGATTTTAGTTTTGTCGCCCAACTGAATAGGCGTCTTACAAAAGCAACTTCATGGTCAGTCCCTTTCATGTCAATGATTAGAACTTCATGGAGGTGATTCAAAGTGACCTCCTCAGTCTTCCAGTTCACTTGTTCATCGCAAATACAGCCTGATGGACATGTACATTGTGCCTAGAACAGAAAGCAAGTTATATATGTCAGGTACTGATAAATATCATCAGTAAAACAGCAAGTGAAATTCATCAGTGCTCTGCATTCATATCATCATAGGTTTTTTATTGTTATATGATAGCATTGTAATTAGTTGGAAACCAATTAATTGTATCTCAATCTGTTTGTTATCTGCAGATAATATGGTCATGCAAAATAATTTTAAGATACTGATAATAACTTAAGGCACTGTGGAATCCATAGCCCATCACATATAGATTTATTCAGTTGACTGTAGGCTATCAGTGTAGTGCTTAGAGGTTCCATGGATCTAATACTACACCATACTGACCAATACATATGGCAAATATGTATTACTATTGCCTACAGTTTATAGTGTTAAGTCTGAGTCTGCTATGCAGCAACTCAAGCAACTTCCAATTCTACATGCCGACATAATAGGTGTATCACCAAAAAATGCTGACTAATAACAGATGCAATTTATCACCAAAACAGGTATCCCACTCTTATAGAACAAGGAACTTTCGTTGAAACAAATACGCAGCATAGCAACAATAGATAATTTTGGTCCAAAAATGTTGAGGTATTGCCTACAGTCTATAGTGTCAAGTCTGAGTCTGCTATGCAGCAACTCAAGCAACTTCCAATTCTACATGCCAACATAATAGGTGTATCACCAAAAAATGCTATCTAATAACAGATGCAATTTATCACCAAAACAGGTATCCCACTCTTATAGAACAAGGAACTTTTGCTGAAACAAATACGCAGCATAACAACAATAGATAATTTTGGTCCAAAAATGTTGAGGTACGCTAGATATCAAGTCAATTAAGATCCAACAGATAAGCTGAACAAAAGAACTCAATGTGCCTTTCTGACACTTTCTTAGTTACTTGAGTATTTAAGTAAGCATCACTTTACCTCCAAGTCAGTATCAGGTCTTAGCACCAACGCGAATTTTACTAGACCAGTACACATCTTGAGAACATGGGATACACTGGCTCCAAAGGCATGCCCTTCATTTCTTAAGTGGACGGCCAAGCCCTCAAGGCGAGGGAGCACCGTAAGATCTTCCATCAAGTAATGAAAATCTGTGACGTGCTGTGTATTCATAATATAAGTTAATAGTTGAAAGTAAAGATTAAAGGTCAGAAAAAGGAAGATATACCATTTTTTAAATAACTAATTAAGGCACAAAAGTTGGTTGTTAACCTAATAAGTTACTATTTCTTACACCAAGCGTCACCAAAATCTAGACCACCTGTACTAAATATCTACAAATTGGCAATAGAAGTTCTCACAACTAAATCAAAGATCATATCCTTTTTCTCACCACTTTTGATGATTCAAGTCTTAATGATTAAGTATCATATCATTGTAGACTCCTAGTGTGTAGACTCAAGCTATCAAGATATAACTGAGGTAAAATCAAAACCAATGTAATATTTGAATAATACTTTCAAATTTCACCGTTGCAAGGGCAATTATCTCTGCAAACTTCCTTAAGTAGGATAATTTTTTCAATGTTAATAAAGTGAAGCTCTTTTTTCAACTTAAAGCTACCAGCTAAGCTCTCAAATATCAGAATGATGCATGCCTATGGCAGATCATGCGTCATACACTAGTACCTACTAAAGTTTCTTTTGACCCCCATTTTATGTTTATTAATGTAAAAGCTTGCTAGAAAGTTACTTCAATGGCTTAACCCGACATAAAAATAAAATGTGAACTCACCTCAGGATAGAGAAGGGAGATTTGAAGAGTTTCAATGACCTGATAGTGCTCCAGGTGGCTGAGAAAAGCACTATTGGTTGCAGAGCCGTGTTGCCCATATACAAGAAAAAAGTGAGTGCTCAGCCATTTGAGTTGCGCCATCTCGCCAAGCTGGACGGAGCTCGGATCATACAGATCCCCCCAGCATAGTGACTCCAACTGAGGAGCTGAAATGTCGGCCACTGGTTGATTGCAGAAAAAGCAATTAATCAATTTCATTTGTTTGAGCGCCGGTGCATCGACTGTGAGCTGCCGCAATCCAAACGTATCGTTCAGCTCCACTTTAAGCAGGGAGCTTGAGCGGATGGTAAGACTGACCGGCCCGATGGTGTACTGAATCTTGAGCATCTGCAATTTTGGGCACCGCGAGGAGGAAACGGCATCGCCAAGGTCTGCTGTGTCATGGAACCAGAGCATGATCAGGGAGAGCTCAGTGAGCTGGGCGAAGACGCTTGCGGGCGGCAGTGTGATGCCAAGCAATCCGAGGTTGAGCGAGATGGTGGTGGCGCGCTCGAAGCAGGGAAGCTCCAAGGGGGCATCTTCCTCGCTGACTTCACAGTCAGGTCTCCTGTTCTCGACGATGAGCTGGCCGGAGAGGCGGCCCGCGACGGCGCGGAGGCAGTCCGCCACGGGCTCGGGGGCGGAGTCCAGGACCCCCACGAAGAGGTGGCGGAGAGGCGCTTCGTGGACGGCGAGTGCGGCGGCGATGAGGTGCGGCGCCGAGGAGAAATTGAAATGGAGCTCCGGGAGGAGGGTCCACAGGCGGCGCCAGCGGCGGGAGAGTGCGCTGGTCTGGCCGGCGGCGGCGGTGTCGAGGCGGAGAAGGATGAGGATCAGGGTGTCGTCTGGGAGCGCGCTGAGACGATCCAAGCCGGTGCCGGCGTCGTCGTTCTCGGACGGCTTGGCGCCCGTGACGGCGGTCTCGCCTCTGCTCTGGTCCATGGGGAGGTGAGGAACAGAGCTTTTTTTTTTGAAATAATAAAGTTGAGTGATTCTAGAGCGAGTGCGGCGGAGAGGATGGGGGTGGTCAGCGGTCCGCACCTCCTTTTATGGAGCCCGTAACCTAGGTTTTCTTTTCCCGCGCGCGAGCCTGCCGGATCTCGCCCCATCCCGCCAAAATGCATGTTTTTTCATTTTTTTACCTCTTTTAGGCTGACTCCAACAATAGGAGGTAAATTAGAAAGCCAAAACTATATCTGCCTCACATATACAGTGGTAAGAGAGCAATCCATTTTTTGCTACCTCCAACAACAAGAGGCAGACTGGACAGGCAGATCGGGAGCGGCGGCGCGGGGAAGGAGCTCCGGTGGCGTGCTCGTCCACGGGGCTGCGGGGAGGAGCTCCGGCGCTTCGCTACGGCGGCACGCTCATCCACGGGGCCGCGGGGAGGAGCTCCGGTGGGGCGTTGCTCCGGCGGCGCGCTCGTCCGAGAAGCCGCGGGGGAGAAGCTCCGGTGGCGCTTGTTCGTGAAGCTGCGAGAGGAGGAGCTCCGGTGCACTCCTCCGACGACGCACTCGTCCGCGAGCCGAGCTTCGGTGTGGGGAGGGAGCTCCGGCAGCATCGACCGAGAGCTCGTGGACGAGGTGCGGGCCACGTTGAGGCGTCGGATTAGAGAATGCATCCGAGGAGAGAGGGATTGTAATTTTGGCTTCCCTCTCTCCTCCTATGCAAAATAGATTCCTCTTTGGCTCTCATTGTTGGAGACGATTTTAGCATGCACAGTAGCTCCTAGTGAGGCAAAAATACATTTGGTTGCCCTTGTTGAAGTCAGTCTTAGGCCTTCTTTGGAATGGAGGAAAAACATAAAAATTTTGTAGGATTCAATTCTTACAGGAAAATTTCCTGTGAGAGTCTTTGAAACGTAGGATTAAATCCTATCAAATCCTTCAAAATTCAAATGGAATGGTTTCCTTCATGCAGTTTTTGGAGGAAAATTAACAAGATGTCCACTCTGTTGTAAAATTCCTATGAGTCTATCTCTCTTTTCAATTTTCTCTGTTGCAATCAAACGATTGCTAGAAAGTTTTCCTAGGTTTTCAATTCCTATAGGATTATCACAGTGGATGACGAACTCAATTCCCCTGTTTTTACTATTCATATGTTTTTCAATTCATGCATTTTAAATGAGGTCTTAAACTCAATTCTCCTGTAACCATCAAACGTTTTATTTCCAAGAGGTCACCTCTTTTGGTCACGTCAGATTACTTGGCATGACACAGTGATCTCATTATGATGTTCGACATGTTCTATGATGACATCATATACTTCAACACCAACTAAGTGATGGCCCCAACATTAAGTCCACATATACGATTGTGTTATATAATCAGCGATGTGTTTTGTAGCCTTTTCAACATCTCCAAATTTGTTTCTCGTCATGTTGCTGTCACCATTATTCATATGTTGGATCCCTCGTAAATACAACAGAATAATCTATGAGCTCTCAATTTGAAAATATCATTAAGAAAAAAGGGAATCATATATGCCCTTGCAAACCTAGAAACATTCCGCCAAGAATTTTTAATACAGTGAATTTTTGATCAAGAATGCAGGTTAGAATATTACAGAGGAAAAGAAAAAAGAGTTATAGAAAGAAGAATAGTGTCGGTGTTGTGAAACCGGCCGACAAGTAAATTTGTGTTTTGAAGGGATCGACGCTACTACTCGGATGGGCCTTGGATGATTTAGGAGAGCGTGGTTTATACTGGTTCGGGCAATCGAAGCCCTACGTCCAGTTCGAGGATTGTTCGTGTTTCGTCTTGTGAAAAGAGCTACAAAGGATGCGAGGGAGGAGGGTTGCTCCAAGCCTCTATGTGCAATGTCCTCTAGGATGTGTGTATGATGAGTTCGATTAGCTCGATCTGTGGAGTCTGTCCCTCTTCTTGCGTGTGCGTGGGGTCCCTTTTATAGTCCAAGGGCCAGGCCACTTACAGGTGGGGTCAGAGTTACTACATGTCGTCCCAAGCGGGGTCGGGGCCGCCGTGCATTACCCTGCTTGCATGCGGGCCGCTTTGGGCGCTCCGGTCGTGCGGCGTACGGTCGGTCTTGATTGGTAGCGCCGGAGTCAATGCCACGCTCGTCATCGTGGCAGCCGTCCTGTCGCATGGCGGTCTCCATCCGTCACTCCCGTTCATCATGGCTCCGGCAGAGATGGTGTTGGCGCCTCCGTCTTGTCGTCGAGCCGGGGTGTCGAGCGACGCGTGAAGATGAGACAAGAGGAGCTGCGCTGATCTCACCCGATCCCTGTGGATTGGTGAGTTCCCGAGCGGAGTTATGGCGATCCCTGTTCACCTGTGAGGCTTCATGAGGAAGCCATTTGCCCCCGAGTCGGGCGAGGCGGGGACCGCCGAGCCCGCCCGAGTCCCGGACGGGAGAGGCGAGGACCGCCGAGCCCGCCTGAATCCCAAGTCGGGCGAGGTGGAAGTGGTGCACCTGCCCGACCCGGAGTCGGGCGAGGCGGAGGCCGCGGGCCCGGCTTTCGTAGCCCTCACAGGCCCGGGCGGACACCGTTGGTCAGCCAGGACAGATTACGAGGCTATTGTCTCGTCAATCGCTTGGCCTCCGTCCCGGTCACGGGCCATCATGGGCTTGGTAATGATCACGCTGCTCTGCAGCTAAGCTAGCGCTAGCGTGCGGCGCTGCGGAACGGGACGAGGAGGGTACTGCGCCGGTCACATCACGTCCTGTTGGTGAGACGAGTTCCCGGGCGCTGCAATTGCGCCTACCGGCCCGCCGTAACTCCTCCCCCATCCGGTGGGTGAGGTCGCTTCTCCGCGAAGCAAAGGCAAACGCGGCAGGGATTGCGGTCCCACCCGACGCCGAGTCGGGCGAGGCGGAGATCGTGGGCCCGCCCGACCCAGGGTCGGGCGAGGCGGAGATTCATGGAACCACCCGCCCCGGGGTCGGGCGAGGCGGAAGTCGTGGACCTCGCCCGACTCGGGGTCGGGCGAGGCGGAGGTTTCGGGCCCCACTTCTGTATCCTTTATGCGTACAAGACGGAGCTGTTAGCCAGCTATTAAGTACCATGATTAGGGTTCCCTAATCTAGGTACCCGACAAATAGACTATCTCGTTTAGCCATTGCAGTATGCTAGATCTGAGACTTTTTTTGGTTTCCTTTGGACTCAAAAGAAGGTCTGCTTTTTCAATCTTACAATCCAAAGGTAAAATTGTGATGATTAGTACTATAAAATATTTGAATTTTTTTTCAATATCTCCATGAGAGGACAGTCAATATTTTCATGAAGAAAGATTGTTGGAAGTTCCCTGTTGCGTTGCTAATATTTGCTTCCAATGATGGTAAACAGAATCGAGATTTGGTTTCTCCCATGCCTATTCTTCAGGAGAAGAGAATTGGATGTGAAGAGGTTGGATCGTGTGGAATTTTTTGTAAAAATCATTAAAAAAATTTATTAAAAAAATTATCAAAAATATAAGTGAGTTGGAATGCTCGAGAAAGAGTGTCATGCCAAAATGTAGGTCAAACAGACTTATAGTTTGCAAATGATAAATGTGCAAAATAATAGAAAAATGTGGTATCATTTCATTTTTTTGTATCAGAAGAATTTGTATTATTTTTTAATCGACAATTGGCACACATCCGTAATACAAATTAAAATCTATTGTAGTTTTGTTGGAATTTTTTTTAAATTATTTGAGTCGGGTAAAAGTCAATAAAAACAATTTTATAGATGAAATATTATATTAAAAAGTTATGGAGTAGAAAAAACAAAAAAATACATATGTGTTTGTAAACAACTAAATAATGGCATATCAAAAATTAGATGCGAAGGCATTATAGTTTTTAGAAAAAAATTTAAAGAAGTACAAGAAAAATTACAGAAAAAAACAAAGTCTCTCTCAATGGGAAGTGGGCCCAGCAGCAAATCATAGCCACGGTTCATTTCAAAATGAACCGTGGCTATTGTATGTTCCAGCGACAAGGCGGGCCCACTGAAACAATAGCCACGACTCGTGATGAAGTGAGTCGTGGCTAATGTAACATGTTTCTCCGACATGTGGGCCCGTGGCTTCGTCTCCAACCGTGGCTAATGCGGCTTTAAAAGGGGGCCGATCACGGGACGAGCCAAACCCTAACCTTGGCGCTTGGCAATCGACGCCCTCCTCCGCCTCCTAGCCGCGCCGCCCTCCTCTGCCTCCTCGCTACACCGCCCTCCTCCACCTCCTCGCCGCGCCGCCCTCATCCTCCTCACCTCGCGCGCGCCGTCATCCTCCCGGGACTCGCCGCCGCCACCTCCTCCCCCTCTTTGGCCCGTGGCCTCGACGAACGAAGGGCCCCTCCCCAACGCGCCGACCCGAGCTCCTCCGCCTGCCCTCCCCGACGCCGGCCCTCCTCCATGCCGGCTCCCCGACGCCGGCCCTCCTGCTCATCGGCCCTCCTTCGCGTTGGCCCGAGCTCCTCCGCCCGCTAGAGCTCCTCCGTCGGCCCGAGCTCCCCCGATATCCGAGAAAAGGTTGGAGTGGCACCAATAGAGGAGAAATTGGTTCAACATCGGTTGAGATGGTTCGGACTTGTTCAACGGAGGTCTCCGGAGGCGCCGGTGCGTAGTAGGGTTCTAAAGCGAGATGATAAGGTGAAGCGAGGTAGAGGTCGACCTAACATGACTTGGGACAAGTCGATTTAGAGGGACTTAAAGGAGTGGAATATCTCTAAGGAATTAGCTATGGATAGAAGCGCTTGGAGACTAGCAATAGACGTGCCCGAACCGTGACCATTTTTTTCTTCTTGCTTACCCTTTTCTATACCTTTTGTCTTGTGTTCTTCTAGATCTCTCCTTTTCATGTTTCCTTTGGGTTTCATCTCTAGCCTACCTCAACTTGCTTGGGATAAAAGGCTTTGTTGTTGTTATTGTTGTTGTCCAAAGATGCATTACATCCATCTAATGAGTTTAGTTTTATTTCTATTGTTGTTTCTAATGTGTTTCAAGATCCGAATGTGATGTATTTGATGGAGATACATGTTGTGCTCTCCCCACCTTGTTACGATGAACATCACGAATGCCTTTTATTGGATGTTGTCCTTCCTACTTAGCCACATTATCACACCAATCGCAGAGAAACAAAGAAATTTCAGCAACAATTACGTGAGCTAATTGAAAACGGGTATGTATGTGACTTCCTTCATTTTTATATGGTCCTTATAGCTCTTACTTGTATACAAAATGGAACATCAAACATATATCTTGGCTATGAAACTATTGATGAAATCTCATGTTCTCAGATCATTTCTGAATTTTACGCAATACATGTTGATGATAGTTATTACAATGATTTGTTCATAGTTTCTTCTCTCAGTGAGTACCATCACCTTGAAAATAATTATAGCCCCACTAGTATTTGTACTTTAACGCACCAGATATATCATGCTTTCTTCGGTAACAATATCATGTATGGACACAATGATGTAGAGCATGCTGAAATTTTTATGTTTTGTTTGAAGAGCTGATGTTTAACAAGAATGTGGAGTACCTTCCAATCACTAATCCTTATTTTTCAGCTCTATGTTTGAAATATCATGGTGAAAAATGTTGGCATAAGTACCATGTTTGGTACTTCTCTTATGCTAACAAGTTGTACGTACAAGAATCACTTGTGTTTTTCATGCTTTTGAAGGGATCATTTATAGGAGGATGGATGTACCACCTTGGGGAAGAGAAGACATACCTGCTGCAAAGTCGTCCATTACACTGGCCTAAGTTGAGGCATGTTGTGGATATGTTGCTGCAGCGATGTACTACTTGTCCTAAGCCACAATGCAAACTGAATCATATTGGTTTCAACCATGTGCTCCCTATTCCGATTGAATCTATAGTATGCATATTTTTGCATTTCATTATAGAGCTACCTAGGCTAATAGTGGGAGTATTCCAATTGTAATTCTTTTGAAATCACAATCAATATTTTATTTATGACAATGACGACGATGTGTCGCATGGAGCTAACTTGATTTTCAGGGAAGTTGTGAGGCCCTATGAAGTGCCACAAGTTTTTGTTGTAGGATGTGATGTGAAGATCACGTGTCAATGTTGGAAAACATCGTGGGTCAAGTTTGGGACAAATTTGTTTTACTCATCAAATTGTCCGCAACAAGAAGAGGGGAAATTGGACCAGGTCAAGAGCTTATTGTTCCCACAATTGGTGGATAATGATCAAGAAGTGGGAAAATTCTTTGCCACATGATCAGTATGCATTTAGTAGGACAACAACGCAGATTTGGCAAGCTGAGGTTGCTCATGTTTTCAAGCAAATTACACCACTAGATTTGCTGTCGCATTCATATTCCTTGTAGTGTGTAATTTGTTGATGCATAGTAACTTAACTGGGTATCGTGTCAGAGGTCTTAATAACTTAAGATGTTTAACAAATGCAAAAAAGTCTAAATGCAGCTGGCCCAGTTCGCTCCATGGATGAACAAGCTGAATCCATGCCCACCATGTCCTCACTGCCCGAGCTTCCACCATATGCCTTTCTGGGCTGTGAGGCACTTCAATTTGCCAAACACAAAACCGGACTTCTGAGGTTTGCCATTCACGAGAGAGTCCTCGTATATCTCCTTGCATTCTTGTACAATCTACAAAACCATAGCACACACCAGAGTTAGCGATAGTAACAACAATAGTCATCACATGTTACACAGTTAAAAAGCACAAATTTGTACTTGCTCTAGATCACCGTTTTATTATGCTAACACAGCAATACATTCTTTAATGGTTCCACCACATTTGAGCCTTGGAGGCTAATCTGGAAGACATGTGCACCAGGGAAGTGCAAGATTTTCCTCTGGTTAGCTATTCGTAACAGGTGTTGGACAGCAGATCGCTTGGAAAAGCGTGGTCTAAATTATCCTGATAAATGTGTCCTGTGCGACCAAGAAGAGGAGACGGTCCAGCACCTTCTCACTTCCTGTGTGTTTGCCCGACAATTCTGGTATGAGCTCCTGGAATCAATTGGTCTTGAGAGCAAGGCGCCCGGAATACATGACTTCATATTTGCCAAGTGGTGGAGAAAAGCCAGCAAAAGAACACCGAAAGACAAGAGGAAAGGTTTCAATTCTGTGGTTGTGTTGGGAGCTTGGATGTTGTGGAAACATCGAAATGCCATAATTTTTGAACAAGCAACTCCAAACATCAACTCCCTAATCCGCAGTTTCAAAGAAGAGGCTCACCTTTGGTGTTTGGCAGGTGCTCGAGGACTTCGAGCCCTCGACACTTGGTAGTGATTTCTTAGTGTGTGGAGTCGTTGTGGGGGTTTGATAGGTCAGGTCTCTCTTGTGTCAGTTTTAGTTTCAGCACAACAAAATTTGTATCACAACCCCTCACAGCTCGGTCCGGAGTGAGGAGGTGAAGTTTGTAAGGGACCGTTTTTCTCTCTCTTAATGCAATGATACGCAGCTGATGAAAAAAATACATCAATGAGAATTCTTGTGCCATTACCTTTTTTGCTTCAATTCTTGGGATGTCTTCCCGCAACGCCACAAGCTTCTCAACAACCTCGGGCTATAAAACACATATGCCAAGTTGTAGATCAACACAAGGTGTTAGTATAATGATTGACATTTAGAAGATCAAGCATTAGAAAAATGAATAAAAAATTACCGGGCAATCAGGTTGATGTTCTAAAATACTTGTATAGATGAGAATAAAGCTATCAAAACTCTCAGCTGAAGCAAGCTCCCTTAGATCAGCCATAATACGGACTCTGCTTTTAACTTTCTGGAACACAATATAAAGATACCTTTTCAGTAACCGATTCAAGTTCTAAAGAATTGTAGATTGAGAAACGTGTCTATTTGGATTTATGGGTGCGTAGTACCAAAAGGTCCAAAACTTACGCCATCCAAGTTCATTTTCGAATATAATATGTGCAGTCAATGGAGATATTCTCAGTATTAAAATCAGCCGATGGGATTATGGCTACTTTCAACTTTGGATAAACAGCAATATGTAGCCCTAAAAAGAATAAATTCTCTGCAGAAATTATACTTACTTTCACATGGACGTGCTCCCTGAAGTAATCCATAAGCACTTCTTCATCCAGCCTTATCCTATCGATTGTCTCTTGCGTTATGGGGCCATTCTGGAGGAGCAAAAGGAAAACGATTTGAGCAACTATATATACTTGTCAGGCACCAATAATTAGATTTGTTCCAATATTTTTCTGCAGGATTTGTTTGCAGGTGTTAAGTGACAAATTTTTGTGAAGCATCCATATACTGGTAAAGAAGAAAAAATGAACGCAGAGTACAACGGTGCCGGCCAGCTCCACAAAGGCTGGTTTGTTGGAAACGTTGTGTGTTGGGAATATTGTGTAAGTCCTACTTTGAGTTCTTTCATCGTCACTATTGACTTTTATCATTATGTTTGATCATTCATCATTTTCAGAAAAAATAAAATATCATTTAATTTGTTGGAATATGTTTGACCACTAAAGAAACTTGAAATATGAACTACAGTTTTTTATATTTGAACAAATATTTTGAATAAGGTGAACGATCAAATTTAATAAAATAAGTCAATGGCGACAACAATTTAGAACTAGAGGGAGTATCAGTTAAGGTTCAGTAAGCTACAACTAATTGTACAGTATTGCAAATAGTAATAATAGTGGTCCTACAACCTGAGTAAGGAGATGCTCAATGTACACGACAATTGTTTCCTCTATGCAGGCCTCCATAAATATAAAAAATGACCTGTCTTCAAGAAATCTAAACAAAAAAACATGAGTATCAAATAATGTACACGGCGATTAAAAAAAAGTGCACGGCAACTATGAAGTAAACTCTAAATTGTATATGTTTCACGTAGACAAACCATAAAGTGAAGACAACAACAAAATAAAGGCTTGATAATAGCAAGCATGAGGTGGACTAGAGATGAAATCCCTAAGAAACAAAGCACAAGGTCAAATAAACAAATGGAAGGTGGAAACAAGGGTACATGAATGATTGCCCCCGTCCAAAAACGTTCTGGAAGGTATATTCCTTGCTTCCATGTTCTCTGATCTATATATGGCTTGCTCCATGAAGATGTTGCAATCCATCGAATTTCACTTCACTGATTCAATTCATCTTACGGATGGCTTTCCTCTGCCGCTCTTCACATTATCTAGCCCAACCCATCTCTAACGATGTTGCACCTGTAGAGAGTTGGGCAAAACACACCCTAATCAAGGGGGAAAGGGGGAAACTCTTGTTGTTTCCGTGACTGCCCTGGCTGCTGAGGGCAGTGGAGATTTGGAATGGAGCAGCACATGCTGGGCACATGCTTTGGCTCCCATGGAGACTCTGTACGTGGTTCCTACTGCTGGGATCTTGCTTAACAAAGTTATGTCTCTACGAGGTTCAGGATGGGGGCCTCCTCTTAGTCTGATCCAGAGTAAACATCAAGAATAAATCTCACAGGTTTAATTATTACTCCCTCCGTCCCATTGAAAGTGTTGTTATGGTATCCGTGTCAGTCAAACTTTTTAAACTTTGACTAGATTTGTAGAAAATATTAGTAATATTTTTATCTCTAAATAAGTTGATTATGAAAGTAGATTCAATTATCTATCTAATGATACTAATTATATTCAATAAATATTTATAACTTTTCATATATTTTCGGTCAAAGTTAAAAAGGTTTGACTTCTTGGGAAGCGAGAACGACACTTTCAATGGGACAGAGGTAGTAGTTTCATAGATAGAGAATAAGATCAGCGGAGGGGTAAAAGGCTAATTATTCAGTGTCAGCGTGGTCATTATCGCCCTATCTGCTTAAAAAGGAGGGGTGAAATGTCATGGGCTAGGATCATGGGCCATTGTAGTCTGGCCCAGTACCTTGGGTACTGTAGCACGTCTAGGGTTAAGAGTCTATTTAAAAAAGGATTAGAGAGTCATTAGGATTAGACTGGAACAGATAAGATCTAGTAGTCCCTTATAGTCCTGCCCTTGGATTCAGCCGCTGCCGTTGCGAGACCGCACTGCTTGGGTTCAGGACCAGTCCATCCGTGTTCGTGACAAGACCATATACAGCTCTATATGTCTAACAGCACCAGCTTCTCATTTGGTGCCACCCATTATTTTCTCCTATGCATCTTTCATTCCAAACACGATCTCTTCTTGAGAGCTGTTAGGTGGGTGCCTTTATTTATTTATACTTTTTTACTTTTCAAAACTCTTGCTGTTTTTGAGACATTTTCAAAATTCTTGCTACGTTGTGCTAACATAGACATTCCCATGTCTGGATAAAGGGGAGGGGTTGTGAATTGTGATAGGCATGGCGAGCCAATAACTGTTTGAGCCCTTCTTATGGAAATGAAACCCCATAGAGCCATAAACCGACAGCACCAGGAATTCGAACCAACACTCTAAATAAGACATTGACTTGGTTGGTAAAGTGCATTGGAGCTACCTGTAATAATTTGCCAATTCTCACCAACATTATAAACCTTATCAAATCGTACATGAGAATTGTTGATTTACAAATTATGTTTAGTGCTTGGCATTTGGGGATCTAAAGGTAAACTTAAGGTCATGCCTAAGTGCAATATTTTTGAAAGTCTGATGTAAACAAAGATAATAACTAATAAGCATATAAGTAAGATATTTCAGGGAACACACATTTTGACAGTAATTAACTAATTAAAATTTTCCATCTATACAAGTTTTTGAAAAATGTTATTAAAACTTACATTTTGACATCCTCAATGTAATCTGCTAATGTGGCAACAAGATATTCTGTTACCTTTGCTTCTAGCCAGTCTGAAAAGGAAGATTCGATGTGAGAAATCAAATTGCAAGATAAGACACATTACAGTCACAAAAGAATGGAAGAATCAGCATGAAAATAAATGTGATGGCATACTCTGTTGGAAAAAAAAACACATTACAAATGCACAAGAATTAAAGAGTACGTTATATGATTGTTTCCCAGGAAGATTAACTGAATCATGTTAGCATTACCGATGAATTACTCATCTCTGATATACCTGTACTTTGGGTTTGGGCATTTGGCACAAAACAATATAGCGAAGTTGGCAAAAGTAAGTAAACTTTTGAGACCTTCTAAGGGTGTGTTTGGAAGATTAAGGATTCAAATCTAAACAAACAATTTGCACAATTGCTGCCAAGTTTCTGTCATTGATAACAGGGCAACATCAGTAGCAAATCTATCATTCCCTACTAGGAGATAGGCTTGTTAGGAAGCAATACCGTGCATCTTCAAAGTTACAACGGTATATTTTGTCAGCCATATCAGGAAGACTCCAGCAAATTTTCTTAATAACATGCTCTTCAAGCCAATCATGGTGTAGGCGTTTCCTTCTGAGTACAATGGAATCTGCCTCAGATCCTTGTGAGACGCTGGTAGACCTCAGACAGCGGTTTGGTTCAAAAATATACAAAGAGATCGCATGGTGCCTTGTTGGACAATATCATACAACCGCAAGTGTTATGTTTAATAGTGACGTTTTTTTTCATTGACAGACAGAAACAATATAGCTTCAAGGTGTATAAACTCATGGCATTATGTACCAAGCCAAGTACAAAAATTCTAACAGATATAATTATTTTTGCAAATCGGACAACTTGTCTGTAGGACAGACATTTTTTTTTGTTTATTAGTGTCTCTCTTTGGACCTAAGGTTTTGTACACCATATGCAGAATTTTGCCAACAAATTGATAAAATAAAATCAGTAGGAAACTCCCTGTTGTTGGCTCAAAAATGAAAATGCATCACTGCAGTGAACAGATATGTCCATGGAATGGTGTGTCGACCATTAGATCTGGGAGGACTTGTTATATCCAGCCTGAAGGAACTTGGGTGGGCTCTCAGAGTAAGATGGCCCTGGTTGAAGAAAACAGAGCCAAATCGGCCATGGGCAACTCTCTCTATTCAGGTTCCAGAACAAGTTCGAGCACTTTTTTCTGTGGCCATGCAAAGTGAAGTTGGTGATGGTGCTAATACACTCTTCTGGAGTGAAAGGTGGCTGCATGGACAACGTATAGAAGATCTCGCTCCGCGGCTGTTTGCAGTAATTCCAAAAAGGAGAGTAAACAGCCGGACTGTACATGAAGCTTTGACCAACAGAACCTGGATATCTGATATTCAGGGAGCCATCACAGTTGGAGTCTTGGTGGATTATTTGCATTTATGGGATATTCTTATCAATATTCAGCTACAGGTGGGAGTAGAAGACACACATTTCTGGAGGTTGTCCACCAGCAAACAATACTCGGCTAAATCTGCATATGAGAGTTTCTTTCTGGGGTCAATTCCTTTGAGCCCTTTGAACGGGTCTGGAAGACTTGGGCACCACCCAAATGCCGCTTCTTCATGTGGTTAGTGGAACACAACAAATGCTGGACAGCAGATCGACTTGCACGACGAGGATTGTCTCATCCGGAAGCTTGTCCTCTCTGCCATCAGGAAGAAGAAACGATTGATCATCTCCTAACCACATGTGTCTTCGCACACCAGTTTTGGTTCCACCTTTTGAGGCAGATCACGCTCGATGAGCTTTCCTCCCAGCCTGATGAAATCTCTTTTGAACACTGGTGGAACAAGGCGAGTGATGCAGCAGCAGGACTCACGAGGCGATGCTTCAACTCACTGGCTATTCTAGGTGCTTGGACCTTGTGGAAGCACATAAATCGATGTGTCTTTGATGGTTTGGCTCCGAACCTAGCTGGTGCCCTCACGCGAGCTGGAGAGGAGCGTAGACTTTGGGAGTTGGCTGGAGCTAGAGGACTATCCTTCCTAACAGCCCCACTCCCAGGTGATTAGCATGGGTATTTTGAGGTCATCATTTCTGCCAAAAAGGCGCCCATGTAAAACATTTTAATCGTTTTGTGTATGTGTATGGTGTGTGTTGTACGGGCTCTTGCCCAACCCCTTTTTCTTCTTAATATAATGATACGTAGCTCTCCTGCGTGTTCGAGAAAAAAATAAAACAAAATAAATGTCCAATGCTTATCTGTTGATAAACCTCTTTTGGAAAACGAGTAATACAGTAATATGCAACAGATAATCGACTGAGAACTGGCATAACAAAAGGGACAGATCAGTAGGATAATATGAAAAAGTACCTTTCTGGTAAAGCTCCACAAGTAGTCCCTGCACACCTGGGTCTTCAAAAATAACACTAACAGTTTGAAGAACAGCTTCCTGTTGCAATAAAAATGATAAAGTTTTTATCCACTCAGAAAAGAAATTTGAAACTTTTAGCCTATTCTTCATCAGACCACTGGGTTGATCACGGGGTACCACTCTAGCACCAGACTCTCAAGCAATAGTGGAGTGGCACGAAAAGTACCACCCGTTAGCCGTGCCAGTACCAGTTTTTACTATTCAAATAGCTTCCTAAGAAGTTAAACAAAGGCACCAGAATGTTCTAACAAAAGTACAAGACTGAGCATCGTTCTTACGACCCACACTTGTGGCAGAGTTTTCACGTTTATGCAATCATGTAAAACATTTCGGGGCAGGAATGTTGGTTAAGGGACAAATGTTAACAGCACACTAGTTGCACGCATATACCTTGGCAACCTCAAGAAATCCTTTGCATGTGTCCTTAAAATTAACCTGCAAAAGCGCATGTTCCTTAAGAGTTTAGAAAACTTCAAATGTGTGAATAGATAGAAACGTTGCAACAAGAAAGAACAATTACATGAAGCTCATAATAAGTTTAATTATAGTTTTATACAAAGTACACCCAAGCACCCAATCAGGAAGTGGCA